>CM060173.1:4287500-4870000 GCA_030549775.1 Tamarix chinensis
CCAAAACTCTCTACCTATCCCTCCCTATGATAACATACAATGCGCCTTCTCCAATAGGGTTATGCTCATCCACTCAACAACCCCATTATGCTCATAATACGGGTGTGATGTCTCACTATTTGATGGTATTGGTAGAAATCATTGAAACTCTACTCAACAAACTTAAGACCATTATATGTTATGAGACACTTAACTTGCTTCTCAGTCTGCTTCTCTAGCAAGGTCTTCCACTATTTGAAAATACCAAACACATCATTCTTATTCTTTAAGAAATAAACCCATGCCTTTTAAAAGAAGTCATCAATAGATGTGAGCAAGTACTGTGAACCTCCTTTAGAAATCACTCTTGTTGGACCTCATAAATTTGAATGGATATAATCAAGAGGTGCTCTTGTACGATACTTAGCTATCGAAAAGCTAACCCACTTCTGTGCTCACAAAATTCCATAGTACTTGTAATCTGTCCATCCAGTAACCTCCTCTTAAAGAGTTCATTCAGTCCCTTAACACTCATGTGTCCCAATCTTATATGCCAAAGTCTCATAATATCTGAGTCTAACAACCTCAACAATTTCATAATATTTTTCCCCATAATAGTGGAATCCACTAACTCCTATAGTGTCCCAACTAACTTTCACTTCATCACCACCATAACCCATTTTGTAACTCTCAGAGTACCATCCTCAATAGCACACCTATACCTATTACAGTCTAAGAAACTCAAAGAGATAAGTTTCTTGGTCATCTCCGAGATATGTCTCACATTGGGTAGTGTCCTGACCATACTATCATGCATCCTCACCTTCACCACCCCAATCCAGCAACTTTGCAAGCAACATCGTTTCCCATCACGATAAATCCACCCTGAGTCACCTCGAATGTCTAAAACAAACTCTGGTTGGGATATATATGGTAAGAGCAACCAGAATATAAGATCCATCTATCATTGATCTTGTTATATCTATCTGTGGTTGTCAACACATCTCCATCACTATCATCGTGGGCAACTACAACATCATCCTTTGTGTCGGATGATTCACCAGACTTAGCACCAGCCTTCCTATTAGGATAAAACTTTCTAACATGCCCCTTATTATGACACCCATAGCATGTTACATTCTTCTACCAACTATTTGACATAGATCTCGAGTTCTTACGATCATCAAACCCTTGCTCATATGTCATTCCTCTAGCTACCAATCCCTCACTATGTGAGTCCCTGAAATTATCATTGCTAGTCAACTAACTATCAATCAACTCTCATTATAGTAGGATAGATTTCACATCCTTCCAATACAAAACAATTTCACAAAAATGCTTAAACTTAGTAGGTAAAGAACATAACAACATAATTGCCAAATCTTCCTCATCTAATTTAACTTCTATATTATGCAAATCCATAAATCTAGAGTTAAATTCATCCAAATAACTTTTCAAAGATTGACCCTTACCTAATTTTAGGTCATGAAACCAACTCTTCAATAGTAACATATTTGCTACTAATTTTGTCATATACATTGAATCAAGCTTCAACCACAAGGCAACTGTCGTTGATTCATTTGCCACTTCCTTCAATATCTTGTATGGTAGAGAGGGACTTCAAATCTACTTCTTCAAATCTCTCATCATTCATTGACTATGGCTTGTTTGAATGACCGAAGAATGCTTTCTCTAATGTGTTTTGAATTAGAATCGCCCACATCTTTAGTTTCCATAATCCTAAATTAACGGATCAATTAAACTTATCAATATCAAATATTATACCCATCCCGATTACCATATCTCTTCAACAACACAACATAGATTGAAAGGATCCAAACCAAAAACCAAAATTAACAAGATTATAAAAAATTGAGGAATCATTCACAAAATAAAATAATTGAGGAAAAAGTAAATATATTTATTCGTGCTCTTGTGTAATTACAAGGTGATTTAACTAATCAATCAATTACATGAATTTATAATTCTCTAATAAGTGAATAATTCTATGTAGAAGAAGAAGAAGTTGGGTCGCACAACTTAATGGCTAGGATTCTCTCATATCTCTTTTATAATAGGGAAAAAAAACAATATGTTTTAGAAATGAAGGAAAACCACGATCCGTGTTTAAGAAACATATCACTCCCTTATTAATTTTCTTACTCTCATCTTTTTGCTTAAAAACACATCAAAATAAACTATAAGAAAACACAGTTTGTGTTAATAAACATAGGACTCCTGTGTTTCTCACAGATCCCAAATGTTAACTCCAAATCTCTCCACTACTTGCACAAAATAACACAATGTTATGTTATGTAGCAAATAACCAGTCAAAGCTCACAATAAGAAAAAGAGATATTGTATTGAGAAAACCAAAATGGGAAAATATAAAGGAAAGAAGGTTAAAATAGTGAATTTGGTTGCCCCACCAGTGAGTCCATGGACACCAACAAAAGAGTGACAAGGCGAAGGAGAAACTATCAAATTAGAGAATTCGGTTACCCCATCTCAACATAAAAACCACCTTTAGGTTTAGCTATGCTTTGTTTCTATGATAAAAGCTACATTGGTACCTATATGATTATAATTGACATGTCTTTCAAGTATATTGGGGCTATTCATGACTTATCTCGTCGGGAAGGATTTGATAGAAATAGGAATTCATGCCGTCCACAAGCATTACCATATATGTTAAATAAGTGTTATATGTATGTATGTATGTATGTATATAGTATGTATGTTTGCTACTTTTCATTATTTTAAAACTTGTATGATATATCATTTATTATTAAATATACACAATTATTGTCATTCATATGTTAGTAGCTAGAAGGGTTGAGAAGGAAGGAATGCTTGAACTATTTTTTTTTTGTGTCCATACACCCTATGTGATAACAATAAAATAAGAGATGGTTAACATGTAGTGTATCTAGCATATCTTTTGAAAAAGGAAGGGTTAAACAAACTCTATTTTATACCTCATTTCATCCTTGGACATTGGATTTCATACGTTGGTTTTTCCTTCAAAAACCATTTTCTATATGATTGATTCCAAAATGCATTGTCCAACTCCTTTTGCTAAAACTCATGCCTTGGAAAAGAATTCAATTGAGACATTAGTATATTGAGTTTTATTCATTAGCTTATTTATGCATATATTATATGTATTTATTCCAATATAGTTACAATATTTTGTATAATCTTTATTAGGACACTACAGATGACATACAAAGGTGGAAGAAGTGCCCCAAAACTAAAGAATTATTAATATGTGTGTATGGATGCCACAAAGTCAAGTATTATCCATCTCTTATCAATTTTCATCAATTTATCCCTATTAGATAGACTTAATATGAGCTTGTAAATTTCATGGACTCACTTATTTTATAATGATCACACCAATTTAATCATAATGATTATGGATACTACATATGCAGATTCATGGATGATATGTTAATACATAGATTTCATAATATAGATTTAAAAGAGTTATGTTTCTTAATACATATATCAAAGATATCAAGCTGAATGATGACATATTTTATAATTTAATTAATAAGTAATTAACCATGATTTTTAATTTTATAACTTCATATATGAAAATATGAGGATGAGGGATACACAAAATATGAAGTTGATAAAGTAAAAGCTCATTAGGCTATTGTACGTTCACACACACACATATGCCTATATAGATTAGTCTCTACATATTCAGGTGTATATTTAATGTTTATTACTAGCAAATTATATTTTTTAATATATCTAAGTTAAGGGTTTTGGGTTTGATGTTTATTAGGGTGTAGGATTTACTCATCCTAGATTGATTATTTTATTTATTTAAGGTTTAGGATTTAAGGTTTATTCTAGATTTTCTTAGGTTTTTTGATTTTAGGGTTTATTTTTATTTCACTTATTTTAGGGGTTTTAGGTTTTTACCTTATGCTTCGTTTAGTTTAGGGTGAATGGGGGGGTTAATGGAGGTGAATTAAATGATTCACCCCATTTGGAGATGAATTTTGTTAACATCACCTGGGTGAATCAGGATTAAAGTTTCACTTCCATTAACCCCGGTTCACCTTATTTTTATTAACCTTCAATTCTAAGGGTAACAGAGGTGAAGGTGAAAATATAAGTAGATAACCTTTGTTCACCTTAATCTAAATGAAAAATTTTAAACATTAAACTTAATTTATCCAGATTAAGTTAATATCATTCAAACAATATTTTAAAGCATTTACCCTGATTCACCTACATTCCCTTCAACTAGGTTAATTTTTAATGTTTACCTTCACCCTAATTTACCCCAATCCAAATGGAATATTAGGGTGTAGGGTTTAGGGCTTAGGTTGATGGTTTAGGTGTAGGGTGTTGGGTTGAAAATAAGGTATTAGGTTTGGGGATTTAGTGTAGGGTTTTGGTTTTTTGGTAATGGTTTAAGATGTTTTAATTAACCATGCTTTTCCCAAAGGTTTAGATGCTTGATTAAAATGAGTACCATGTATAGTAACTTCCTTCATCTTTGTGATCAAATTTGAGACTATGGACACTCATTAGTTTGTCATGCTTTCATGGTGTCCTCTCTTCATTTATGGACCATGATTCATATAGCTAGTGTCATATGGTCATTGCTTATTGCCATGTAAGGGTTGAATTTGAGGAGCAATATGGTTAATGCCCTACTATGGAATCGTTAATTAATAATGGCACATAAATGAAGGTTTATCCAAAACCATTGATAAAAATATGAAAATTTGGGCATGGAAATGGAGAACATCTTTTAATAATAGTTCTATGCAAGAACCATTGATAAAATGAAGAGAAAAATGTCGTCCTTGTTTTGATAACGGTTATTCACCATTCATTCCCTTTTCTCTCATTATATCTATTTCATATTTTCAGTTCTCTCTTGCTATCACTCCTTCTCTTCCTTTTTCCTATCAACAATTGTCCTTATTTCCCCAGTCGATAGTCGGTGTGCCTCACTCTTGCCTATCTACGATCACTTTCCTTCTCCTCTCACCATCTCCATCATTTTTTGTCTCTTTCTCTTAGCCAAGGTCGTGCCAACCATTGTCTTGTACTCCCTTTCTCAATCTTGTCTGTCCATTGTTGTTTGTTGCTCACCACCAATGTAGTGTCCGTCTATTTCTTGCTTCGAATTGGACGATTCTTATTTTCTCCACCTTTTGTGACTTTCAAATTCAGCTAGGTATAAAAAAAATATTTTTCTTTCATTATAAATATATGCATGCATGGTATTTAGTTAGCATTACGTGTGTTTTTGTTTCTATGATATATGTTTGCCTCTAGTGCTATGTTGTTGTGCTTTTTAGCTACATGTTTGGTCTCTCTCTCTCTCTATAAATATATAAATGCATGGTTGTAGGTTGATGCTTTTGGTATTAAAAAAAATACTATAAATACATTCATTCGTGCTGGTATAATATGTTGCTAAAAAATATTACATAAATTATTTATTTTTTTTAATGATAAAATGCTATTACTAGTATGGTGTGCATGTACCTTTGATAAAATGTTGCTGATATAAGTTAATTAATTTCATGGCCGATATCTTATTTATATATGTGGGTATGTTGTTAGCTTAACATCATATTTTGTTAAGATATTAAATTATATATTTATGATTAATTAGGCTATTGAATTTACATATTTTAAAATTTTAAAGAGTTAGGCAACAATCTTAATAAGTGTTTGTTCTCTTTTATTAGTAGTGAGATGTTGCACTTGTCTATTATTTACATACCTCTGCCATAATTGTGCATGGCACTTGATGTAGATTTTTGGGGTCATGTGATATGGTTATACGAGGAGGCAGGTCATTTGTTTATGAGCAGGTCATACTTTGATCTGCTCTATTTCATATCATACCACTTGCATTTGACCCTACCTTAGATTAAGCCATGGTTAGGGGATTTAGCCAATTATTTTCATTTTTTTCCACTATAATGATATACCACACCCAAGATTTGTTGAGGTTAAGGTGTTTTGTGATGGATTATGATTAGACAACTAGAGAGATGATGGTGATAGATGATAAGTAATGGTTTCTTCACAACTTACCGTCGAGTATCCACCTTGATTACCCTAGAGTATCTATCATTGGACTCTACGTTGATGATGTGAGTGAGAAGATGACATATCGGGATGAGTGGACTCTAAGAGTGACAGGTTCTAGTTAGCCTAGGCAGGGCTACCAAAAAATTTTATAGAATGGTTAGAGGGTGTTCTTAGTTAGGTGTTTGGGCTATAGCAACCTTTTGATGTATATATTGCTACTATTGCCTTAGGTTTCTTCTTATATTGGGTCTTATTTTAAATGTTTAGTATGTATTTACTTTTGAATTTATAACCCTTGTATAAATATATAATATGCATATATATATATATATCAACTTTTTTTAAGCAAGAACGATTTGTGTATTGGTATATTTTTATTCCCGTATTGGAATGGTTTGTATATATCAATAGAATAACATGATACATTATATAAAAATAAATTATTTCTAACCATGATTGATTTGTGAATTGGTAAAGGATATGAAAACATGTTGGAATTATATATATAAGTAATAGAATAGCATGATACATTAAACAAATATGAATTTTTTCTGAGCATGAGAGACATGTGAATTAGTATGTAGAAGTGAATTGATTTGCACTAATTATTTTTTATGGGATACATATAGATCGGAAAACTTGAGAATATGATAGAAGATTTGACTTTTCATTAAGTTTATAGTAGAATATGCTTAGAAACCTAGTAGAATAGTCGGTCCTTGTTTGAACTATAATTACATTCAACATATCAAGGCTAATGATTTTAGAGATCATTTATTTGTGTATGGAATTGATACAAGTTACAATCATTAGATATGACATAGTGAGATAGAGTCTGGATATGATAATGATGAAGGTATGAGGGAAAGTAGTAGATCATTTGATAATAATGAGGGTGATTCATTAGAGAAGATGACTCGGAAGGTTGAGAAAAGTGTTTGGAATTGTTCAAAAGTGTTAGACCAGTTATTAAATCAGAAAAACCTTTTTACGGTGATTGTAAGAAGTTTACTAGATTATCTGTTACTTTAAGATTTTACAATTTTAAAGTATGTAACAAATGGAGTAATAAGAGTTTCACGAGATTATTGACACTTGTGAACGATATGTTTCTTAATGATAATGGTCTGCTCAATCATATCTATGAACTGGAAAAGATCCTTTCATTTAAGGGTATAAGTTATGATAATAAATACACACAACCTAATGATTGAATATTATTTCAAAATAAATATTTATCTTTAGATAATTGTCCTAATCATGAATGCAAAGCACCATGATACAAGAAGAACAAGGTGCCATCTAAGGTGTTATGGTGTTTTCCTATAATACCAAGATTCAAATAGATGTTTAATGATGTCTAATATGTGAACAACTTGAGATGCTATGTTGATCAGAAGATAGATGAAGGGATTATTTGACATCCATCTAACTCTCCACAATGGATGATGATTGATTGTTTGTTTCTTAAATTTGGAGAAGAACCAAAAAACTTGTGTCTTTCACTTTCTACGGATGGTATGAATCTGCACAGTTAACGCACATATAGTATATGGCTTGTGATTTTGGTTATATACAATCTTCCACTTTGACTCTAAATGAAACGCAAGTATATGATTTTATCTTTACTCATTTTGAGGCTAAACCAACTAAGAAATAATATTGATGTTACCTTTGATTGATGATTCTAAATTCTTATAGGACACGGGTGGTGAAGTATTTGATGCATATGGTGAGGATAATTTTACTTTAAAAATAATGTTATTCTGTACTATAAGAGACTTTCTCTCATATGGCAACTCATCAACTTATAATGTGAAAGGTCATTATGCATGCTCGATAAACAAGGATAATACTTTTTTTTAGTTAACTTATGGCCAAGAGATTGTTTTTCTACGGTATCGTAGATTTTTACAAAAGGATCATCATTATCATAAGCAAATAAATGCTTTCATTGAATTTCCAGAGAAAAGGGCATGCACCAATCTGATTTATGGATAAATAAATATAGTTGAGGATGAAACATTTGAAGGTGTAGTTTGGGAAGAAAAATAAAGATAAGCCTTTATCAGTTGGGTGGAAGAAGATGTTTATATTCTTCAACCTTTCATATTGAGAATCTCTATATGTGTGGCATACCCTCGATGTGATATATATCGAGGCAAATATATGTGATATCCTTGTTGGTACATTACTTAATATTCCATGAAAGACTAAAGATGACATTGATATTCAAACGGATATGGAGGAAATGGGCATTAGGTATGAACTAGCACCATGAGATAACAAAAGAAGAATATAGTTACCACTGGCTTGCCATATTCTCTCTAGAAAGGACAAAATTACATTTTGTGAATTCTTTAATAGTGTTAAAATTCTAGAAGGGTATTCTTCAAATGTCAAAAAACTAGTATTGATGAAAGAGTTGAAACAAATTAACATGAAGTCTCATGATTGTCATATTTTTATGCAACATTTGATGCCAATAGCCACATGTGGAATTTTTACAAAGCGTGTTCGAATCACTATCATTAGGTTTTGTTGGTTTTTTAATTCACTCTACTCTAAACTTATATGCCCTAATAGTTTGTATGGCTTTCAAAGAAGGATTGTGATGACTTTTTGCCAGCTTGAAATGTATTTTCCTCCCTCATTCTTTGTCATTATGGTGCATCTAACTATCCACTTGGTTTATAAGGTAAAAATGCTAGGACTTGTTCATGAGCATTGGATGTATACCTTTAAATAATTTATAAAGTTGATAAAATATTATATGAAGAATCGATATCAGCTAAAAGTATACATTGTTGAGAGTTACCTAGTAGAAAAGGCAATTGAATTTACACAAATTACTTGTCTAATGATGAAGCTCTTAGTATTCCTAAGTCTCTGTATGTAAGGAAAATTGAAGGGCATATTATTAGGGATAAAAAATTTGGGCAAGTAAACCTTGACATGATCCTTAAAACACATCTCTATGTATTACATAATAGTAATGATGTTTAGCCATATGTTGAAGAACATATGCATTTTTTAAGGATTGAAAATCCATCAAATTTTGAGAAATAAATAATTAATAAACATAATATTTCCTTTATACATTGTCTAATAGATCACATCATTCCACTCATCGAACATTCCTCTACATTAAATTCCAAAACCACATTGGTTGCCTCAAATGCTCTGATATGAAGTTTTCTCATATACTAGCTATGCCATCAACAGATATATTTCTTACACAAAATAACAAGATGAGATGATTACAATGCAAAATAGTTTAGTGAATTTAGTAGCTGAGGCAATGCATATTGCTCATGTGAAGGAAAATAATCTAACATACACATATATAAATTATTATGGAGTGATTTAACATATTTGGAAACTACTATGTTTAAAGTACCTATTTTTGGGTGCATATGGGTTGATGATAATCATTGGGTTAGATATAAAAATGGGTTCATACTAGTAGATCTCAATAGGGTAGGGCATAAATAAAACTCATTCATCTTAGCATCACAAGCAACATAAGTTTTTTTTTTATCACTGATCCTGCTAATAAAAGATGGTTTATGGTTTTAGCCATGAAGAAAAGAATTATCTATGAATGTGATGATGAAAATGATTCAAATTGGGAGAAAGAGTGTGTCAAAGCCGTGCAAGCAATTCAATAATTGAAAGCTGATAACAATGACGTTATTAAGGAATAAATCTATATAAGGGATGATCATCGTGAAATAATATATGTATCAGATCATGAAACCAATCTAAAAGGAAGGAAGAAAAAAAAACAGTATTTAAAGGCAATGAGGGTAATAACATTCTAACATATTTGTAGAGTATGCGTGTTATTTTAACTTCTTATATTGTATACATTCATAAAACATTATATTATTGTTTTTTTCATATCATTACTGCATATGATATACTTGTTTAACAGTTTTGTAAGGACCCAAAAAATGATACTAAAATAATAATATACATTAATAGCAATAATAAAATTGATTTTACTATGGTATTAAAAATCAATAATTATAACCCTCCATTTTTTATCTTAAGTAACTAACTTTTGGTTTACTTAGCCTATTAACTGCAATGGTAGGTGAGGGATCTTGTACTTTTCACATGTCTATTTGATCAATATTTTTTCTTTTATCTATACATTTTCCAACATTATTCCACCATAAATTTACTATATTTTTCCTCATTTCTATTAATTTACCTCCGTCCAACTTTTTTCTTCCTTCGCTTGGTATTTCATTCCACTACCGAAGTATTACATCTACCGGTGATACTTTTCCCAAGTCTAGAAACTCTAGTTGCATCATTTAGAGGTATTTGAATAACCCTTGTCCTATGTATGTATACATGCATGCATGCATATATATATATAGCCTTTCTTTTTCTGTTTCAGTTTCCATTGCCTTTATGTGTGTGTGTGTCCTATATATCATGTTAGAGTCTCTGATTGCTTAATGATTGATGTGCTATACTGTTGTTCATATATTTAACTACATTACTTTGACATGATCACCTATGTGTGTATATATATATATATATATATATATATATATATATATATATATATATATATATATAGATAGATAGATAGATAGATAGATATAGATAAATATATATAGTCCACCTATTGCTACTTATATAGTGACTTTCGTAGGTAGTCATATGCATGGGTTTGAAAAATTTTAACTTGCCTTAATAATAATAGCTAAATCCAAACTTGAAAGTTCTAATTTGGCTAATTAAATTATTCTTCTATCAACTTATTTTTTTTGTTTGTGAAATTGGTTATATTACCGTTATCTTGCTTTTGTTCTCTAATGTCATTATCTTCATATACTATTGTTATTTTCGGTCTCCAACATAATTTTTATATTATTAATCATGTTAGTTTTATGCATATTTCCTCATATAAGATATGTGTATATCTAAGTGGTGGATATCTTAGGTTGTATTAAATTTAACCTATGATTATGGGTAGGATTTGTGGGTTAATTAGTATTTAATATCGATGGTTAATTGGTTATGTGTGAAACGATAAACTAGAATATTTTGATAAAACGGTTAATTAAACATAAATGTATATGTAGGTTAATTTTTATGTTAGTTTCTCATTATAATATTTAGAGTATATTATTAATGTTAAATACATAATATTATCATAAAAAGATTAGTGTTGACTTTGGATTGGCATATCAAGGTAAATAATTAGCCTATCACCTTTATTGTTTAGGTGTGTGTGTTTGTGTGTGTATATTATATCTATTATCTGTAATAATTTTCTTAATATTTTTATTGGTTCGTAAAATATTTGTTTATGAGTAACTCACCCCTTACCTATTCTATTTATGAACCTATTATTTCGTAATCGGCTTTTACTCTCTATTTTTTATCAAATAATATTTGTTAAAATAACTTACGGCTAAAATATGATTTATTTCTCTATATTTTATTTTACTAAATTAGGGTCAAATAATCATCTTTAACGTATAATTATTTATATTATATTTCTTGTTAGTATGACCCTTTATTTGTTTTATAACTGTACCCCACAGGATAGAGTATGCCCTTATTAGCTCATTCAGTAGTGTAGGATTACTAATTGATACTACTAGTAGTGCACAACGCAGGATATCCTATAGGCCCTCACTAAAAGAAAAATGGACTTTTAATTAGTTGTCATTATTGTTACCTAGCCGCAATGCCCTTAATAGCCACAATTACTCCTTTTATTGATTGTTTTGATTCTTTGATTGGTTATTGAATTGTTCTTACTGACCCTTAATGGTTTTGTGATCAATTAATTCATTGGTGATTTACATTGTTTAATCTTAAATTCTTTTAATGATCTTTTTATGACCATTTTTATTTCGTATTTTTATGGTTATTCCTTTTATTATTTTTTAGTATTTTATAAATTTAATTTGATTTCTATTTTGGCTAGTGAGGCTAATTACTTGCCGAGTTGTGGTTTAGTTTCCCCTATAACATGTTAGGTAAGTCGTACGAGGTATAATTCAAAGGATTGGGATCAAGCAATATGGGTGTCTGGTTAGTCTAATGGATTAATAAAGAATTTATGATAATAATGTAACATGTGTTAAGTCAGATTTATTTTGAACATAACCTCATTTGTAGTCCTGTTGGATTCTCTTTTCTATGAAATAATACAATTAGATGTGCTATTATCTTAGTTTTTTTTGTTTAGCCTTGCTAGCTATATGAGTTCCTTGTATAGTTGGTTGTTGATAAAACTTTCCTCCTAGGCTGTGGGTTGTGGGTATAACAAAAGTGGTATCAGAGTAAGGTTTTAGGTCACTAGGGATTTATTAGCCTTAATTGATGTGTTCTCTAGCTGGACTTACTTGATAGGTGATCTCATATTGGCTACAAGGGTGATTATGAGTTTGTTTCTATGTTAGGTTCTGATGGCTCCAAGTAGACAAGCTTCTATGGATAATGTCCCTCTTGCCCAGCGAGGTAACCATTGTGCGAGGAGGAAGGTGAACAATGTTGCCGGGATGAGTAATACTAATCGTGAACCAAACAAACCAGAAGATCCGATACAGATAATTAGGAATGTAATTTTCCAACACCTGGCAATTTGATTGGGGACACAAGTAGATGGAATGCCCCTTGGACCTACACCTAGAAATGGAGCACCTCAAGCACTACTCTCCATTGATTTATAGAAATTGAGGCCTCCAAGTTTGTCAGTAATGGTGATCTAAAGGAGGTAGATGACTGGATCTCCAAAATAGAGGAATTATTTGAATCTTTGGGGTGTTCTGATGAAGAAAATATGTTATTTTCTACTAACAATATGAAAAATCAAGCTATTAACTAGTGGAGAATTACAAAGGTTGGTCAAGTTGGGACCACGTGGGATGAGTTTAAAGGGTTGTTCAATGCAGGGTTCTTTCCTAACGTGTACAAAGACTAGAAGGATTCCAAATTCCATCGGTTACAACAAGAGGAGAATATGTTAGTGGCAGAATATGTTAATCTATTTACACATCTCTCACGCTTTGCTCCATACACTATCTCTGATGATGTTACTAAGGCTATAAGGTTCTAGGACGGGTTGAAAATTTCTTTCGGAGACAAGTAGCTCTTGTGTGACTCCGGACATACCATGACATGGTAGATACAGTTATAGTTGTGGAGAGGAAACAAAATTAGTTTGCTATCTAGTAGATGGAATATAAGAGGAAGGTTATGTAACACCTCGGTTTTTATTATTAAAAAATTTTATTTTATAGCGGAAGTAAAATATTGGGGATTACCGCTGTAATTAATATAATTCTGGTTTATACAACCATTCTTACATCAATTACAAGGATAAAATATTTATAGTAACACAAGGAAATTAGATATTAAAGAAACATTTATAATACAATATGAATTTGAAGATCAACTCCGAGAACATAAACAAAATACAAAGTAGGGATACCACAGATCAAGAGTCCAAAAATGTATCCAAATAAATACATCTACCAGATAGCATTACTCTTCACCCAAACACCTAGTATAGATAAGATAACTCATCCCCACATAGTATATTATAGGCAACATAGTCATCTAAAGGATATTTTGAGACTTACATATAAGAATCAGGGTCTCCTGCTCATGGGAATGAGCAACACCTATAAAATGGGTAGTTAGTAATCTACGTACTGAACAAGGGAACAATATTAACAAATCAGGGTTACAAATAACATATGCATTCACAACAGGTGATAAGTATACATTCAAATAAATGAAATAACTCATGAGATAAATACTGATCTAGGTATGTTTATTAGATATAACCATTTTCATTCTTTTATATACGTTGAGTTCAGGAACCCTACTAGTCTTAAACTGGTGGAATGGGATGAAGCACATTCTTATAAAAAAATACACCTGAGCCACTATTATTATTCGGTGAAATGGATCTAAAAACATCACCTTATTGGGGCAGGATGCTCCTGTGCCACTATTATCTCCGGTGAAATGGATATAAAAGCAACACTTTGGTCCTAACTCATGTACTCTTCCACTTTAAATCATTAGTGTCTTTTTTTTATAGGTTATACTATTATATTTTTCATTCACAATGAGTAAGGGCCCACTATTCTTAATTCGGTAGAATGGACTAAAACACCTTCTCGAGGTAAAATGCTCCCGAGCCACTATTATCTTCGGTGGAACGGATATTTAAAAACATCATCTCCTCAAGGCAAAATGCTCTCGAGCCACTATTATCTCCAGTGGAATAGAATATAAAAACATCACCTTGTCCCTACCCACATTCTCTTTTACTTTAAATAATTAGTATATTATTCATGATTGATTCATAGGCATCGAACATATTGAAGCAGATAAAATACATCACATAGGTTAAGGTCCTTAATCTCCTCAAACCCTAATTACACACTCCTAGCATTCATTCTCCTATATTGATTATTCAACCACAAATTATAATGTATCATTATCAAATATTATCATTATTATCATACCCGTAATTCTTAGTCTCACTCCCACGTTGTCCACATGCATTAATAATCTTATCTAATATACTATTCACAGAATTACCAAAAACCCTAATTTCATAAGTAGTCATAATTTTTCCCACAAGAGTCACATGATTACCAAGTCCAATAAACACCCTCATAAGGCCAATTAGGATAACCTCTAGGTTTTACACATGGAATAATAATAATATTATCATTTTAAGTTATTATGCCATCATCAGACCATTATTTCATTTTGAAGAGCCCAAGAGAAATAATAATACTTTCAAATAATTCTGAAGATATCATTACCATATTTTAATCCACTTAACACATAAAATACCAAAATTTTCTTATTATCCCATAATGACCAAAATACCCTTAAGGATAACCAATAACCTTGATTTTATAAAATCTTGTATCTTCCACAATCATCCTTTTTACGAAATCCACCATTTATCATCCTACTTCTTAAATATACATATTCCACTTGTCATGGCTTATTTTGGCTTATGCTATATGCCATACAATATATTTCCCACAAATATGTCATTAGCATAACAAAATCATATCCATACCTCTTACCCATTCTCACTTTCTTTCAAATATATAATCCATATTATCACAACATATTATAATTGACATACATTAAATCATATAGCAATAACATCATGAAAAATACACATATCTATACAAGTAATTAACATAAAAAACTCTAAAATATTGATTAGTATCCTTACCAACTAGGATACCAGGATATAAGCACGTAAATCCTAGACCTCCTCCTCTGAGATTACTAGAATACCACTTGTAAAAAATAATATAGTACATGGTTAGGCTCAAAGAGTATAACCGAGAAAGAAATTAAGGTAAAGAGGGTAAAAATTTCGTGGTATTTAAATAAGGTTTTGGGGTAAAAATATGGGTGCACAACTAAAATAGGTTGTTGCACAGGTGTGCTATAGGCAGGGCACACCTTGGTCGAGAGTTAGGGTTGCACATGGACAGGCGGTGTGAAGTGGAACAGACGTACTCAGTTGTTAGGCAAGCAGCGTAAGTTGAGTAGATGCACACGAGCGTGTGAAAGGGCCATGCGAGGTGTACAAACAGGTTGTGCTGGGTTGCACAAGCATGCGATAGAAAATTTTAGTGTTTCAAGGCTGTGATTGAGGCTATGGGTAGGCTATGTAGTTCTCAACAATGCAACGGATGAGAGGAAAAAGAGGAGAAAAAAATCGGTGGTCGGTAGCAATGGTTGACGATGGTGATACGAAGGTTAGGATGACATTGGTGGTCGATCCATCAGTTGATGGGCAGTGAGGGATGGTTGTGGTGGTGTAGCAGAAAATAAAGCAAGGAAGAAGAAAGGAGGAAGAAGAAGATATAAAAGATAGGGCCTCGAGGTAGTGTTTTCTTGACATAAAAATGGGTAGAATGGAGGCAAAACAAAGAGAAAAGAAGGAGAGTGAAGAGTGTGTGCATGTGTGTATGTGGTGCGAACGGGGGAAAAGGACAAATAGGGGGAACGACATGGAAGCATAATGGATAGAAAGGATATGATGGTTGAGTGTTGGGAAGATGGCAAGTTGTGTAGGCAGGTGATGGTGATGGAGAGTATGAGTGTATGTTGCATAAGATTGAGAAAGAAAAAGAAGAAGGTAGGTGAGGTGATGGTATACATGTGTAGGTCGAGAAGGAGAAGAGATGAAGAGGGTGATGGATGAGGGATGAGGGTGGCTATAGAGGTGATGAGAGATGGTTGAGGCAGGTGTAAGTTGCAGGATGAAAGTTGAAAAACTAAGTCAAATATTATGGCTAGGTTGACGGGAGAAATGATAAATGAAGAAAAGAAAAGGAGAAATAAAAGAAAAAAGAGAAAAAAGTTTGGGGATTAGTTTAGATGATTCTAGATTAGCCAAAAGAGATAAGATTAGTGGTAATTTTAGCATATTTGATATCGCTTTACAAAATATGTTTTATTCGGGTCAAAGAGTCATATTTGGTTAAGGTTTCGGGATTCAGAAATTTAGTTAAGGCTAATAATAAGATTTTCTTGATATTAGAACCAAATTAGGGTATTAATAACACGGGATTAAGCTAAGCAAAATTTTGGGGTACTACAAGTTAGATCGATGGAATCTCAGTATAGGAACAAACCCAATAAGAGTGAGCAAAAAAAAAGCCTAAGATAGGTCCATTGAGTGGGAAGTACCCAGTGAATAAGAAGTGCACTTGTTATGGACAATTCCATCCCAGGATAGAATGTTATCTAAATACGATAGCTTTCTTCAAATGTAGTAGCTTACAACACAAAAATTTCTAATTGGCCCTAAAATATGAATGAGAGTGGTAATAACTTGGCTCCACAGAAAAAACCTCAAAAGAATGTCAAGAAGGGACAAAAAAACCGCAAATGAATTTTTTCACTCACTAAAGAGGATTCCTAAAAATCTAATGATGTCATCACAGGTACCCTATGAATTTCCAATTTTTTGCTTATATGTTTATTGACTCTGGTGCTACCCACTCCTTTATTTTTGGTACTTTTTTTAGAAGATAGATAGTTTTCTTGTGCCATTATATGTTGAACTATATGTGGCCATGTCCATTAGTAAATTTTTTGTGACTAAATTGGTGATTAAGGTTTGTGCTATAGATATTGATGGTAGGGACTTGTTAGCTAACCTCGTCCTCTTAGATATGTATGACTTTGATGTTATACTTGGTATGGATTGGTTATCCCTCCATGATGTTGTCATTTATTGCCACTCAAAGAGTGTACTCTTCATAATTCTGGGAGAATATGAATTTTAGTTCATTGGTTCCAAACTTTGTCCTCCACTTCCTCTTTTCTCTAATTTGGAAGCTGAGAAACTATTAAAGAAAGGTTATACGAGGTGCTTATGTTAAGTCAAAGATTTCAGTCACAAGGTTGCAAAGTTAGAGGATATTGAGGTGGTACATGAGTTTGTAGATGTCTTTCCCAATGATGTACTTAGAAAACCACCTGATGAAGAAATTGATTTTGAGACATAGTTAATCCTTGACACAACACTAATATCTAAAGCCCCCTATCAGATGGCTCCAGTAGAGCTAAAGAAACTTAAGCTGAAACTATAGGAATTGTTGGCGAAGGGGCATATCAAGCCTAGTGTGTCACCATACGGTGCCCATGTATTTCTTGTTAGGAAGAAGGATGCTAGTATACATTTGTGTGTAGATTACCAGGAGCTAAACAAGGTGACTATGAAGAACCGTTATCCAATTCCATGGATTGATGACCTATCTGACCAGTTGGAAGGAGCTCAGGCATTCTCTAAGATAAATTTATGATCTGGTTATCACCTATTGAAGATTAAGCCCAAGGACTTGCCCGACACTGCCTTCAAAACTTGCTATGGCCACTATGAATTTTTTGTGATACCATTTGGCTTGACTAATAGGCCAACGGTTTTTATGGATCTAATAAATCAAGTTTTTCAACCTTCTATGGATCGATTCATGGTGATGTTCATTGATAATATCTTGGTGTACTCTAAGAGTCAAGAGAAGCACCAACAACATTTAAAGATGGTCTTGTAGACACTTAGAGAGCACCAGCTTTATGCTAAGTTCAAGAAGTGAGAATTTTGGTTGGAAATTGTGTCTTTTTTGGGTCATGTGGTTTCAAGGGATGGCATTTTAGTGGATCCGTAGAAGGTGGTAGCCATCATAAATTGGGCTCGACCTACCAATGTAATAGAGGTTAAAAGTTTTTTAGGCCTAGCAAGCTACTATAAAAATTTTGTGGAAAGTTTCCAAGATTGCACCTCATATGAATCAACTTATGAGAAAGGGTTCTAAGTTTTAATGGATTCATGGTTGTGAGAGAAGTGTCATGGAGCTAAAGCGAAAGTTAGTATCGCACCTATACTTACCATTCTAGCTGGTTTGGATGGTTATGTTATTTATTGTGATGCCTCTCAAAAAGGGTTGTGTTGTATGTTGATGTAGTTTGATAAGGTGATTGCTTATTCTTATCACCAACTAAAGCCTTATGAAGATAATTACCTAACCTATGACCTAGAGTTAGCTGCTGTTGTTCTTGCCTTAAAAATTTAGAGGCATTACTTGTATAGGGTGTCATGTATGGTGTATATAGACCATAAGAGCCTCAAGTATATTTTAACTCAAAAGGAGCTAAACTTAAGATAATGAAGGTGGCTATAATTGTTAAAGGATTATGACTTGAATATTTAGTACCATCCAAGGAAGGCAATGTAGTAGCAGATGCTCTGAGTCATAAGTCATCGGGGAATTTAGCCTACTTACTCACTAGTCAGAGGAAGATTATAGAGGATATACGGAGTTTAGGCATTGAAGTGAGACTTTGGGGTAATGGTGCCTGGTTGGCGAACATCAATATACTACAAACCTTGATAGACAACATTAAGACAAGTTAAGAGAATGATCCATTATTGGTGAAAATTAGAGAAGACATGCATGGTGGTAAATAGTCAGAATTTCACAACCATGAAGATGGTTCTCTAAGGTAGGGCCGTCGACTTTGTGTGTCAGCTAACCCTCGATTGAAGAAGGAGCTAATGGAAGAGGCTTATAACTCACCTTACATAGTCCATCCTGGAGGAACAAAGATGTATCAGGATCTCATAGTCCTTAATTGAAGATGGTTCTCTAAGGTAGGGTAGTCAACGCTGTGTGTCAGCTAACCCTCAATTGAAGAAGGAGATAATGGAAGAGGCTCATAACTCACCTTACATAGTCCATCCCGGAGGAACAAAGATGTATCAGAATCTCAGGTAATACTTTAGGTGGAGAAACATGAGAAAATAAATCACAAATTTTGTAGCTAAATACTTAACTTGTTAGTATGTAAAGGTGGAACATCAATTACCTAGAGGTAAGCTCCAAACATTGGAGGTTCCAAGTTGGAAACGGGAGCATATCAATATGGAATTTGTTGTTGGGCTTCTATAGAATTGGAAAGGTAATAATGTCATTTGGGTGATACTAAATTGGTTAACCAAGTGTGCTCATTTCCTTCCTATAAAGAAGACGATTGAGTTAAAATAATTGGCAAAATTATAAGTTAGTGAGATAGTTTGTCTCTATGGTATACCTGTGAGTATTGTGTCTGACTAAGATTGTAGATTTGTATTGAGGTTTTGGGTAAGTTGTAAGGGACACTGGGATAAAAGTTGAACTTTAGTATTGCTCATCACCCTTTGTTGAATGGCCAGTCAGAACAAACCATTCAGACTCTGGAAGACATGCTAAGAGCTTTTGTTATGGATTTTAAGGGTAATTGGGAGGATCATTTGCTATTACTCAAATTTGCTTATAACAACAACTATCACTCCTCTATGGTATGTTAGTGTAGGTCTCTTATCTATTGGGATGACATCGGTAAGAAGAAATGGTTGGGCCCATAAATTCTTCAATTCATGGCAGACAAGGTTCGAATGATTACAAAAAGGATGCAAGAAGCCCAAAGCCGTCAAATGAGTTATGTTGATGTTAGGAGGAGGCCCTTAGAGTTTAATGTTGGTGACCATGTATTTTTGAAAGTATCTCCAATTAAGGGTGTGATGTGTATTGGGAAGCGGGGAAAGCTGTGCCAGATATGTATTGGATCGTTTGAGATATTAAACTGAGTGGGTAATTTAGCCTACAGGCTTGCCTTACCACCAACCTTGAGTAGGGTTTATGATGTGTTCCATGTGTCCATGCTCTAAAAGTATATAATTGAGGTCAGTCATGTTATTCAATGCAAACCATTATAATTGAGGTTTGACCTCACGTATGATGAGGAGTTGGTCGATATCATTGATAAGAAGCAACATGTCTTGGGATTGTGAACAATTCCACTAGCCAAAGTCCTTTGAAGGAACCAATCATCCACAAAAGGCTACATGGGAGCGAGAGAATGAAATTCAAGAGAAGTATCTACATTTATTTTTGGGCTAAGGTATGCAAGTTTTATTAGAAGAGGTGGATTTAAGGACCCCAAAAAATGATATAAAAATAATAATATGTATTAATAGTAATAAAATCAATTTTACTACGGTACTAAATATTAGTACTTATTGGTGTGGGTGTATCCGACACGCAATTTAAATCCTCTTATAGTTAATTATAATATTGGTAAATAAATACATTGTTCTATATATAATAAAAATAAATAAATAATAACTCTACATCAAACACTAATAACTAATAAGAAAAATGCAATAATGGGGGGGGGTTTAAAATTAAAAATTAAAAATAAAATAAAATAAATTAATAAAAATAAAAAATAATTGAAAATATGATAAACATTATAGGAAAATCAAAATTCATGACTAGATTAGGTAAAAATATAATAATAATAATTTCTAAGTCATCTTTTGATCATGATAAGGAGATATGACAAAGTTGTAAGTCAAAAGTAGGTTTATATACATTATATTACTTTCCTAAAATAATTAATACGATAAAGCGTCAATATTAAATCATATTAAATACTAGTAATATAATAGTAACAAGAGGCTTTTATATTTAACTAAACTTAATGCATTAAATACAAGTGGAAGGATGTTAATCTTAGTACTCATATTAGTACAATAAACATGTCTAGCTGTATCTCTCTCCTTTGACCCACACATATCTAAACGTTTCACTACTCTAGTTAGAATTACAGAGATATTAGGTGAATTGTTATCTAACCTAGTTATAATTTGTATATAAAAATTCTAGTATATTTATATGGCCACTTGGCAAGCAAATAATCCTACATATTATCACTATAAGAAAACTAGAATAAGGCACACACTATATAAATTATATTTGATATAATCATATATATATATAAACGATAGTAATTAAAATAAATTCACTGAACAATCTTATGAAATAAAAAATAATAATATCATATCTCAAATCATATCTAAGGTTTCAATTTATCACCAAACAATAAATAATTAGCCAACCATAATAATTAAATTAATTACACAAAAATATATATTAATAAAAAATATAGAAATAAATAACCAAAATTAATTATGATAAAATTTCAGCAATTTATTCAAATAAAAAATTAATTAATTGCATCTTAAATAAAATTTTCGATCTCTCTTTATCTTTTCTTTTCTTTCCAATGGCCTCTCTCTCTCTCTCTCCTCTTTCATCTGTCGCGCCCAACTATCCGTGCCTTGTCGCCCTTCTTTCCATGTCGTGCCTCCTCTCTCTCTTCCTTCTCTTTCTTTTCTTTGCTTTTTCTCCTGCAACGTCAGACTCTACCGCCCTTCTTTTTTCTTTCCTTTTCTTGCGCTTGGTCTACCCTTTCTTCTGTCTCTATCTGTGGCGTGTTAGCTTTTTCTTTTATTTTCTTTTATTTTCTTCTCTCTGCTGCTTCTCCCTTCTTTCTTCTCTGGCCTGGCATGTCAGACTTCTCTATAAGTCTCTCCTCGTTCGCTGGCTCTCTCCAAACAATGGTTTTAAATGTCCAACCACTTACACGCTAATTTTAGGGTTGTTGATAATGGTTCTTAATTATTATTAAAGCTTTAGTAACAAACAGTTTAATAATGGTCTACAAACATTAACAAAACCTATTAAAAACCATTAGTAAAGCTTGCTTTTGTAGCATTTTTATAATATATAACCACAGGTAGAAATAAAGCCGAACAAGTGCACATCTCTTTTGTGATGGATTAGTCATTTATGACGATTTTTTTCATAGAAATTTCTCTTAATTACAATAATGGAGTCACCTCCTCTGCGTATTTGTTGATTGAGACTGAATCTTAATTGTTTATTTGGTCTATCTAGCAATTAATATGCATTTAGGGGTAAACATAGTTTGGTTGGGTTTGGTTTTGGCCTCATGCCAAGCCAAACTAAGTCGTTTTTTGGATAATCCAAAATAAACTATATTGGTGGTGTATACCTCTAAATTAGCGGTGGATATTGGAGTCTTAAAAGGATTGATAAAATTACCTATATCAATAGGGTATACTTTTTTTTTGAAAAATCTATCGTTAAAGAACTCTATAGTTAAACATACTTGATTTAGAATAATTTAATGATCGGTGGCCTCCTTGAAAGTTTTTGGTATGCGTGTGAGTTGATAAAATTATGTTTAAACAACCTCATATTGATTAGCGAGAGTAGCAATTAATCCCGAAAGTACTTTAGAGTAACTATCTGCAACCCTAGTAAGGTTGAGGTGTAACAAGCGATTTACGGTTTTGTTTGGTTTATGGTTTTTTCATCTTGAATATCAAAAAATAATAACTCTACTTAAAATTACTTTAATATTTTTACAAAAAAAATAATGAACAATTTATACTAATTTGTAATTTTAAAATGTCATATTTAAAGTAATATTTAACGTATTATAAACTTATATATATTGGGGTGTGTTTGTGTGATTTATGCATAAGAAATATTTATAATTGGAAGAAAAATAGAACATAAACATGATACAAGTAATGCACAAATCATACAATATTTTTTGAAGCAAATATCTAACTATTTTAAATATGTAAACGGAAAAAAAATAAAAGTAAATATGAATATTTTTAGAGATATAATGAATAGAAAAATAATTATAGTAAATAATTTATTATGAATACATAAACTTACAACATAATTAATTATTAGCTAGAATTGTACCAAATAATACTTATTTGATATTGGTATTACCAATTATATACATACATACATACATACATATATGCAGTTTATAAATTATAATTTAATTTTTTAAAAATCAAACTTAAAAAAAATAAATAAATCAAACCATATATTTTTAAACTGTAAACTAAATCAACCAGTATGGTTAAGTTTGATTAATAGTTTGAACTATATTATGCTCACTTCTATATCTATTCTCATTTCTCATTTTAAAATTGGTTCTCAATATAAAAACACACACACACACACACACATATATATATATATATACTGGTTGGTTTCTACGGGACCGATGATAACCAGTCTCATCTTTGCACAACACTTCTTACAGCCAGGCTAGCCAGGGTATTCATATAATGTATCCACATTATCTTATATATATATATATATATATAGGAAAGGATATAAGAAAGATAGAAGGCGAAACTTGAAAATGAATGTATAGATGAGAAGACTGAACACTCCAGTCGACAGAACAACCAAAATAATGATTGTTCCATTCCATGTTTCTCTCCTCCATGATGCATAATTATTGATTAATTGACGGCATACCGCTCCACGTTGTACATAGAGAATGAAAAAACTGCATTACATACGTGATAGTTAATTGAGGCCTTAGGTAGATAATCGAAAACACGCATGATCATGCAACTTTCTTTAATCATTTTTGTTCAGTACGTGAAAGATAATGCATGCATAGGGCGCATTGCTAGCTACCTAGCGGGCATCTCCCTACGGTACAATACTAATTAAAACTCCTAAAAATCAATCAATAAAAAAAAAGCGAATAATGCATTTTTGTTCAGTACGTGAAAGATAATGGACGCATTCCTAGCTACATAGAGGACATCTCCCTACGGTGCAATACTATTTAAAACTCCTAAAAATCGATCAATAAAATAAAGCGAATACAACTCGGAAACTCCTAACAGATATATAAATGTTACTACAAAGTCTGCAAGTTCATTCCTGCTAATTAGGCAGATTAATTGATCCTGTTGTGAAGAAGCCAGCCAGCTCAAGGTACAATCTTGACTAATTTAGTTATCTCCCTCAGGTATTTTCGTCCCTGTTTTTCTTTCTAGTTGCTAGTTATGAGCTTGGAATATTGTGTATTAATTGATGCTCTTTTTTCAAACATTTCACGGATTTCTTCTTTTTTTGTTTTCTTTTTCCCCCTTCAAACATTAGTTTATTAATTTTGACTTAGACAAATATTTTATTTTTAAAAAAATGGAAGGACTCGTGTAATTTTATGGTATGCATGTATGGTGAATTAAAGCTTAGAGATGATTTCTGTTATTTTTGGAAATTTAATATGGATCTGAAGACATTAACTGGAAAAGGAACCTCAATATTGAAAGAAACGAAAGAAAACACAAAAAGGAACAGAAGATGAACCTGCCCAGAATCCTTGCTGCTGGCGGTGGAGGATCTCTTCCGTATAATACGATCTCAAGAGACCAAAACTCAAAAAGAGCTCGTTAGTTCACTCTCGGAATTGCCGCCGGCGACCTCGACGGCTCTACTTTACGTATAAGGCATAAAAATCGATTAATATCTTCAGCCGCCAAAATGCACCAGTTGATTCTTACTTCTGTTGTTTCGAAATAAACAGCATCCCACTTGTAGTTTCATTCCTGGTTTTTTGTGAGGCGCAACCTATTTTTGCTCCCCCGGGACTGATATCTATGAAGCTTATTCAATTTGAAGTTTGGAATCGGAGTGGTAGGTAAAAAAGAAATCGCCCCTTCAAGTTTAGTCCAATCAGCAGCAAAAGAACAATATTAACCTTGAAGTTTAGTCCTTTTGATTTCACGTTCATGATAGGTTTTCTTGATATCTTACTTATGCAATCGATAGATTACGCTGAATTTTGAGGAATGTATGCTACAGAGTATTATTGAAGGGCTTCTGTGTTTTGCTGATATGATTAAGTTAAATAACGAGTGACATTCATGATATCGTAATTCTGATTTTGCTCCAAGTCCTTTGGTTTCTGTGGGGTGTTTGTTTTTACCAAGCAAGCAAGTAGGGATCGGGGATTTAATATATTCTCATACTCACTTCCTTTCATCATAGAGGCCCTATAATATTTTTATTTTTGTTTTATAATATAAGTCTTATTTTAAGTTCTCACAAGCATTTATTATTTTATTTTTTTAATTTACCTTCTTTTACTTTATTAACATATCCCATAACAAATAAATTGTTAAAATTTAAATACAAGTATTTTAGTCAATTTGTATATCATTTATCCTAAACTTTAATAGTTTTTAATATGTGTTAAAAAGTTGTAGGCTCTTTGTTATGAAATGGAATGAGTGTATTTTTTAAGGAAATTAGAATAGAACGGGGATTGAGAATGTGAATTGAATTTCAAAGATTTATTACCATGGTAATAGAATTAGAAGATCAAAAGAGTAAAGTAACCTCTCTTACCTACCAGAAACATCACAAGTTTAAAGCAGGATATTTTAGTAAATTATTTATTCTTTTCCCATGTTAATTATTTTTACAGGATTCTCAAATTATTTTCATTGCATAATAAATATGGGAATAATAATAAATAAAGGATTACCAATCCCATAATATTTCTTAGTCTTGATGTAGATATAATGCATGAATTATTGTATAATCAATGAGTCGAGAGCAAAGTTCATGCGTTCACTAACAAATAATCCTTCCTATTATTAAAGAGAATTCATAAACTTGGATTAAGACCATGCACCCCTCGTCCCTTTTCATCCCCAAACATCAAAAGTGGCCTTAAAGAGAAACCCTTAGTAATGCAGGTCTTGGAAACTATGATTTAGTTGATTGTAATTATTATTCCTTAGTTTAATCCTTAAAATTAATGATTGTGTGCCCCCCATCTGATCTAAGTATTTTCTTCTTGCTGTTTCTTTCGTCTTGTAAATCATCGTTTTTCGATAATTAACGTTTTTGATATGCATTCTCCGGTACGTGCATGAAACAAGTTTGTGGTCCAATGATGCGTTTTTTCTTCTTCTTCTTATTTTTTAGTGAAGATTCTGGATTCTAGCAAACAAGTTACAAACACACAACCACAACCATGCTAGGTATGCCTATCAGCCTTATCAAAATATTCAGTTTTTGTTTTATGGTCTGATGTCAGCATTATATAATTTAATCGTTTGCTTGTGATATGCAGCATCCGACATAATCACTCTTGGAGGTGCTGTGTTTGGATTTTTAACAGCTTTGGTTGGCTCATCAGCTTGTCTATACACTTCACGTAGAAATGGCAGAATAAACATTGCAGTTCTAAGGGTGAAGTTGCATTCCTTAGAAATTCTTATTGATGAGCTACAACATAGAATGGATGGGATAATGGTGCTTAAGCCTGACCCATCTTCCTGGATCAGCGAAGCTAGGGGGTTCTTAAGTCAAGTCAACGTTTCAGGTTTGGAGGGAAGAGCAGATGAAATCTGTACGCATGGGTGGCTGCCTAATTTATGTCCATTGATTCAAGTTGGGAGAGAAATTGAAGAGAAGATTGGAGAAGCAGATATGTTGTTAGTGAATGGTCGGCACATCTCCCAAGAGGCAAGCGTGATAGGGTACAAACAGCCTGAGGTGGACATTTTAGGCAGTTCTAGACGAGACATAATGAATGCGATCTTGGAGCGGGGTTTGCAGGCTTCTAGAGTTGGAACAGTATGTATCCATGGGATCGCAGGTGTTGGGAAGACTGCTGTCGCTCAAGTGATCCATAACCAAGGCTTTAAAATGCCTACACATTTTGATTACGTCATCTGGGTGACTATTAAGTATGGAATTGGGCTTTGGCAAGTTCAAGAAGACATCGCACGCAGTATCGGCGTGGATATTTCTGCACTAAGAGATACTGCAGAAAGGGCCAAAGTCTTGAGCAGTGCCTTGATACGAAAGAGCAAGTTCCTGCTGGTACTGGATTCCATGCGGCAAGCATTCTCTCTCCATGATATTGGAATTCCAGAACCTACTCAATGTCGCTCTAAGTTGGTGATAACTTCCAGATTGCGGTATGTGTGCAAACGAATCACTAGGAAAGAGTTTTTTGAAATAAAACCTCTTTCTGAGGTTGAGGCCTGGGAACTTTTTAAGAATGAAGTGGGCTATAACTTGTCGCAGTTACAAACTGAAACTCTCACAAGCACAGAGGCTCTGGTACGAGAACTCGATGGCCTACCATTAGCTATAAAAACACTGGCACTATCTTTCATTGAGATGCACGAAAACTCCCCTACTAGAATTGATGCTTCGTGGAATGAAGAACTGGTGGTGCTGAGTAAACCTGCTCCTGAGTTATACACTTTCTTTAAAGAAAATTACGACAATTTACGAGGGGAAACCCAAGTTTGTTTCTTGTGTTGTGCGCTATACCCAAAGGGTTATGCTATTAAAACGAGCGAGTTGATAGAGTACTGGTTATGGGATGGTCTTCTTGGTGAAATTGAATCATTAGATGAACGGAAGAAGCGGGGCCGGAGGGAAATTCTACGAGAAATAAAAGATGCTCACCTGCTAGAGGATGTACATGAAGAGGGTAAGTTAGAATCAGTTAAGTTGCTGAATTTAGTTTGGCATATGGCGCTGGACATTATGATCAAAGAAGGAAATCGCTTCTTCGTCAAGTCTGGATCTTCACTCACTGATGTTCCACGATCAGAGGATTGGCCCCCAGAGCCTAGAAGAGCCTCGTTTATGAAGAATCAATTAAGAGCACTATCTCTACAAAACAAGCCCAATGTCAGGAATCTGACTACGCTGTTACTACAAGACAACCCCCTCAGCTTCAACAGCAATGATTTGTTCTTCTACGGAATGCGTAACCTGAGATTGCTAGACCTATCTCGAACAGAGGTTTCCTCCCTTCCTAGGTCCCTATCATACTTGACAAATTTACGTGCACTTCTTTTGCGTAGCTGTCCATATTTAAAGCAACTCCCTCCTTTATCAAAACTCCAACAATTAATTGTACTTGACCTTTCATCAACACCCTTAGAACTTTGGCCTGAAGGGATGCATAGCTTAACAAAGCTCAGGCGTCTGGACCTATCTGGAGCTAGGCTGGAGATTATCCCTGCTAAAGTTGTTGCTAGATTGTCTCAATTAGAAGAATTATTGTTGAATACAGATGATAATGGGGGTTATTTATGGGGTTCTAATAGGATAGACTGGGGCGGAGCCTGCGTAGAAGAGCTTGTTGAACTAAGGCACCTGGTTAACCTACAACTCAACTTTTTAAATGCAAAGGTCTTCACGAACTACGTCAATAGCTGTGCTAGTATGGATTCCCGTGTGCCACCTAGATTTAAATTCTGTGTCGGTGGTTTCTACACTGGTAGTGAATTTGGTGAAAATAGCATAACAGTGATCGGCAATTACAACATTAAGCTCCCAAAAAGAACATTGGAGTTGCACCTGATGATGAGTGGTCAGATTATGGCATCGCTGAAGTTAAATGGTTGTTTGAAGGATCTAACTATTGTGGATGTATCTAATTTCCATGGGTTAAGATATCTTTTTGCACAAGAGATATTAGCATCCATGAAGAACCTTAGGAAGATTTGTGTTAGAAGATGCTATGAGATGGTGGGTATCATACAGCCAGCTGCAGAAGCTAACCCTGCTTCAATTGCAATCGCAGAGTTAACAGTTCTGATTTTGTTTGATTTACCCAAGTTGGAGAGCATATGCCATGGACAAGTACTGAGTTGTCCTTACCTCCGTGGTCTAGAAGTTTGGAGTTGTCAGAATTTGAGGCTGCCTATGATCTTTGCAGGTGGAAACAATAGGAAAATTGAAATCAAGGGAGAAAGAAGTTGGCTGGAAAATCTTAAATGGGATAATCCTAACAATATCAATCCTCTCTTTCATGATAGTCCTGCTTCAAATTCTCTCTTCAAAATCCACGGGGCATCGGTGCCTTCAGTGCTATCATCAACTCCCAGGTATGTGTTCCCACTTTTGTGATGATAATTCATTGGCATATAGAATAGAAATATAACAAAATTTGTTGGAGAAGGCATCCTTCTTTCTTAGCGTAACATGCACAAATGAACTGGCATCAAGCGGCTATAAAGGTAAGATAAGTGATGAATGCACCTACAGATATAGAATAAACACCCAAAATAGTATGAAAATTAACTAGAACTTAAGTGATATTGTCACATCTCCTTTATATCTTGTCAGGGGTGATGTTATCTTCCTTCTGCTTTTAGGGTAACATTGAAGACGGAGATTCTTACCAGGAGCAACACAACAGATGTTCTTGAGAAGACAAGTACAGTTGCTGGCAGCAGTATACCAAGATTCCTTCAACTACCCGCTATCACATTTGGTAAAACTTCTCTTAATATCCATGGATTGAGGTGCACATTTACCTGCCCTCTAGACGTTCTCTATTTGAAAACTTGTTCTTCTATCTTGGCTTGTTTTGTTAGCAGTTGTATCTAATATTGGTCAACCCCTATATATAAAAGAGATAAACTACTTTTATATCATTGTTTTATTCACCAAGTGTGCGGCTGGTAACTTAATCTAAAATGAAAACATTACTTAGATATGTTTTCTTATTTGTTTAGTAATACAATATATTGTGAATTGTGATAGGTCACATCAACTGAAATGAGATAGTAATATGCAAATAATACTTTTACCAAACAGAGCCTAATAATCCTGCATAGGTTATGCGTAATCTTTTAATCTATTTGAGGAAGACATAATTGATACTTTATTCTTGTAGAAGTACCACCATCTACTATATGAATAGTTGGTCAAGATTTTGAATTTTTGAATGCAATTGGAGCACGTTTCCATTATGTTTCAAATTTTCCTAAACTAATGTTGGCTAAGAAATTAACAATATGTATCATTTATGCTTTAAATTACTAGGGTGTTTGATTATATACATTTAGTTTTAGATAATAGGAGACACCAAATAACGAGGTCTATAACCATTTGAGTGGTATAGTACAGTTGCTGGAGTGGGACATGTATGATTGTCTTGCACTATATGGAAGTGCAAACACTTAGAATAATGCATATGCTTATTTCACTATCTCTTATTCTTGCTCTGAATTTTCTATCTATCAAGGTAGAATATGAATTCCTAACATCGTTTTCTTCTTTGCTAACGGTGATAACTATATTCGATGAAATAATTTTTGGTGCTTATTGCTCACCCACCTTTTATTTCAAGTGACAGGATTTCCTATGGTTTCATTTGTGCGGCCATCCAATATCAGTGGTATGTATTCACAATAACTGTTTCTCCTTCAGCCTTAGCATGTAACAGACGGTGGCAATCATGGACACTGCAAATATGCATGCATTCCTTGCATTCTACCCCTTTAAATTTTTCATCGTTGTCGAATCTGGTGGTATATTGGGGTGGATCTGCCCATTGATTAGGCTATTAATCTGTTCTTACCAAACATTTTAATGCTAGAGTAGATGGTATGGGGGAGTTGGAAACTTCCCTAATGATATGCATGTTTGTGGTCTTTAACCTGAGTTGGATTTACTAAGAAGATGGCAAGGGCTTGATGTGAACGTCACACATCACTAACTTTTGATGAAAACATAAGAAGACGTTCTTCGTGTTAAATGCTTTGAAATTAACCTATAAGTGTTTGTTGGGATTGGTCAGGAGGCCAATCTACTGTAGAGGAAAAGGATGGCAATTCTGGAAGATGGACAATCTTTGACTTAGTCAACAACATAAGGTCAACTGGAGATGGAAGTCGAGGAGGGATGAGAAAGCTTGATTCAATAACCAAACTGGTCAGTTTTCTTTTCTATCACGTTAGGTGTTTACTATACATTTCCATTTTACTTGGAATTCCGCATGCATGTACGCCATCTAACTTTGTGGTATATGCATTAATAGGCTGGGAACGACAACGATCCATAGCTAGGCTCGATGATTTGGATTGTGAAGCTTCCATCATATAGGTATAAAATTCTTACCAAATATGTAAAAGATTATAGTTTTGTTTAGTAAATGATGACTGCTCCCTTAACAACTAGCACTTATGGATCCTTGTGCTGATTAGAGGTAGAAGAACCATATACAAAAATGACCCATTTATGTTTATCAAATACTAAATTAGCTATTCCAATTAAAACCAAACCAAAATAGCCCCTTTGTTGGTCCTAAATAAGAATGTAAACAAGCTGAGCTGAGCCAAATATCCCTAGGCTTAGGTTTGACTTGTTTAACTAAACAAGCCTAAAATAAGGCTCGGACTCATCTCATTTAACTAAATGAACATGAAGCCAAAAAATGAAGAGTGCCTCACTTTTTCGAGCTCAGGCTTGGCTCATTTAATAAACTAGCCCAAAAGTGAGGTTCGGGCTTAACACATTTAACTAAACGAACGAGTCGAACCGAGCTTTTAATGAGCCGAGCTGAGCCGAATACTGAGCTGACTCAGCTCATTTACAACCCTAGTCCTAAAGTAATGGAGGTTCTAGTTCAGTGTAAACACTCCTAATCATTAGGCGTGTTTTAATAACACTTCCATAAACACACCTAATGGACCAGCGTGTTCCAATATTTTCATGTGGAAAACACGTCAAATGACTAGGCATGTTTCTATAGAATTTTCATTTCTTAATTTGTATACTATATCCTATTATTTGTACACCATACCCACCATATGAATACCATGTCCCATTATTTCTACATCATGCCCCATTATTTCTAAACAAAACCCCATCATTTATAAACCATATCCCATCATTTATACACCAAACTCCATCATGTATACACCATATCGCATCCTTTGTACACCATGTACCATCTTTTCTACACCATACCCATCTTTTTCACACTATACCCTATCATTTAAATACCAAACCTGATCATTTGTACATAATATCCCATCATTTTTACACCATATCCCATTATTTCTATGTCATACCCACATCATTTGTACACCATATCCCATCATTTCTATACCATAATCCATCATTTGAACACCATGCCTCATTATTTATGTACCATGCCCCATCATTTCTATCGCATACCCCATCATTTGAATATCATGCCTAATCATTTTTAAACCATACCCCATCATTTCTATATCATACCCCACCATTTGTACAAATAATGGAGTGTGATTTATCAATGATGGGGTATGATGTATAAATGATGAGGTATGGTGTAGAAATGATGGAGTATGTTTTTATAAATGATGGGATATGGTGTATAAATTATGGGATATGGTTTAGAAATGATAGGGCATGGTGATCAAATGAAGGGGTATGGTGTAGAAATGATGGGACATGGTATAGAAATAATAATGGGGCATGTTGTTCAAATGATGGATTATGGTGTAGAAATGATGGGATATGGTGTACAAATAGTTGGGGTATGACATAGAAATAATGGGATATGGTGTTGAAATGATGGGGTATGGTGTAGGAATGGTGGAGCATGGTGTACAAAGAATGGGGCATGGTGTAGAATTTATGGTTTATGGTTTATGGTTTAGAAATGATGAAGTATGGTTTATAAATGATGGAGTATGGTGTAGAAATAATGGGGCATGGTGTAGAAGTGAAGGGTATATTTTAGAAATGACGGGCATGGTGCAAAAATAATAGAGCATGGTGTTCAAATGATGGAGCATGTTGTAAAAATGATGGGACATGATGTTTAAATGATGGGACATGGTGTACAAATGATGGGTCATGTTGTGCAAATGATGGGACATAGTTTAGAAATGATAGGGCATGGTGTACAAATTAAGAAATAAAAATCCTATAGAAAAATGCCTAATCATTTGGCTTGTTTCTTACATAAACATATTAGAACACATCTATCCATTAGACGTGTTTATGGAAGTTTTATTGAAACACGCCTAATGATTAGAAGTGTTTACTCTAAATAAAAAATATCGTTACTTTAGGACTAGCGGAGGGAATATTTTGGTTAGTTTTTAGTTGGAAGGGCTATTTTAATATTTGATATACATAAATGGACCATTTTAGTATTTGGTTCGAGGTAGAAAGAAAATAGTAATAGACATGGAATCTTTCTTTTTCTTTTCTTCTCCATTTTTTCTTTCTAAAAAAAGGATTTTTCGGGCCAAAAATCTCAAGTGTTAGTTGCATTATTACAACTGTCATGTTTCAACTATGAAAACTCAAAGGAGAATGGGGGATAATAATAATAATAATACATATCCAAATTTTAAGAATTTCAGACGGAGGATTGACCTAAACACATCTCCTCTTTTTGCCAATCAAACCTGTATATGACTGATCCATATCAAGATAAGATTCTAGACAAATGTTCCTCCAATCAGACACATCGCTCTCCAATTAAAGTGAAATTATATATAATATTCTTATTGTTTGATGATAGATTTTTCTCAAATCGTCCATGATAACTTGAACATCAAAAAATTTTGAAGATCGAGTATAACCCAATTGAATACTAATGATAATGCAGTAACATCTCACATTCACATATTCAACAAATGCTTGTCGCCCACATCAATCAATCAATAAATAAATGTTTGGATTGATTGATCATTGATCACATAACCATTTATTTGCCTTTTATTTTATTTTATTTTTCCTTTGCTGAATAGTGTGCGTGTTTCATATATAAGGTATCAGACCTAATAAAACAGGTTGAATGTCGTTGAGTATGATGGAGGTGGCAAGAAAGGGAGAGAGGTCGGTGATTGCATCAGAGACCTGAGTACCACTAGTGAAGGAATAGCTTATAACGTGGCCTAACTATTACAACCAAGGATGGCCAAAGCATAGTGCAATGAGGAAGGAAGGAGCTTAATTTCACCACTACCACAGAATAAGGCAGGCAACTAATTTTAGGCGTTCTATTCCCAGCTCATTCCTTACTCTCACACTATAACATATTATTTATTAATGAAACCACCCTAAATAGTAAATATATAATTATTACTAATACTTTTGTGTCATTGTGTGTCAATCTAAGAGATTTTTTTAAAGAGATTAATTTGATTGGAGAAAATATCTTACATTCATGAATATTTCTCCCTTTGTTATCTTTTTCCTTGAATAAAAAAGTGGTACCAGCAAGTAACCTTGCAATAGCGTTGAATCCAATAGAAATTATGAAGACCCCATCCAGATATATATTTTCATGCTGCCATAAATAAAAAGACCCATCCAAACTATAAGCAACTAACTATATATTGCAATCAATACACACAAGGTAACATATTGTTGCTTGGAACTTACAAAATTGCGAAATGGTGAGGGAGTCCAAGGTGAATATCAATGTTCTTTGCGGATGCAATGATACCAATATCTACTATTGATAATACCAAGACTCCAAACACAACATAAATTAACGTCAGATGCAGAATGTGGACAAAAAAACCCAAAGACCCATAATTTACTCTACCCAAGTAAAACCATCCAAGTATATTAGCATTTCCCACTCAACAAAATATAAACAAAATTTTATAGCCAGCCACAATAATCCAGTATGAAAAACTTAGGTCACCACCAAGTTAGTACCCAACAATCCCCATCCCAACACAAAAAAAAACTATCTATGTTAGCAACAAGTGCAAGACTGACGTGATTGCAGATATGTAAGAACACTTGGGAAAACATCAGTTTTGTGCTTGCAGTAATTTTTGGATCAAGAAATTTGATTACATAGGTGGAGATTTGTGGGATTAAACATAGACAAGAGAGCGGCTGTAGAGGGCCATGGATGTTGTTTCACAAAGTAAGAATGGGATTTGATCATAACATTTTGTCTTTAATAAATTAATGAAAGCATTAATATTTGGTTTATTTGGAAAATTAAAATAAATAAATAAATGAATATTTGGTTGTCTTGATTATGAAGGTATAAATATATATACTTACAAAAAATAAAACAAATGCCGACCATGTTAAATGACATCATTTAATGACACCAACATGTGTATTTATTGCATATAATTATATTCCTAACTTAATAACATTTTGGTAAAAAAGAAAAAGAAAAAAAAGGGATTCATTAATAAATTATCCAATCATATGCAGTGCGATATGCAATTTCTAGACTGCCAGGCAAACTAAATAAACATAGGAAAGCATATGCAAGTTTTAGCTAGGTAAGAATGTTGGCAACTTAGGACATGCAATCTTTGGAGTCTTATCATTGTTATACATGTCAGTGTTTGATTGATGGTGGAGAAAAGGGATTTTATAACTTCCATTTGTTGGTTATCTTCCGCATCATTCCTTGATTGATTCACACTTTGATTAAAGCAATGATATATCCTTAATAAGCATCGAACCTGTATAAATATGCCCATTTCTATATCCCTTCATAAAACACCTAGCCTATAATGGTGGCATCGGGCTCTAGTGTAAATAAAACCAACCTCGTCCTCCCTTGAGAGGCACATATGACGCCACATGCCCAACCAAGTTGATGCAAACCAATCAATCCCATAACATGAAAAGAGAGTTTACAAAGAAATTATATTTAAGTAAAATGATTGGTTGACGTATTCAAAAGTGTATAATCTGTACACAAAACAAAAAAGATTAATGTGATTAATGCGCACTGTAATTTATGAGTGGTAAAAAATTTTAGACAAACAATAGAGTATATACAAATGAATTTTTAAGGCATTTGTTCCAAGAGAAACAACTATAATCTGATGTCAAAGGCTCCATAAGATGGAATGTCGTTTCATTAGCTTCATTTTAGTGTGACGAATATATGGGTGGGCCTCACCCTCAAATTATTCTGGCTATATAGGCAATGGTTCTTCCATAACTATCAAAAGAAATTGGACAGCTTATACTAGTAACAAAAATGGATCCAAATAGAGTGGTGGTGGAAACGAAGAGAGATAGGCAGCGGGATGGGTTTACCTTTTCTTTTCTCCATAATCCTAATTGATGAATCCTTATCAACATAAGAAGCATAAGAAGGAACCTTGGATGGCACATCTAGAATTTCCAATTTCTCTTCTTTAGAAATTTTTGTTTGAGTAGGGAATTTTGGAAGATATTGGGTAGTGAGTTACACCATCCATGCAAAAGGAACAAGGCTCAACAATCATGTACCACTGAATGAAGAGAAGAGATAGTTTAACCATCATTTTGATCCTCTCACCCAAGAATATAATGATATTACACGATAGGGGAACATTAAATAATATCAACCGAGATATATGCTCTCTATTCATGTGTTTTTAAAAGATAGTCATACCCGTGCTTCAATATTCTCAAATTCTATCAAAACTTTCACTTCATTGTCTGTTGATAGCTACTCTCCCAGGATGGCATCAATTTCCTACACATCTGCTTTAGATGTAAGTGAATTTATATTCAAGGGGATGATAATAAAATAGAAAAGAGAGAGAGAGAGAGAGAGAGAGAGAGAGAGCATATCACAACTATAGGAAGATCTTGGAAACTAAATCTCAGAAGCAATGATAACAAACCCCAAAAGCTTGTAGATACACAGACAGGTAGAGTCACATAAGCATATAGAAGAAGCAAATAAGTGATCCTTTAAGAGCAGCCCTTCCAAATTTCTCACAGCCCCTAGACTAACATAATGTTTCCTTTATATTCAAATATGTACAATTTGTTGTCACCTTAACAGAAGTAAATTACTCAAGGACATGACAACCAACCATTCACCACTCGTTTTCATATTGGTTTGTCCAAATACATGGTGGGGGAGGAGAAAGATGATTAGTTTCTCCCTATGTGCCTATGTCACTACTCTTGAGCACCAAATCTATCTTCAAGCAAAAAATCTCACTGAAGAAAACTAATTTATTGTATTTGGTCATAGGCACCTTCTTAGATAACTCAACATGCATATTTCCAGAATAATCTTAATTAACGGCAAAGGCCAAAACATATTATAACCACACCTATGACAATAAAATACCAGAGAAGAAATAGGAAAATATACATGACAACATGGGTAGGTAAGCTATTAACACCCAAAAAACATAGATTTCAACATTCCTATCTTAAGATCAACATAAATGATGTCATATGAAACAAAAGAAATGGATAGTAGCTCCTCACATCTTGGTAGGCTTTTGCTTCAGTAGTGTCAAATTACTTTGGGACGTTTACCAATATCAATAAATGATGATTATACAATTCCAACAATTTTGAATTCACCTAAAATAGATTATAAAAGAGAAATCACTTGATTCAAGAACAATTTCCAATTGATAACATTTTTATTTTTATCTAAATTAAAAAAATTATTTTTGCTCTAATAACTAAAATCCCAACTGTTTATTTGGTTGGTTGATGAGAATTTCATATTAATTTGTATTGAATATTTGTTTACCGTAAAGATTTAAAAGATTTTATTTTTATTAGGTTTATATGATTGGTCTGATAATTCTGTCTACATCAATTAAAACTCATTAGGATTTTATTCAATTAGGAACGTATCATAACAAGAGTAACTTCATTTCATTTTCCTGGTCAAGTCAAAAAGATCATGAAACTTTTTATCTTTTATTTTACCCATCAACTTTTAAACATCATCCAAGTTAACTTCACTTTGTATTGCTTTGATTGCATTATTCCCTACTTTCGAGCTCTCAAATGCAGCATTTTGCTTGTTGTTAGTTCAATATCTACCAACTAAAGTAGAAATAAATGTCAATTATCTAATTCTAAAAGAAAATGGTCATGTTTAGTTAGATAGAATCAACAAACTATAATATTAGATTAGGTCATCAGGAAGAAAACAACCACTAAAATAGCCCTTGTTGTTCAACATTAAGAAGCCAAGCATCTACTTTCTATAATAACTTTTCTTGAACCTTTTTCTTTACTACAAGCAACACTCTTTCTTTTTTCTTCTCATGGATCAAGTCCCTTGTAGCCTACTTTTTAGCGTCAATGATAACTTCAAGCTAGAAGTAAATGTGCAATTAGTTATAATCCATTTGGCCTAATATGAGCCTAGAATATAGTTAGGGAGAACTATTCATCAACTAATCGAACTATACAATGATGGAATGCAAAAATAAAATAAAAAAAAACTATGTATTCCCCTTTTAGGAAACAAAAACTCAAATAATGTCTTACAGGCTTACATTTGTCAATTAGCACCTCCCATTCTTAACCACTAATTTAGAATGCCTACAAATTATGGAAATGAATTTCTATTTTTAGCTTTTTGAGAATTTTCTTGTATGGGATATCAAGGTAAATAAGAATGTAACTCTGTATCCAAAAAATAAATAAAATTTGGGAGATACAAATCTAATACAAAACCATTTCTACACCCCCAACGAGTTCCAAAAAATAGGAAAATAATTCTAATATTTTGGAATTAGAAATGGATTTCCATTTCCATTTCTAAATAGACAATAAAGGAACAAAGTCTCTCTTGATTCCTCAAATCCAAAAACCCCAATTCACTTGCACTCCTACTCAAAGCATTGATTATTGAAATACCCCAAAATTTTAATTCTGAAAATCATGGTTAAATAAGGATGTATTAGGAATACTAGTTAAATTAATTATTTTATTAAAATATAGGGAGCTATTTAGGGGCAATCAAAAAAGAAAATGATTAATAGGTTGATTAGGAATAATTAGGGAGTAATGCTAATTTATATGGAATTAAAAGCAAAATTATCCAAAATAGCCTAAATTAAGCCAAAAAGGAATTAATTATTATTTTATAAATATTATTATCCTAAATAACCCAAAAACACCAAAATACCCAACCCACATATTTTTCCCTTTCTTTTCCTTTTCTTTTCTTTTCTTTCTTTTTCTTTTCTTTCTTTTTCTTTTTCTTTTTTCTTTTTTCTTTTCTCCTCCCCCCTCGACTTGGGCCAGCCCGTCGTAAGGCCCAGCTTTCCCCGGCAGCCCAGGCCTGCACCGTTTCCCCCTTTCTTTTTTTCTTCCTTCCCGGCTGGTCCGGTTCTCTTTTTCTTTTCTTCTTTTCTCCCTGAGCCGCCTAGTCCCGATATCATCTTCTTCCCCGAGGCGTGGCGGCAACCGAGGAGCTGCAACCTAGCGCTCCGTCGGCCACCAGCGCTACCACAGTCCTTCCCTCCCTCTCCCATCACTTTCTTTCACAATTTCGAACCCAACCAACCTATTCCCCTCTCCCGAGCACCCTGGCCTTTTCCCTTTCCCTCTTCCCTCGACTATATCGCCCTGCCATGGTAGAACCGCCTCTACTGCCGCCACCGGGCGACATGCTTGGCATCTGCGCCCCCTTGTCTTTGCCCATCCAATCGATCTATATATATACCCCATAGCCTGCCTCAATTTGAAGTTTGATCTCGAAAATCCAAAATCAGCCCTTCTCGCTGCTCCCTCTTTAGACGAGCAAACCGCAGCCGCCGGCCATCGCCGCCAGCCAAACCACCCTCGAAACTGCTCCTTGCGCCACCCTCTACCTAACCAAGCCCTCCTCGTCTCTTGATATCCCCTGCACGAGCCACCCCGGGCGTGCAAAGTCTCCCTCCCCAAATGACCAACTTCAGCCCATGCTGCCCTTCGCACCGCCACCACCGTCAATTCCGCCGCCACCAACGCCACCTCTACCCTCCAAAACAACCAGGGGAGCCTCCTCTACCTCCCCACACCTCCCTTTCTTCCCCCTCCCTCCTTTCTCCTTCTTCCACCACCTTAAACTTCCACTACAACCGCCGCCGGTGCCACCACTGCCTTAGGTGGTTCTCCAACTTTTCCAACCTTTAAACTCACTTTATACAAATATTAGTTATTTAATAATATTAATGGTATTATCTATATTATTATTATTATTATTATTATTATTATTATTATTATTATTATTATTATTATTATCATTATCTTGTTAGTATTGTTAATACTAACTTTATCCATTATCACTTTTATTATTAAAATAAGTGTTTGGACCCTTATATTATTATTATCATTTTGGTTACTATATTATGGTTATTATCATTATTATTACTATGCTTAACGTTATTACTATTATCATTATTATTTTTATTATTATTACTATTATTATTATCATTATTACTTTATTATTACTACTATTAATATTGTTATTATCATTATTATTATTGTGGTTATTGTTGTTATTGGCATTGTTAATAATATTACTATTATTCTTATTATTATTAATGTTATTGAAACCGAAGTTGGCATGTTTTCCCCTTTTGTTACTATAGAAGGAGAATACCCAACCTTAGTATTATTACTATTATTATTATTCAAACTTTGCCAATATTGTTCCTAATGCCTTTGTTACTAAAATTATTACTATGGTATCATTATTAGTTATTACTAGTACTATTGTTATTATTTTGTTAATATTATTATGATAAAAACATTCGAACCCCTTATATTATTATTATTCCAAATATAACTAATATCATTACTATCTTTAATAATATTAGTACTTTGTTAGTAACACTAATATTATATTATTATCTTATCCCTAAAACCATTATTAGCCTTAGCCTTAAAAATAATAGAGGTTCTATTTCTAGGAGCATTGGTATTACTATTATTATTATTATTACTATTTTATTTTAACAAGTATTAGTACTATCATTAGAAGAAATAAAGCTATTAGGTTTGATGATATAAATATAGTTATGAATAATAACATAAGTTTATTTTGACTAATAATAACTAGTAGGCTAACTAGATGGTAAAAACCCTAGTTTTCACTTATAAAACTCCATGTAATAATAACAACCCTAATATTAGACTAAAATAGGAAATAATTGTATTTTTGGGTAGAAGGGAAACTAATCATTAGTCTTACCCTCTTATAAGTGAATCGAGTCAAAGCCCTAAAGAGTCGTAGGAGCGTGCTCCAAGCCCGACGTCACTTTAGGTAAGGATGTAGCTAAGGCCCATGTGTGTTATGTGAATTGTATGCCTTGGATGCTTTATATTTCATGTTATATTATGTATCGTATGATTTTCCTTAACTTGTCTTATGTGTAGCGCAGCTTGGAGTTGAGGTATGTTGTGTATGTGTTCTTATGGCATGAGTATGAAATGTATATGTGGTGATTGTGGTGTGATATGATATGGACCTCTAAGACATGCATGCTAGGGAAAATATTATTACGATATGGGACATGAAAGGATAAAAAGAAACAAATGGGAAGTGAGATGCTAAGGGGGATATGAGGTTGACCAAAATGAACGAGAGATGAGAACCGTGCATGGGAATTCTAGGGTTTGCATGGAGACTTCGAGAGTTTGCATGGGATGGATAAAACTTGCATGGGGGTGATCTTCACGTGAGAAAGGTTGATTTAGGGTGTAAATAAGCTAAGTGGAGAGTTGTGGAGTGATTGGAGACTTGGGATGAAAAATATTACGTAGGTCGGTGTAAGGGTGTGTAAGGGACCCAATTAGGGTTTTGGGGATAAAGCACTAATCTGGAAAATGTGGAAGTAAAAATGATTAAGGGAGAGTGGAGTACGAGTTAAGAGTGGAAATTTATTTTATGAAGGGTGATTATGGGTGCCATGGGAGAGGAGAGATATTGGGTGGAAAGAGAGAGGTTACTTATGGGAGAAGAAAAGTACTAGGGTTTGAAGTGGCCAACTAGGGTTTTTCCGATCACTTGTTTAATCGAGGGGTAAGGTGATATGATTTGGGATTGGATCTAAATGAGATAAGGTGTGGGGCGACAAATGGAGTAACGGTAGTGTAAGTGAGAGGAAGTTGAGCCACATAAGTCCAATTAGGGTTTTCAAGGGAAAACCCAAGAGGGTGATAGTAGCCACATAAGTCCAATCAATGTTGATCTTATAAGGGGTTGGGCCTAACCCACACCCGTAGGAGTTGGGTTTTTCATTAAGTGTATATGTACAGGGAGATGGGCGTCAGGGTGTGATAAGAGGCGCAGGAGTCTCAAGATATGGGACGGGCCCCCTTGGGAGAATAGAAGTAGAAGGTAGTTGACATGCATGTTAAGGGTGAAAAGCTTATTCTAATAAGACACAAATAAGATACTAATTGCTTAAAGAGTAAGATTGTTGAGCCAGGCCCAGACCGATCCACCGGCATAATAGTGGCCAGGGCCGGGGTGCCCTGAAGACCGATCCACCGACATATAATAGTGGTTAGGTGCGTTCTACCCTATAAGTGACCGATCCACTGGCTATAATAGTGGGGGATCCCGAACTCAACAAACCAAACATTATGTTTCCAATGAATTATGGGAAAGCTACTATATACTTACAGTGAAATACCATGAGAGTTGGGGCCAGACTGATCCACCGGCATAATAGTGGCTAGGAGCGATATGCCTTGGAGACCGATCCACCGGCATATAATAGTGGTTAGGTGTGTTTTTTCCGATAAGTGACTAATCCACCGACTATAATAGTGGGGTTCCCGCACTTGCATGGATTAATAAAGATTATGGTGTGAAATAACTATAATTAACAGAGATCTACAAGAAAGTAAGTCTGATTGGACCATAGTCAACCTTCATCATCTATATTATTACATGTTGCCTATGTGATTGTGCTATGTTGTATGTTTTTATGCTTAGCCTTATTGCATCTGTTACTTTACTCATTACGCAGCGTACTGATCACCCGTTTCATGGGTGCTGCTCATTCCCATGAGCAGAAGACCCGTCTGAGTTTGTGCAGGTAGGGGATGATGTCTTTGATGCCTATGACACCTACGAGGCATCGGACAGGGCCGAGAGTTGAACCTAAACTTGGCTTGGGGGTCAAAAGTGATTGGCTGGACTCTATCTTACTTTTGTGATGTATCATTTTACTCTGTTGTACTGTGTTGATGTAATCGAAAAACTTATTTAACTACTCTTTTGGTTGTAATCCTAAACTGCACTCTGATTTCTGTATGACTTGTGTTTTATTAATGACTTGTGTTTTTATTAATGACTTGTGGTTGATGTTGACCTTGTTTAGCCTTAGCACTTAGTACTGGAACGGTAGGATAGAACCGATCTCGTACTAAGTGTGGCGGTAATGCCCCTGAGTTTACGATTTTGTCATTTCACGTTCGTAAAACCTTTTATTAAAACAAAATTTTTCAGTATTAAATTTGGGGGTGTTACAATTATACTCAATGATAGTTCACCTAAACTTGCTAAACAAACGCTATATATGAATTCGGTATCAATATTGCTTTTCCTTTCAACATAATATGATATAATTATATGAATACAAGTATAGAGTATATAGACCATTAATTTCCATATTCTTTGACCTTTTTGTCTCCTACTATTTTTGAAAGTTGGCGTTTCTAGGGTTACCTCCAAAGCATTGGGCCTCCAGGCAATACAATTAAATATCGGTCATGATACGTAATATTAATTGATATTTATTGGATTATGGGTCAATTAATACGTGAAGTTGGCCTTTAGATGATACGTAGCGGTTTTAGAATATCACATATTTATCAGTGATATATCAATTATTGGTTGATATCTTACCAATATTTACTAATATTTGCTAATAATTATCGTGAAATAAATTTAAAAAATCATGTCATGAAAACCGCAATACATAAAATATTTTTTGTGACACCCCGATACCACAACACCACAACCACAAGTTGTCAAATACTCTTACTTGGCTAATTATCAAATACTCTTACTTGGCTAAACATTAAGGCCATACTAATTATCAAATACTCTTACTTGGCTAATCAGCATTATTGAAATCATATTATGAAATTCCACAGTCACAACGACATGTTAGGTAAAAATTACTTATTTACCCCTTACTTATATAATTGCTAAGTCATCCCTTCCTTACTTGATAAATTACCATATTACCCTTTAGGTTGCATAATTACCAAATTACCCCTTATCCAATTTAGGTTATCAAGTTGTCTCCTACACTTTTTAGATCACCATTCACCCCTCATAATTGCTACACTTAACATATGTCCCATTTAGTTGGTTAGATTACTATTTTGCCCTTTTCTTTTATTACAATTAACAACTTTTCCTTCAATTGGATAAATTACTAAATTACCCATCTTCGCTATTATGATTACAAGTTTCCCCTTTATTAGGTTAAATAATTACTAACTCACCCTTTAGTCGATTAATTACCAAATTGACCTTCTCCATCGTCATAATTACCGAATTGCCCCTTAGTTGGTTAAATTGCTAAGTTACCCTTTTCCATTGTCATAATTACCATTCTACCATTCTCAATTATTATAATTACCATTTTACCCCTTTTCAATTATTACAATCCCAAATTACCCTCCTCCATAATTACAATTATTAATTTACCCTCCTTCATAATTATAATTACCAATTTACCCTTCTCCATATTTATATTTATTAATTTATCATTCTCCATATTTATAATTATTAATTTACCCTTTCTCCATTCTTATAATTACTATATTGCCCTTCTCTGTTATTAAAATTACCATAATGCCCTTTAATTGGTTAATTTACCAAGTTAGTCTTCTCTATTATCATAATTATCCACTTACCCTTTTTTAATCATAATTTAATTACCAATTTATCCTTCGTCGTTATCATTATTACCAAGTTACCCCTTACTCCCAAATTTACCATAAACATCCTTTTATTTACAACATTTCCCTTCTACCCCTTACTTCCAAATTGCCATAATATCCTTTTATTTATAAACATTACCATTTTGCCCCTTACATCCAATTTTACCATATTACCCTTTTACTTGCAAATTACCATAATACCCTCCTTCATCCAAAATTACTATTTTACCCCTTACTTCCAAAATTACCATTCTTACCACTTACTTACAAAATTACTACATTACCCTTTAACTCCAAAATTACCATTTTACCCTTTTCTCCAAAAATTACCTTAATGCCCCTTTACTTATAAAATTATCATTTTGCCATTTAATCATAGAATTACCATATTGTTCTTTTGCCTCAAAAATTACCATAATACCCTTCTTTCTCACAACTTACAATTTTATCCTTTTGAAATTACCAAAATACCCTTTTACTTATAAAATTACTGTTTTGCCCCTTTTCTTTCAGAATTACCAAAATGCCATTTTACTTACAAAAATTACCATTTTACCCTTTTACTCCAAAATTCCCAAGATACCCTTTCGCTTATAAAGTTACCATTTTACCCCTTTATTACACCACTTTTATGAATTTACCCCCACTACATAAAATACTAATATTAGCACTTCATTCTTATCATTTAAGTCCACCAACTTGTCATTATTCAACATAATACTCATTAGCAACTACATATATTAGATCACATACTTACATAAGCATATTACTAAAATACCCTTAGACAATAATATTATTCATGCATTAGCAACATAACACATCATAGACAAGCATTTAACATTTCCGTCAAATATCAACTCATTCCTTAAGTATCATCTCTACACATGGCACAAAAGCTATCATGATTTTCTTTTCGTTTCTTTTTATCAATCAATATAAGCAACCATATATATATCATACTAGGCAACACAAAACATGCATAAAATCATACTAAAAATCCCTAATGTGCTAGCATACATTTTCCCATGCATTTAAGTGAGGATTAACGATTACCTTAATCCCGAAAAAATTGAACATTACCGGTATCCCGGTTAAAGATTCAAAGCTTAATTAGCAACTCAACACCTTAAAATTTAGACAAATAATTTCCAAATTAAAGGGGGAGCTCAAGCTGCATGAACAGCGTTAGTCACATGCAGATTAAGGGGGGGAATGGTTCGAAGCTAATGAGGTAGAAGGGAGGGGGAGATGGCTCGGTTTAGTGACTTTAGGCTAGAAAAGAAGATAGCTGGGGGAGGTTTCAAGGCAAGGGAATGGTGCAGGAGTGAAGAGGGGGTGTAGGTGGAGGCTAAGGATGGTTTCCCGACGGTATAGGGCAGTGGAGGCGGCGGCAGCAGGGCGGCGAAGATGGCTGCCGAGGTGGGTCGAGGTGGAGAGGCTGAGAAGGAAGGAAAAGAGGGGGGAAAATGGAGGGGTGCAAGGGCTGTTTTCGACCAACTAAGGCATGGTGGTGGTAGAGGGGGTTGCAGGGTGTCGAATGGTGGGTTTGGTGGCGGCAGAGGTGGCTGGATGGCGGCAAACGGGGCGGTTGTAGGAGGCTTGGCGATAAGGGAGAAAAGTGGGGAGAAAAAGAAGAGGGGGAGAAGGGAGGAAGTGCAGGCACTCGAGGATGGCTTGGGGGGTCTCGTGGTGGCGCAAGGCAGTAGCAGGTGGTGGTAGAAGGCGGCACAGGGGGTTGGAATAATGGTTGGAACGGCGGTTGATAGCGGTGGTGCAAAAACAGGCAAAAATTGGATGGAGGACAAAATGAGAGAAGGGGCTCGGGGAAAGAGGAAAGGCTCGAAATTATGGGGAATGAAGGGCTGATGAGGGTAAGAAAAAGAAGAGGGAGAATAGAGGGGCAGGTGGCTGGTCGGAGATAGGACGAAGGGTGGCAGACAGTGGTGGGGTGACAGGGAGGTGAAGGGAGAAGAAGAGGAAAGAGGTCAGGCATGGTTGGAGGGTGCAGGGGATAGTTTGGTTCGAAATAGGAAAGAAAAGGACGGGGGAGAGAGGAGGAGTAGCAGGGAGGCAGGTGGTGGTTGGGCATGGCAGTTGCAGGCGGCGGCTGGCTTGCTCAGGATGTCGGGCGTGGAAGAAGAAAGAAGGGAAGGGAAGGGGTGCGAATGGGCGGTTGGACCAGCGCAGGAAAGAAGGGGAGCCGGCAGGTCCAGTCTGAGAAAAAGAAAGGAGAGGCGGGCTACGTCACACGGGCCACGCGGGAGAGGGGGCCGAGGCCTAGTGCGCAGGGGAGACAGGTCAGGCCGGGCGGCCCAAGGGAGGGGAAAAAGGGAAAAAGAAGAGAAGAAAAGGAAAAAGGGGGAAAAGGGTAAAAAAGGAAATGGAAAAATAGGGAAAATAAAGTAAATTAATTTATAAAATCATAAAATGTAATATTCTTGATAAATTATTTAATTTAATAATTTAATTCATTATAATCTAATATGTTAGTTTAAAAAGGATAAAGTTAGTAAAATATTAGTTTGGAAAATTATTTAAATAAAAATAGCATGATAAAATAATAAAATATCTATTTTAATTTACTAAATATTCCCGTCCAAATTTATATACTCAAAAATCCATAAATTAATTAAATTATATAATTTTAAAAGCTAATTTATTTCAAATAAAAGCTATTTATTAAATTATTAGTTTTCTAAAATTTTGGGGGATTACACATATTGAATAATCAATACTTTTAGGGCCTTAAGGCCATCAGTCCATCATAAATCAATCATCTTGAATTATAATCTCCATGAGAGTGCGGGAACCCCACTATTATAGCCGGTGGATCGGTCACTTATAGGGAAGAACGCACCTAACCACTATTTTATACCGGTGGATCGGCCTCTAGGGCAAAACGCTCCTAGCCACTATTATGTCGGTGGATCGGTCTGGCCCCGACTCTCATAGTGTTCCACTGTAAGTACTTAGTGTCTTTTACTCGTCTTAACAAATTAGGGTTTGGTTTATTGAGCTCGGGATCCCCCACTATTATTGCCGGTGGGCGAGTCACTTACGGGACGATGTCCACACCACTATTATTCGCCGGTGGATCGATCACTTTTAGGGCAGAACGCGCCTAACCACTATTTCTAACCGGTAGATCGGCTGGACCCACTCAATAATCTTCCACTTTACATGATTAGTATTTTATCGTATCTTGAGACTCGACACCTCCTAACTCGCCCTGACATCCTTCCCTAAATCCACTTACTCACACCGAGAGCCCAATTCCTAAGTACGTGGGTCAAGGCCCACACTTTATACCCTCAAAGTCCACTCACCGCCTTACCCTTGGGTTTTCTCCAGAAACCCTAATTTGGGCCTATGTGGCCCATCCTTCTCTGCCTCACATGACCCAACTATTTTAACACCCCACACATCACGACCCTTATATCTAACCCTCACTTTGTGTCCCACTCATTCTCGTTTATTTTTTTATTATTTTCTTTTTCTTTTTCCACCTTCTCACATTATGGTTTCCTCCAACCCTAGATTAGTCTCCTACGCACCCTTATACTGTCCCACGTACTATTTTTCACTTCAAGCCCCCAAACACCCAAACGACACTTCTATTACCTTCCTCACGCCCCGAAGCAACTTTCCATACGTAAATTTTACCCCTATGCAGACTCTAACCATCACATGCAATCCCTAGTTCCTCCTATACCTACATTAGCCAACTTACTTCCCCTCGGTTATCTTATTTTCCCATTTTTCTTTTTCATGCCTCCATCCCTAATCACCACATTAATTATCCTAGCATGCATGTCCTAAAGGGCCACATCACATCACATCATAACTTACAGCATATCCATATTAGCACATACCAAAAGAGGGCACATGAACACATCTCTGTTCCAAGCCACGCCACACATGAAACAATAAAGATAATAGCATATATAACACGACATATAAAGTATATAGGGCATCCAAGGCATGTAGGACATATAGTTCACATTCAATCTTGGCTACACCCTTACTCAGTTTAGGTTACTAAGCTATCTCCTACCCTTATTAGGCCACTAATCACACTTGGTAATTTTTACACTTAATATATTTTCTATTTGGTTGGTTAGATTATCACTTTGACCTTTTTCCTTTATTATAATTAATAAATTTCCCTTCAATTGGTCAAATTACCAAATTACCCCTGTTCAATATCCTAATTACCAAATTACCCCTTTAGTTGGTTAAATTACCAAATTGCCCCTCACATTTATCATATTTACCATTTTACCCTTCTCCATTATTAAATTATCATTTTACCCTTCTCTTTTATTAAATTATCATTTTACCCTTCTCGATTATTATAATTACCAAGTTACTCCTTTCCAATAACCCTTTTATTTACAAAATTACCATTTTACCCCTTTACTTTCAAATTTACCATTTTGCCCCTTAACTTCCAAAAATTACCACAACACCCTTCCACTTATAAAATTACCATTTTATCCTTAATTACGAAATTACCATTTACATCTTTTAATTTCCAAATTACCATTTTTCTCTTTAATTACAAAATTACCATTTTACCCTTTTAATACAAAATTCCTACAAAATTACCATTTTACCCTTTTATTACAAAATTACTATTTTGCCCTTTAATTATAAAATTGCCATTTTACTCCCCTTACTTCCAAAATTACCAATTTGCCCCTTTTCATTTATAATTTACCACTTTACCCTTTCTACTTCCAAAATTACCAATTTATCCATTAATTCCAAAATTACCCTTTTACGCTTTAATTACCAAATTACCACTTTGCTCTTGCCTCCAAAATTATCATAATACCCTTTTTAATTAAGAATCACCATTTTGCCCCTTAGTAAACCACTTATATTAAATCATAATTATTACTACATAAAATATTAATGTTAACACCCCATCCACAACTCTTATAATTAATATAACATTATTAGCACCCATATATATATTAGGTCATATTCTTGTACAAGATACCTTACTAAAATCCCCTTAGGCTCACGAAATACTAATCATGCATTAAAGATCACAATAACATAAAAAAACATGGATAATACTTAAAATTTTCATTAATAACCAACTTCTACCTTAAACAATATTTCCATACGAACCTAACATGCTTCTTTTCATCCAAAATCACAAGAAACTACGCATATGATATTAGACAATATATATTAAGCATAATAACATAATAGAAATCCTAATGTGCTAACATGCATTAATCTATACGTTTAAATGGGATTTAACGGTTACCTCAATTCGCGCAAAAACGAACCTTACCAGTATTTTGGTTAAAGGTTCAAGCTTTGATTATCAAAACCAAAACCTAAAAAAATATCAAGACTTATTACATTAGAAATAATAAAAATCAAAGTATAAGGCTTTATAACACTTAATTAATCAAATAATTAAATTAAAATATTATTATACCTTAAAAATTATTAAACAACTAAATCAAGAAATGCAGAAACTCATGCTGCTCATGCAGCATGAGCTACATGCAAAAGAAAAAGGAGGAGGGGGCTCGAAGGTGGTGAAAAGAGGGAAAATTGTGCACTTTCGGGTTAGTGGTTTGGGGCTAAAAAAAAGACATGATGGGGAAGGATTTGGGGCAAGGGAATGGTGCAGAAGTGGAGAGGGGGTGTAGGTGGTGGTCGAGGATGGGTTGAAAGCGGCTAAGGGTGGAGGAGGCGGCGGTAGCGAGGCTGCAAAGGTGGCAGCCGAGAAGGGAGGTCGAGATGGGGGCTAGTGAGGAAGGAAAATGGAGAGGGAAAATGAAGGCTTTTGGGTAGTGTTTTCGGGCAAAGTAGGATTGGGGTGGTAGAGAGGGTTGCAAGGATTGGTTCGGTGGCTCAGGTAGCGGCAGAGACGGCAGAACGGCGGCGGATCGAGGTTGCGCAGGGTGGCTGCCGAGAAGGGAGGGAGAGAAGAGAAAAAGAGGAGAGGAAGAAGAAGGAGGCTACGGGGTGGCTCAATGGGTGTTGGGATGGTTTGGGGGTGAGGTAGAGGGTGGAAAGGGGTGGTGCAGGTGGCCGTTGAGGCGGCGGCAACGGCGGAGATGGGCGGCAAAACAAAAATAGAAGGAGAGAGGGGAGGAGAAGAAAGGGAGAAAAGGAGGCTCGGGCAAGGCATATGGGGCTCGAAAAATGGCCGAATGGAACAGGAAGGGAAGAAGAAAAAGAAGAAGGAGAGAGAGGAGGGGATAGGGTGCTTGAGGGGTGACGGTAGGGTGGTAGAGGAATGGCAGTGGTAGGGAGAGGGAGAAGGGAGGTATGTTCGGGCATGGGGAAAGGGAGACAAGGATGGTGGGACCGGGATGGGGTAGAGAAAACGACGAGAGGGAGAGAGAGAGATAGGGTAGCAATGGGGGAGAGGGAGTTGTAGGTGGATGGCCGGGATTCTCGCCGGGGATGGAGGAAGAAGAAAGAAAGAAGAAGAAGAAGAAGAAGAAGAAGGGGAGGCTAGGTGATGGGCGCGACAGGCGGCTGAAGGAAAAAGAAACGGGCCGACCCGATCGAGGACGAAAGGAAAAAAAAGAAAGGGGCAGGTCTGCTCGCACGGGAGAAGGAAGAAAGGAGCTGAGCCAGGGAAAGGAAAAAGGAAAGGAGGGAGGAGGGGGAGAGACGGGTCAGCGATCCATGCGCGGAGAAGGCACGGCAGGCCAACTGGCGGCCCAAGGAAGGAAAGGAAAAAGAAAGGAAAGAGAAAAATGAGAAAAAGGAGGAGGAAAAGGGAAAAAGGAAAAAAGAGAGGAGGAAAATGGAATTAAATAAAATAATTTTATTTAAAAAATAATAAAATACAATATTTTTGGGTAATAAATTTATTTAATAATTTAATTTAATATAATTAAAATAAAAGGGTTAAAAAGGATAATTTTACTAAAATAAGGGTTTAAAATTTTATTTAAATAATAAGAGTGTGATAAAATAACAAAATATTTATTTTAATTTACTAAATATTTATACCCAATTTTATTTACTCAAAAATCCATAAAATAATTAAATTAAATAGATTTAAGGCTAATTTATCCCAAATAAAAGTTATTTATTAAATTATAAGCTTTTAAAATTTCTAGGGATTACACCAAGTGCTAAGGTTATGAAAACATTACCATCATCACACATTAATACATAGATTAAAGTTCGTAAATCAATAATCAGAGTACGCATAAATTTTACATAATTCAAAATATTAGAGATAGTTCTTCAGAGAAGAAAAATAGCTACAATAATAAAATTGTTTCTAGAGTTTCAAACATAATTAAAAGAGAAAAGGATAATAATCTCATAAATGGAAAAACGGCCACGCCACTCTAGGACCCCATCTAGCCCAAATCATCACTCGACCCCACCTGATGTCCCATAGACATCAATGGCATCAAAGAAGGCATCACCTGATGCCCCACTCCAGGGCCGCATCAATTCACGTTAAAAACACAACTCATACATATCATATGCATGCCATAAAATATCATATGAACATACCTCAACTCCACGTCATACTGTATATATAATAGTTATAAAAAAAATACACATAAAATACACCATATTTCATATCACATGGCAAACAAAGCATGTAAAACACATTACACACAAATGGCCTTAGTTACACCCTTACCTAAAACGTCACCAATCTTGGAGCATGCTCCTATACCTCTTTAGGGCTTTGACTGGTCTCACCTATTATGAGGGAAAAACTAGAATTAGGTTCCCTCCCAAAAATACTATTATTTGCTAACTTATCCTAAGACTATGTTTTTAAATAAAATAATACTATACTAATAATAACTATACAAAATACTACTAAAAATACTAATAATAATATTAATATAATTCAAAACGGATGGTGATATAAGGGTTTCTACCCTCCACCAAAATAATGCTAATAATAATAATAATAATAATAATAATAATTGAATAAATGTTAAAAATTGAAATAAAATAGAATAAACTTAAATAAATATGGGAGAAGGGCTGAGAGGGTCTAGGGTTTCACCTTGAGTCGGCGGAGATGGGTGGCACCGGCAATGGTGCACGGCGATAGTGGCCGGAAAAGAAGTTAGAAAAGGAAAAAGTTGAGGTTTGAGAAGAAAAGGTGGAGAGTGAGGGTGGTGGTTGAGGTGTTGGTGGTAGCCTAAGCTGAGAGGAGTAAAGTAAGGGTGGTGGCGCAACAAATAGTGGCGGCGCACGGCGTAGAGGTGGCGGCCAAAATGAAGAGAAAGAGAAAAAGAGAGAAGGAGAAGGAGAAAGGAGAAAAGAAGGGTATGGCTAGGTGGAGGAAGATTAGTAGTTGCTTTTGGGTGGTATAGGAGGCAGTGATAGCGGGGGATGTGGTGGTGGACGGTGGCGCGAGGGGTTGCGGGTGTAAAAACTTGGCTTGATGGGTAGGGAACTTCGCATGGTTGTGGTGGCTCGTGCAAGAAGAATTGAGGGAGATAGGTGGCTCGGTTAGTTAGAGGGCAGTGCAAGGAAGACTTAGGTAGGTTGAAGTGGCGGCGTAGTTAGCTGACGGTGGAGGAAAGGTCTTCTGAAGTCGCGGTGGTGCACAAGGTAGGCTCTTAGGGTTTTAGGAAAAAAAGTTTCAAAATCAAACAAACAAGGGGTATTTATAGAGTTTGAAGGGGAAGGTAGGGTTTTGAGGGTCAGCAGGAGGAAAATGTAGGTAGGGTTTGGGGTAGCTGGTGATGTCAATCAGTTGGCCGAATTTAGATTGTGGTCGAATTTTAGTGCAAGAAAAGGAGGATTTTACGTGAAGAAAAAGGAAAGTGGGTTAAGATGGGTCTGCGATTCAAGGGGGAGAGAAAGAGAGGAGAAATAGTTGGTCAAGTCAAGCATGGCCATTGACGGTGGAGGAGGAAGGAGGAAGAAGGAGGTGAACTAGGTGGCTGGGGGAAAAGAAAGAAAAGAAAAAGAAGGGAGAACTGGTTGGTCGGCAACGGTTATAAAGATTTTAAATGGAATGCGACGTTCTAGGGGAAAAGAGGCAAAATGCAGGGTTTCAGTTGCCGAAAGAAGGAAAGAAAAGAACGGACGATGGACCGCAAAAGAGAAGAAGGAAAAGGGAGGGATTGGGACGCGATAGGCCCAATCGTAGGAAGAAGGAAAAAGAAAGAAAATAAAAGAAAAAAAAAAGAAAAGAAAGAAAAAGGAAGAAGGAAAAAGAAAAAGGGAAAAGGGGAAAGAAAATTTTAAGTAGGTTGGGATCAATTAAATTAATTAGAATATTTTGGGTATTTAAAATAAAAATATTTAAATAAAATAATATTAAATTTTCTTTATAGGCTAATTTAGTTTTTTTAAAGATTTTTTCTAAATTCCTTTTTAATTAGCAAAATGCCCAAATTTTCCCTTATAAAAATATTTGTAATTTCTTCCTAATTCAATAAAAATAATTAATTAAATTAATTCCCTAATAAATTCTTATTTAATTACATTTCTTAAAATAAATATTTTTGGGGCATTTCAACAATGAACAAACCCAAGCTCATGAAAGAAACCACCAAGCCATGAAGCTTCCTTAAAAGCCTCATTTATAGCCATATACTCTACCTTAGTAGTTGACAACGCAGTCACATCTTGTAAAGATGACCTCCAGCTAATTGTTGAACCACCAAGACAAATCACATAACCTCTAGTAGATCTCCTATTATCAAGATGTCCACCATAATCAGAGTCAACAAATCAGTCGACCTCCCATACTCCAAACAACCTGATGCAGTACCCTTCAAGTACCTCATAGCCATCCTAGGATTCGCCATATATCTGCTCACAGCTTGAGCAATATTCGACATAATACAAACTATAGTTTATATCATGCATCCCACAGTATTAGAGTAGGGAGCTATGGACATAAATTCCTCCTCATCTTTATATTTGGGGCAATCCAAATCAGACAATTTGAAGTGAGTCGCTAAGGGAATACTAACTAGCTTGGCATCAATTATATGAAACCTCTCCAACACCTTGTTCACATACTGCTCTTGTGACAAGTAAAGACGCTTTTGTCCATGGTCTCGAATGATCTCTATGCCAATAATTTTCTTCAAAGCTCCCAAATCTTTCATCTCGAACTCAATCTTCAACATTGTTTTTACCTTGTTAACTTCAGACAAATATTTTGTTGTAACAAGCATGCCATCGATATACAACAAAAAATACACCAGAGAACCATTACCAACCTACTTCAAGTATACACATCTATTGTAATCACTCCTAGGGAACCCATGCTCAACCATAAACTGATCAAACCTCTTGTACCATTATCCAGACAATTACTTCAGAGCATACAATGTCTTCTTTAATAAGCACACATGATCCTACTTGCCCTCAATAACAAAACCATCTGGTTGGCGCATAGAAATTTCCTACTCGAGCTCACCATGTAGAAAAGCTATTTTAACAACCAATTACTCTAACTCCATATCTTGTATAACCACAAGTGCAAGCAAAGTACGAATAGAAGTATGCTTGACAATAGGGGAAAACACCTTCTTATAGTCTACACCAGGTATCTAATTGAAACCATGTGCAAATAAACAAGCTTTATACCTCTGTTCCTCAACACTTGGAGTTTTCTATTTGAACTTATACACCCACTTGCAATCAACTATTTTCTTCTTCTTGGGTGCCTTCACAAGTTCCCATGTCTGATTCTTCCATAAAGATTTTATCTCCTCCTCCATAGCAACACACCATTGAGTAGAATCAACACTACCAATGGAATCTGTGTATGACACTGGCTCTTGTACATCAACCGCAATCTTAGCACTAGCCAAAGCATAACTTGCTAACTCCTCAAAGCCATATCTCATAGGAGGCTTTACAACCCTCTATGGTCTACTTGGAGCAATGCCCCTTTGCTCCACCTGCTGCCTGGATCCACCCACTTTAAGAATAGTAGGTCTTATACTAGAAGAGTCTGACTGATCCAAATCAACCTCTACCTCCACCTTATCCGTAACACTACGCAGGTTTACCTGCTCCACCTCTTTAGATAATCTATCAGAAGAAGACTTAATCTTTTGGAGGAATACGAACTCATTGAAGGTAACATCTCTGCTAGCCAAAAACTTGGATGTAACTACGTCCCATAACTTATACCTCTTAACACCAAATGTATAACCAAGAAAAATACACTTCTTGGCTCTAGGCTCAAGCTTCCCATCATCACATAAGCATAGGTGGGACATCCAAAAACATGCAAATTAGAATAATTAGCTAGTTTTTCAGACCATACATCCTCAGGTGTCTTTAAATGAATGGAACGATTAGGTGACCTATTCACCAAGAACACTACCATGTGAATTGCCTCAGCCCAAAAATCCTTGCATAATCTAGCCTGTGACAACATACATTCAGCCTTCTCTAATAGGATCTTATTCATCCTTTCAGCAACCCCATTATGTTGTGGTTTTTCAACACAAGTGCGATGCCTAGCAATACAATGACCCTTACAGTAATAAGTAATTATCTATCCTAAGACACCTCACTTGTCTCCTAGTCTGCTTCTCTAGTAAGGTCTTCCAATGCTTGAAATCACCAAAGACATGATTCTTATTTTTTACTAAAATAAGGCCACATCTTTCTAGAGAAGTCATTAATAAATGTTAGTAGGTATCACGAACTACCCTTGTAGGACCCCACAAATCACAGTGAACATAATCTATAGGCCCCTTCGTACTATGTGTAGCCTTTAAAAAGCTAATCCGCTTCTACTTGCCAAACATATAGTGCTCACAAAAATCCATAGTACCTGTACTCTGCCCATCCAGCAACCCTCTGTTAGAGAGTTCAGTCATGCCTTTGACACTCATGTGTCCAAGTCGTATATGCCAAAGTTTAGTAACATCTGAATTAGACATAATAGATGATGTTACTATACATGCTCCCTCAATAGAGGAACCAACAAGCTCATATAGTGTCATAACCCTCTTTCCTTTCATTGCAACACGAGCCCCTCTAGTAATCCTCATTGTTCCATTCTCGATCACAAAATGATATCCATTACAATCCAAGGAAATCAATGAAATCAAGTTCTTGGTCATCTCAGGGACATGTCGAACATTAGACAATGTTTTGGCCACACCATCATGCATCTTCACCTTCATTGCCCCAATCCCGAAAACTTTGCATATAGTATCATTACCCATCAGAACTACTCTACCTCGAGTCATCTCGTAAGTTTGGAACCAGTTCCTATTGGGGCAAATATGGTAAGAGCATCTAGAGTCCAAAATCTACCTGTCCATAATCTTGGTCTGATTATTAGTAGCAATCAACACCTCACCATCACTATCATATTAGGATATAGCAACATCATCCTTTGTATCCAATGATTCACTAGATTTATCTCCATATTTTCTATTAGGACAAAAATTCTTGATATGGTCCTTCTTGTGACATCCATAGCATATGATATTCTTGGATATGTTATTCCTCAACTTTGACTTGGACTTTTTCTTCTAACCACTAGAACTATGTTCCTGAGTTCTACCCCTAGCTACAAGTTCCTTACTATGTGAGTCACTAGAACCACCTCTGGTCAACTGATTCTCAATCAGTTCCCGCTGTAGTAGGGTAGTCTTGACATCATCAAGAATCAACGCATCATCCTTACTATACATTATGGTCTCACAAAAATATTTATAATCAGCAGGCAAAGAATACAATAATGTAATATCAAGATTTTCATCCTCTAACTTAATATCTATATTCCTTAAATCCATAATTATAGAGTCAAATTCATCAAGATGATATTTTAGGGATTGTCCCTTACCCAATTTCAAAAAGTGCAACTTGCTCTTCAACAACAAATGATTTGTCATTGACTTCGTCATGTATAGAGACTCTAGCTTGATCAATAGGGATGGCATCGTTGTTTCTTTAGCAACCTCGCACAAGACCTCATCAGATAAACACAATTGTATGGTGGAAAGGGCATTTTTATCTATCTCCTCAAATTTCTCATCTGTCATCAAATTAGGCTTCTTTGAATTCACGAGTAATGCCTTCTCCAATCCATTCTAAATCAAGATTACCTTCATCTTTAACTTTCCATAAGCCAAAGTTCATGACCAATCAAACTTCTCTATATCAAATCTTATAGACATCTTGAACACTAACCCTGCGCTTTGATACCAATTTGTTGGGGATTTATACCAATTCAAAAAAAAAAATAAGATCTAATTGGAATCAATTAGAACACACAAAAATTAAGAAGAGAAGAACACTCAAGAACACATTTGATCTTATTAATGTGAAGTAATTATGATTATAATTAGAATCAAAGAAATCCTCACTTAAATCAATCAATTCACCAAGAAATTACAAGAGAACTTAAAAGGAGATAAGAGGATGGTGCTATACTAATTAGGGTTCTAATCACGTGATATTTATACTAAACACGCCCCCCGGTGTTTCTTTCTAACTTTGATAGTCTTCAATATTTAGACCACAAATTCTTCGTTTGACCTCCAATTGAGCTGATTCTTGATACGTTGGAAATATAAAAAGAAAAGATATACAACTTTCATGTTCAACGATTTTTCAAATTCCAGTTTTATTAAGGTAAAATATTCACATATTTTCAGAACAACTCATATTTCTACTCCAAAATCCTCTAAAACACTTCACACACCAATCCAAACTATTATACACACTAAATACGAGTCACAAGCTCACAAAAAAATAAGGAGATATTGAATCTCCTTGACGGATGCCTCGAGAAGGGGAGAAATCTTCACTCACCTCTGAAGTCCAAATCACTCGGATTTTGGGTGTAGAGATAAAAAACATTATCAAACAAATAATGTGGGAAGGAAGACCCATACATTGACGAATATCTTTGGAGAGTTGATCATATGCTTTTTCAAGATCTATCTTTAGAGCCATACAACCCTTAGACCCTTTATTCCTTCACATAGTGTCAAGATTTTCATAGGATACATTATAACACCCCTAAAATTATGAACCAAAAATTTTCATTTATAGAGTTAGGCGTGATAGCTAAAATAATAAAAATAAAGGGGGTCACCTCACACTTGGTACAAGTCCGGTTTCCTCTACCATTCTCATACCAAGTGCTAAGGCTAAAATCATTACTCCGATTAGATTTCATACATGATTATGAGAAACAAAATAGAAGAGACAACAGATAAATATTATCCTAATTAAAAGCAACATCACCATCTTACAAAACTCAAGGAGAGAATATATAGAAGGGCACAAGCGTCTAAAATACAATTGAAATCAATATATCAAAAAACACCAAATAACCCGAGACTTTCTCAAACAAACTACCATCTTTGTATGAACCTATAAGCTAACCTACAAAGATTACTGCCCATTGAATAGCCAGGGGCCTACAAAAGGAACCCTTTAGTATAATGGTACTGAACAACCCTTAATATTAAACCAAGATGAAAACTAGCATAGAACACATGAAATAAATCATAATAATACACGGTATAAACATCAAATCATACATACATCAATTAACCATTCATATAATTTAAAAGCTCGTATAGATACTCTAGAGGGAGTGAATAGAGTATTTTTGTAACAATAATGCCAAATTAAAATTTTATGAGAAATAAGTAGAAAGGTAAAAAACAATAAACACACAAGAAACTCTACAAAATTTCTCTATATCCACTACCAAAAGGTTTTACCTTTTGAATTTGAATCTCTCTTTATTTATAGTGGGTGTTTGATGATTATCACTCCTCTCTTAGTTTATGAGCCTACAATATCAATTACCCTCTAGGAGTTGATTTATACTTTGCCTAGTTATCCTCTCTAGGTTTATAAGACTATAATATCAATAACATCTCTTAGAAATGCTAGAAAATACACCACTCTTCACTTGTGTTTGAGATGATGAGTTTGAATGAATAAAATGAAATATTTACTCGATAGTGTATGAAAGTGAGTAATAACTAGTGAAGATTTTTATCTAGCTAAAGAAATAATAATTACAAGTGTATGAGCAATCTAGCTAAATATGAAGAACAAATTGAGCACTAGAGAAGTTTGATTTGGATTTGAAAGTGTAAAATCAAAACTCTCTTTGATTATTTGTATGATGTAAAAATGATGATTTTATAAGAGTTGTGTTAGATTTATTAATGTCTATTAAAGTCTAACAACTCTTATTTATAGTGCTAAAAGATGGAAAAAATCGGCACTAACCATTGGGTGTAAAAAATACTCCAAAAATCAAATTAAAACAAGAATAAAATCTCAAAAATTTCCACACCAATGAACTAGTTTGATAAACCAGTCGATTGGTGAAATAGTTTTCAACACTGCACGCCTTTATAAAAAGACCATCACTTGGGCTACAAAGCTCAAAATTGAGTGATGTATTTTTTTCCTATAAAATAGACATCTTAAGTTTTATAAGGAGATATTATTAATCCAAAAATAATTTCTAGAGAATTTATGGTGAATTTTTAAAATTGGATCATATGCAAAACTACTTAAAATAAAATTAATTTAAGGCAACCTTTTGCACAAACAATTGAAAATATTTTTGGAGCATGAAATCACTTTAAGATCTTTCAAAATGATTTTTGAATAGGATTATAAATATCAAATCATTGAAATATCTGAGTGCTCAATATGGAAATCATATGTACATAAAACCTAAGACTGTAACATACTCTTTGAAGCTTGAGTATTGGAATCTTGAGCATACTTGCTTATCCTTTCATGGTTTGTGTATTAGATAAATGAAATTGAAGAACTTGAAGCTAGAGTATTATTTTGACCTCCTTGTTGATCTTTGGCTTGTTCTTGGGATATAATTTGTAAACAATACCTCCTTAGCACTCCTTGACTTATTTAAGTGTTAGATACTTCACTTTTACCTATGATACACATGAATACTTAACAAGATAATTCAAATTTATAATTAATTTTTTTTATCATATAAAAAAGGTTGATTGACCTATGAGGTTAACAATATCCCCATTTTCAATGATAACAAACAAAAAATATGTCAATATATTGAGAGATGATGTATAATGATGTGAAAGTGAAAATCAATATTTTTTTCTCAAATCATATGGATCATATATTAGCCATTTTATAATAAAATCACACAAGTATCATATTAATGCCAATGTAATGATAAAAAATACTTAGTAAATAGCATCTTTTCACCCTTTCTCCCTCTTTTATCATCAATAAAAGGAAAATGCTTCAACAAATAAGATATCCAATCAAAAGATAAGTGCATAATTAATTAAATACATATGGAGTGAAACTCTCCCTCAAGATATGCACATGCTCTAATAAAGCACAAGGAGATCATTCATACTCAATATTATCAATGAATAACATGAATGAAATAAATATGACATATCTCCCCCTTAAGTTATGCCTAGGGTAATAACATAAGTGATCAAGTAAAAAATATATGTTCTCCATAGGGGTATGAATATAACCGCAATAAGATCAAGATCACAATATATTCACTTAAGAGATTATTATCTTAAACAAGATAAGTAGTGGAAGCAGATACATGAGTATCATGATTCATGGGAATAACTAAGATATTATATTAGTAAAGCTCGTGATATTTCATAGTTGTGATATTTATAGCAATAAGGCATGGAGTATTTAATGAGTCATAAATATACTTAAGTAACAAAAATGACATGAAAGAAAATTTTAGAGTTACATAAATCTAACTAAGTCAACAAATAGGAGGGTGAGCATGACAAAGATTATGCAAATATGTGAGAGTGTCCCTCAACATGAACATAGATCAACATGAGACTACAATGATAATTTCATCTTTAAATTTATGACACAATACCTAATCACATATTTCCTTTTTATATGGTGTACATAGAGCACAAGGGAAAAAGGAATGTGATGAATGATCCATTTAATGAGCAACTTTTCAATAATATGATGAATTAGAGAGCAAGACAAGCACATCAATAAAATGCAAGAGTATCACTCATTTGTACTAAGTAATATATTTAATCATAATGAGGATAATTTTTAACATGATGTTGAGAGATGGCAATGATCGTGTACATGAGATATCATAAGTGAATCTAACAATGAAGTCATGTGATCAATTAATTTTAGAGTTACATCTATCAACCTATCTAATGAATAGAAAATTTTGTGTGTGGCTAAGATGCGTGTACAGAAGCATGCACGTAAAATATCACATTATAATGATCTCAAGAGTGAATGTTTATGATCAAATCATATAGAGGCATAACATCCCTCAAGAGTTAATAACATGAGAAAAAACTAAGGCATAGCTCATAGAAGCTCATTTCATCAAGAATTTGAATAAAATTAAGAACCATAAATGATGTGAAAAAGAATATCATAGTTACAAGTAGATGCCCAAACAGTATATGAGCAATTTCATATTGTAATTGGTTATGCAAAATTAAGATTGAAACAGGCATATTTAGGCCACATATTATTTATGCACTAGTCTACTCAAAAAAGAAAGTGTCTCAACTCCCTATTATGCCCATATTGTATTAGTTGTTTCCATTTTATAATAATAAATGGATGAGAAGTACAAGGAAACTGAAATAGGATGAAACATGCATATAAGAACCAAAATGTAAAAAAAAAAACATTGTGAATTAGTGATCTTGATAATTGCATTAATTTTAAAACTTAAGGTCATCCATATGTATCAAGTACGAGCATTTAGTCATCAAAAGTTGCGAAGCTAGTAAAAGAAACATGTCCTAAGCACTTCCCATTTCATGGAATATATATGAGTGGAATGTAATATCAAATTATTAAAAATAAGCATTAGCATTCACACTTTAATGGAAATTAAGTTGTAACCATTAATTATAAAGCCATCCATGAATTGCTTCTTAATGTATAATCAAGAAGGAGAAGGAGGGAGAAAATGTGTACATCAAGAAATTAGTTTTTCCCAACACATATGACTTGAAATATTTATTTATTTATTTATTAGAAAAATATAGAGGTTTATAATCAAGATCAAATTTTAGAAAACTTATTAAAAGTGTCATGTACGGTCATATGATATAAAAGATCTATGATAATATTGAGCATAAGTCAAACCATGTCTTAGGGAAAGATATAAAAGTGGAAGCATAGACTAGCATGATGATTCTAAAATTATACATATTCATGAAATTATCAATTAGATATAAAAATAGGTTCACATATCACATAAGTTAAAACTTCACATGTAAGAAAATAGAATTAAGATTTTTTTTATCAATGGAGTGATGTGAAGTGCGTGCATCAGATAATTCAAAGACAAGTCCACATATAAGAACCAAGGTCATAATAGAATTTAAAATTTAAGGTGGAAAGCATATAACTCATAACAGATATCTCATCATGCAATTTATAAAGTCATGTGAAAGAAACTTATAAGTTTAAGTTCACCATACCCAAATCCCTTGCATAAATATGCTAGATTACTCAGAGTGGTCAATAGGATATAACATGTGGTACATATAGTAAGGTATATCATGTAAACTCTCATCATGTTAGATATTTTAGATAATCATAAGAGACAGTGGGTGGAGAAAATATAACAACTCAAGGCATATAACTTATGAGAAGAGATAATTTCTAATCATGTACAACACCAAGGTCTCATATATATATAAACTCATCACAAATATACATAATTTTAAATAGGGATCAAACATAAGCATGCTTAGAAAGATGAAGCAAAGTAAGGCATGATGTTGACAAAGATAAGTAGTATGAGATGTTTCAATCAATCATAAACAAACATCAAATCTAGAGAATCTAAGAATTATATTACATGCACAAGCAAGTATACCAAGTAAGAAATCATATGGACTCCAATGAAAAAAAATATAAAATACCCCTTTAAACATATAAGCTATACTTACTTAAGCATCGGGGTGAACAACTTGAATCACATAAAATAGTTTAATGCATGTTAAGTTGTTTAGTTAGAGTTTACCAGATATGGATAACTAATGTGAGCAAGGTAGAACTCTAGAAAGTCTTTCAAACATCTCTCATGCAAAATAGTTATGGTGGAATTTCAAGAGTATATCCGATGTAAAATTTGGAAATTCCATTCAACTTGTAACCTATACTCAAGTGCAATAGAGAAACTTTCCTTTTCTAATGGAGTTAGTACTTATCAAGAAAATTTTTCATAGGAAATTTGAAGTATCAAGATGATGAAACTTCTTACTAAGTGTAGCAATGTCTAAAAATGTCAAGAGAATATTTTTAAAACATACCGAAGTGAAGAACTATCTCAATGATATAATATTTAAATTAATTTCTCAAAATGTAACATTAATAGTATACTTGCATGAGAGATATCATTAGATGAGTTAACTTATTCATGTGTGAGATAAATCATCAAAAAACATGAAAGTGTGGTAGATTCATAAGCACATTAAGTGTGCATCATAGCATATTGTCATTACTCATCAATCTATTAAATAAAGTTTTGTTAATTAACCAAATATGAGCCAAAAACATTTAAAAGAAATTCTTCCCGATGTATGAGTAAATTAACCTAGAAAAGTTTGTTTTATGAACATATGAAAACAAAGATCCTACAGGGATAAAAATGAGAACATGAGTACAAAAAAAATATCAACAAAATAAGCAATATGGCTCATGAACTGATATGACCATGGACTATGTAGAGCTTTGATGAGCACCAGCGGTACCTAGATTTTAACTAGATGCAAGGCTAGGCTCAAAAGATGTGGATCTAGATGATTGAGGAATAATGGTGAGATAAATCACGAGAACATTTAGATTTGAGAAAAGAGAATCATATAACAGTGTATCCTTTGAGTTCTCTGTATCTACATTATCCAAGTTAGTGTCAACACAATCTTGAGTGCCCATTACACATTCTAGATCCTTGTTATTGAGTAGAGGTGCAGTCTCCTTAGTGTCATTAACCTAGATACCCTAATCACTAGTAGCGACAACACATGTAACCATATCACCCACAAATATAGTAAATTGTGGAGTTGTATATGTATCTTGTGCCTAATTCTATATTGTAGCAACTATAGTATCATACACATGAGTCTATAGGCTTAATGGACCTTAAATTGATGTAGTTGGATATGTGAAATGAACAAGTTTCTTAAGGATATAAAGCCTGATACCATGATTTAGCTTATGTATAATCTATATGTATAAATCTCTAGTTAACCATCTGAAAGCCTCTGATAAGCAAGTCTTACATACCTTAAACTATAGATCTACCCTAAGGAGTTTATGGAGGATAGAAATGGATATGGACAACGTATATGATATAGCAATAGGAATTGTGGGATTTGTAGCAAGTGGATCATGAGTACTAGGATGGATTTTCTATTCATCTGTATCATGAGCATGAGGATCCTTAGTAGCCGTTATTCTAATTGTGCATATCAATGAAGCTCTAACCTTCATAGTAAGTATAAGACTCTGACCATATTCCCGCAATTCATATCCTATAAATTATAAGGTCATATTATCAAAGATATCCAGTCCATTATTGAAATTTAGATGATGGAATTGAAATCTCCAAATGAGACTTGAGACTTAGAAATCCTCCAAGATGCTTATAATGAGAGAACCATACCCTAAAGAAGCGTGTGGTGACTCTCCACGTGTGTCATGTTTTGAGATATGTCAATCCTGAAGCACATGGATAGTGATGAATCAGATCTAATGTAATCTCTCTTGTAGAGTTATAGACAATAAGAGCTAATGGTACCTCAAATCACATAATAACTCCTAGTCACATCTTACATAATCATGTATTGTCTCCTCATGCTTATCCAATTCTTATACGTAATCCCCATAATAGGTGACCACTTAAATGCCTAGACTCCTAACACTTCTAGTCTCATCGACCTGGATGGGTACACTTAGGAATATGGTGGTAATAGTGGAACCATTTGTAGAAATGATCAAATTCTCATAGAAAAGTCGAATAAGATCCTAATAGATAGGATTGCAGAGATCAAAGAGATTTTGCGTAAAGGGCATCTTGATAATATTGAAACCAATGTCAAAATTAATGCATTTTTTCCTTAATTATTTTTTTTTTCATGGAATCCTAGGAACCTCAACTATCTTAGTCTTATTCAAGTATATCTCAACCCTTCTATCATAACAAGTTATCACTAGGATATTGTTATCAAAGGATAGGTTGTTTAAGAAGAATTTGACTAATTCGTGATAGTGAGAACTTTTGATGATGATTAGTGGGAACATGTGAGAGTCATGTAGATGGTGCAAAAAGGATAAATGAAATTGTTTGATTCAAACATCAATGTCGATGCAACATATAAGGATAAGTTTGTTTTCCTTAGAGCCACTCAATCATTTTGTTGCTTTTAAATAGATGGAAAGAAATGGTAATTAAGGGTGTGTTCCTTGGTGAGGTGAAGTTTAAATGATTTGGTGGAAAAAAATAACAAGAATTGAGGATAAGAGTAGAGAAAAGTAGCTTGGATTCAATAGGCCTATTGAAGGAAAGTAAAGCAAGGTTGAAATTTTTATTAAAAAAACTTTATGTACTCTAGAAAAACTAGTTGATCAATTTGACAAACACATCGACTACTATTGTCCTATTTTGAAAAATAAAGTTCACACCCATCGACTAGTAGAAAGGGGACACATTGATTAATCCCTTTAATACATCAACTAGTTTTGCCACTAGTCAATTGGTCTCTTCATATCATAAACACTTATTATGAGCATGAAAGATAATCAATTTATTAATGTAAACATGCATTGTAAACTTGGTTTAAGTACAAATCATATAGGCAAATTTATAGTCAAATCAACATTATCTTGTCTATCCAAACATGATTTTAACATCAATTTCATTCATAAAACAATGAAATTTAAAGAGTGAATAATTTTCAATTTTCATAAGTCAAGTTTAGCTAAGAGTTGTTAGGAAAAATTTTTGCCATCTACTCATGTAATATTTCACATTAAAGACAAACCCATATAAAAAGAGAGAATACTAAGATGGAGTTAGAAATTTTTACATATATTCCTCTTTATTTTACAATGAGGTAGAAAAGGCTTCGATGTTGCAATTTTTATTTGATCCTTCAAGCTCTCCCTCCTCTTCTTATTCTACCCTAAAATAAATTTTCAAATACATGCCTTTGGTACCCATATTGTTTTAGGGCCATAGAGGTTAGTCTTTAATGAATTATCAATACCAATACAATTCTTTAGAATCCAAATCATTTTTAGAAAAGGGAAATGAAGCCATATTTTGTATTAGTTGAGGTTTTTTTTAAAGATTTTCATAGTTTATTAAAGATTTAATTTCAATCAGTTGAAGTTTTGCATCCAATTCAATTTTTAATCTTTTAACCATAGATGTAAATTGTTCATTTTCATTCCTAAATTTTACATGCTTTGAGAATAAATGGTAAAACATTTTATTTAACTCAAAATTTTGACAATGCATAATTACAAAATAATTTAAGCAATGATCATCAATATCATACGCATTAATAGTTGATAAATTGGTTACCTCATCCTTTTGACTTAAAATGCTATCATTTATAGGGATGAAATAATGATGTAGAATTTCTTCTTCCTCATTACCTCCCTACGTGATATTCAATATTTCCCAATCTTTTTTAGCAGTGGTGCATTCTAGGATGTACTCAAATACATTTTCTCCAAGGCCACAATGGAGCATAAAGACAACTTTGTCATTTAAGGTGGTCCTTTGTTTGTTGATCCCCATCCATTCTTCAACCGGTTTATTAATTAATCCATTGATGGTGGATTTTTTACTCTTAGTTGGACCATGTTGAATGATGAATCACAAGTATTGATTTTGTGTGTTGAAGACACTTATCATCGCCATTTTCCAAAGCCCAAATTTCCCCCCAAAGAATAACAAAGGCCTTGAAGGTGTTATGTCTTCACCCATGAAGTTATCCATACTTGAGAATCTTAAGCTTTTGATTTCTAGATTAAATAGATGAAGCCCCAAGATCTGATACTAGTTGAAAGCCCATATGGATACTATAGAGGGGGTGAATAGATTATTTTTGTAACAATAATGCCAAATTAAAATTTTGTGAGAAGTAAGTAGAAGAATGAAAAACAATAAACGCACAATTTATAATGGTTCAAGAAACTCTACAAAATTTCTCTACATCCACTGCCAAAGGATTTTGCCTTTTTGATTTGAGTCTCTTTTTATTTATAGTGGGTGTTTGATGATGATCACTCATTTCTTAGTTTATGAGCCTAAAATCTCAATGACTCTCTAGGAATTGATTTACACTTTACTTAGTTATCCTCTCTAGGTTTATAAGACTAAAATCTTAATAAACTCTCTTAGGAATGCTAGAAAATACACCACTCTTCACTTGTGTTTGAGATTATGAGTTTGAATAAATATAATGAAAATATTTACTAGATAACATATGAAAGTGAGTAATCACTAGTGAAGATTTTTATTCAGCAAGAGAAAAAATAATTACAAGTGTATGAGAAATCTAGCTAAATATGAAGAACAAATTGATTACTATAGAAGTTTGATTTGGATTTGAAAGTGTAAAATCAAAACTATCTTTAAATCTTTGTAAGATGTGAAAATTATGATTTTATAAGAGTTGTGTTAGCTTGATTGATGCTTATTAAAGTCTAATAACTCTTATTTATAGTGCTACAAGATGGAAACAATCGTCACAAGCCATTAGGTGTAAAAAGTACTCCAATAGTTGAATTAAAACAAGTAGAAAATCTCAGAAATGTCTAGACTAATCGGTGGAATAGTTTTCAGCACTGCATGCCTTTACAAAAAAAGACCATAACTTGGGTTAAAGAACTCGAAATTGAGTGCTGTCTTTTTTTATGTAACATAGACATCTTGATCTTTCTAAGGAGGTAGTATTACTCCAAAAATAATTTGTAGAGAATTTATGGTGAATTTTTAAAGTTGGGTTATGTGCAAAACTGCTTAAAATAAAATCAATTTACCACAAACTTTTGCACAAATAATTGGAAATATTTTTGGTGCATGAAATCACTTTAAGATCTTTTAAAATAATTTTTGAATAGGATTAGAAATATTAAATCATTGAAATATCCAAGTACTCAATATGTAAATCATATGTACATAAAACCTAAGACTGTAATACATTCTTTGAAGCTTAGTCTTGGAATCTTGAGAACACTTACTTATCCCTTCATGGTTTGTGTATTACACATATAAAATTGAAGTACTTGAAGCTAAAATATTATTTTGACCTCCTTGTTGATCTTTAGCTTATTCTTTGGATATGATTTGTAAACATGATCCTTTTAACACTCCTTAACTTATTTAAATGTTTGATACTTCACTTTTTACTATGATACACATGCACACGTAATAATATAATTTAATTCATAATTAAGTTTGTTATCATCAAAACAAAGGTTGATTGACCTATAAGGTCAACATAATTACATACCACCAATACCTCATTATCAATCCTGATAAATCTCATAACAGAGGTAGATTCACAAGCATAGATCAATAACAACTCATCACATCATTGATAAGCACGAAGGTAGCTACCAAACCACAGATAGGCACACAGATTGCTACTGAACCATAGGTGGGCACAAAGGCTACAATCAAGCCATGCCTCTTTATTAAATATAACTATTTTCATTCTTTTATTTCAATTGATTTTAGGAACCCCCACTATTCTTAAACCGATGGAACAGTCTGAAATACCTTCTTAGGGATAACATAGCTGAGCCACCATTATCATCCAATAGAGCAAATATAAAAACATCACCTTTTTAGGGCAAAATACTCCTGAGCCACTATTATCATCTGGGGGAACATATATGAAAACATCACCTTGGTCCTGACTCACGTACTCTTCCACTTTAAATCGTTAGTGTCATATCCATTAGGTTACTTAATTCATATTCTTATTCACGTTGAGCATGGGTCCCACCATTCTTAATCCAGTGGAACAGATTGGAGCATCTTCTTAGTGACAATACACTTGAGTCTCTATTATTATTTGGTGGAACATACCTAAAAACATCACCTTCTCAAGGAAAAACACTCCCAAGCCACCATTATCATCCGATGGAACAGATATGAAAAACATCACCTTAGCCCAAATTATGTGATCTTTCACTTTAAATTATTAATGTATTATTCATGATTGATTCAAAGGTACCAAACACAATTAAAGTAGATAAGCCATCACGAAGATCAAGGCCGTCCTCTAGAGTTAAGATCCTTATTTTCCAAAACCCTAATTTCACACTTTTGGCATAACTTCTCCCATATTGATCATTTACCCACAAAATTTATTATATATTCCTAAAATACTATTATTATTAACATATCCAAAATTCAAGGTTTAACTCCCACATATTACACATGCGATAATATGATACAACCATATTTTATGCGGATGGCTTTTCCACATAAAATAACAATACCGCCTGACCTTTATTTACTCACTTTCTATCATGTAATATCAACCACTTATCATATTATCAACAATCATATATTAATTCAAATATTAACAATAACATGGTAAAACATAAAATCCTAATGTGCTATCACAAAATCATATATTATATAAATTCATAGAATAACATATTTTAGACATAAAATCCTAATGTGCTATCATGTAAAATTTACCATTTTAGGAGAGTATAAAAGTTACATGAATTCTAGCAAAAACATAAAAATAGAAATATAAATACTATGGGATCCCGCTAATCAACTTTCACACTTAAGAGTAATACCAAAAATACCATATTAATATTTTAACACATAAGACAATAATTATTATAATATAATATTTATTTTTATAAAATTACCAAAATACCCTTATATATATATATATATATATATTATAACACACTTAAAATTTAGCACAAACTCATGTTGTGCATGCAGCGTGAGCCATGCATACGTGAAGAGGGGGAGGAGTGGAAGATGGTCAGCTAGCTGGGTGAGGTAGGGGGAAAGATGGTGGAGGTAGGTAACTCAATGGTTGGTGCTGGAAGTGGGAGTTGGTTGTAGTGGGGTGGTGTAGGGGGCACGATTACGAAGGGTGGAGGTGATGGTAGAATGACTCGATGGGTTTGGTTGGAGGTTGGGGTATTAGGTTAAGGGTGATGATGATAGTGAGGATGGTGCCTAATTGTAGGCAGGGATATGGTCGAAGGGGTGGCACACAAAAATGGAGGGCAAGGGAGGGTTGACGCATGATAAAATGGAAGCAGAGAATGAGGGTTATGTTTGGTTGTGGTTGGTGCTGGAAGTCGAAACCAAATCAAGGCCAAGGGCAGGATGGAAGAAGGAGGAATGGATGACCATGGTAGAGGGTGCTGAAAGGAGGAGGGGAAGCAACAGTAGAAATTTCTTCTGCCCAGAAGAAGAAAAAGAAGGTGCGCAGGGAGCATGGCAGAAATGGAGGGGCAATAATAGCAAAAATTGTCGTTGCCTAGAGGAGGTGCTATGGGGGAAGTGTAACACCCCCAACAATTATAGTTGAAAATTTTCGTTTGTTTCTAAAATCACACATTACAAGGGAGAGGGGGTGCTACCACTGAAATAAGTATAAATATGGCCCATGGCTAGCCTCATACTAACCATAAGGCTAAAAGAACAACACAAATATAATTCCATAACAAAGATAGATTAAAACGTGAGAGAGTTAAACATTGATATATGGAAAATACTAGAACATGAGAAGGTTAAGTGTCAATATAAAAGAGAAATGGAAATACATAATAGGGCCCCACTACTAGGGAAAAACATCAAGTAATAGAGAGAAATAGCTTGAGATACACTCTCTTTGGCCCCAACCCGAAATACCATGGCATCACTCTACCCCAACCAGGTCATCATACGCAACAAAGTCCTCTAAGACCTCATCACCTACCTATATAAACTCAAGAGGGGCCACTACTCATGGGAATGAGAAACACCCATAATAGGGGTGATCAGTATGCTACATTCTAAGTAAGGTAACAATATAGTTAAATTAGAGCATAACAGTAAAAGATACAAATATAATGCGCACAACATATTATTTACTCCTATCAAAGTTTAAAGCCATTAGTACAGTATTTATACATCTCTCAATTTATATCCACATGGGTTCAGGGACCCCACTATTATGACTGGTAACTAAATCATCTAGGACAGAATGCTTCTAACCACTATTATGACTGGTGGACCGATAAATATACTACACTCCATGGCATAACGCACTTGACTACTATTATAACCAGTGGATCGGTAAATATACTATAAAGGTCGTGACCCATGTGGTGTTCCACTATAAGTTATTAGTGTCTTTTCCATAGATTAATATCATCCGAGGGTTTTATTTATTAAGCTCGGGACCCCCACTATTATACGTGATTGACCATTACTAGAAACTCTAGGGTAGAATGCACATGACCACTATTATAACTGGTGAACCAGGAATATACTATAAACTAGGGTAAAATGCACATGGCCACTATTATAATTGATGGACCGGTAAATATCCTATATCCAGGCCCAGCTCAATGATCTTCCACTTTAAGTGATTCGTGTCTTATTTGTTAGATACCACATACCCATCCATGCACAACCCAAGTAAAACTCTTGACCTGCTACCACCCTGACACAACCTGACCTCATGGAAACCCTAATCCCTTAACCTGGGATATCCACACCCTCCGATGATCCCTGAAACCTCCAACATTACCTATCAACCTATGTGTATCCTTAGGAACCTCATACTCATGGGTCATGACCCGCTCTTCTTTTTCGATATTTATGATCACTGTCGCCCATTAGGGTTTCCCCCTCGAAACCCTAATCTGGCCTATGTGGCCCTAGCCTCTCCTTCTCTTCTTACTTAGCCCTAAGCTTCCTCAATTCAAGTACATGTCACTATACTCACCCTTACTCTAAATTCTAATAGCCCAACTCCCTAAACTCCCACATGTGATAATGACCTCCCAATGGACACCCCCAAAAACCCTAATATCTCATTTATTTTCATACCCCCTTTTTTCCACAACTCTACCCTCCATTTGACTCGACCCACATCCTCCATGTGGTATACCCCCTATCACAACCTCGATGTACCACCAAAATCCCTCAACTTCTCCCCACAATACACCCTATCCTTAGGGTTAACCCCTGAAATCCTAGTTTATGCCCACATGCACCCTCTCATCTTTCCATGTACCAAAAATCCCCCAAGTCCACCAAACCCCATAACACACTCTCCTCTCCATGGTCAACCTCCAAACAAGGACCCACCAAGTTGATCTTGCCCTTATGCAAAGCTCACACTCCCTGTGCAAGGTTTTTACCCTAACCCCTCTTATCATCATTACCCCTTTTTATTACTCCATATTATTCCAAGGAATGTTAGGACACTCCCCACATAACATTTTACTCACTCTACCCTTTATCATTTTATTTCATTTGCCTTAGCCACCCAAGTCCCACCTAAGACTCCTTGGCATAAATACATTATTTTTCAACAATATACAAGACTTACGTAAAGTCATAATAAGACTTAGCAACCACATACAAAGCAAACAATGAGATTCACACATATCATTACCTTATATCCTTACAAGCTAAGGTGCACAACACACACTTAGATCGCATATATGAATATATATGCATTTCATATAATCACACTTATTCCACAACTAAGACACATAAGCATTACCCTAACATTACCATATCCTTACCTAGCTAGCTCAGGTCTTTAAGCAAAGAGATCCTACTCCTCCTCACGAGGGATTACCAACTCAATACCTAAAATGAGAATGCCCATTGCTATTTTACTCTTTTTCTACCCTTTGTCCTTTTTTTCTTATTTTATTAATAACAACAACAACAACAACAATAATAATAATAATAATAATAATGTTAATAATAGTAGATATTAAGAATAAATGATCAAAATAAGTAAGGAGGGGGAAGATAAGAGTATAATAGACCAGAGCAGGTGAGGGTGGGGGTGGCACGGCAACGGTAGCGGTGGTGATGCATAAGGGGAGCTTTTGGGGTTGGAAGAAGGAAGAGGTAGAGTTTCTTAGGGTAGTGGAGGTACTGGCACAAGAGACTAGCGGTGGTCTCATGGCGGCGATGCTCGCAGCAGTGCCTAAGAGGAAAAGAGGAAGAGGGGAAGAAGGGGTCGTGGAGGAGGTCTTATGACTTGGGAGATCCTCTTGTGTAGGAAGGGAGGTAGAGAGAAAGGTACGACAAGTGGTGGTGGTGGCGCAAGGCAGCGCTGGTAGGGCGTGGTGGTACAAAAGGGTAATTCGAGCTGCCCACTTTGCATGGATAGGGAAAGGAAAGGAAGGGAAGGGGAGAGGCATGGTGTGCATAAGGAGATGCAAGGAAGAGGATGTGAGGGAGCTAGGGCGGCAACAAGGTCTAAATATGCAAAGGGAGAAGGAGAGACGGGGTAGGTCGGGCAGAAAAGAAATAAGAAATGAGGGGGTGTGAGGGCTTTTATAGGTATAGGGAGGTAGAGTGAAGGAAGGAAGAGGACAAAGAGGGGAGGGGCAAGGGCTATCGACGGGTGATGGCAAGGCAATACAAGCTTACGCCGAGGGGAATTGTAGGTGGCAGGGTGTAGGATATAGGAAAAGGATGTGCATGGGGGATTGTGCAGGGGGAATGCCAGTTGCACACCCTGGTTGGTCAAAAGACGAAAGGGAGAGGGGAGCAGGTGGGGAGCTACAAAAAATTTACAGCAGGGTGTGGGGTCTATGCAAGAAGGAGGTTAGGGGTGAGGGAAAAAAAGAAGAGAGGGAGAGAAAGGGAAAATGGGGGCAGCGTGCGATGCCCAAGGAAGAAAAAAAAAAGAAAGGTAGTTGGGTCGGTCGGGGGAGGAAGAGAGGGAAATGAGGGGAGAGGAGATGAGCCCGTGCTGTTGGGCTTGCTAGGTCGTAGCCCTGGCAACCGGGAAGGAAAGAAAAAAAAAGGAAGGAAGGAAGAAAAGAGATAAGAAGGAAAATAGGGATGGTATGGTGTTTTGGATTTTTGGGGATTTATGAGTAATGAATAATAATAATAATAATAATAATAATAATAATAATAATAATAATAATAATAATAATAATAATAATAATAATAATTTTCATTAATTTAGAAATTACCATAATTTATCTATAATTCATTTTAGGTTAGTTAACTAAAATAGCTTCCAAATAATATTTTTTTATGTCATTAATATTATTATTATTATTATTATTATTATTATAAAGGGTACATATATTATAGCTTTATTCAATAATCCATGATTTTATCCTTTATTCCTAAAAAAATTTTGGGTTATTGTAGGAAGTTGCGGAGGAGTTAGAAAAGGCTCTGGCAAGACTTGCTGTAGGGGGAGAAGAAGAAAGAAAGAAAAGAGAAATAGAAAGAGACTGGCAACAGGGAGGTAGAAGAAGAAGAAGAAGAAGAAGAAGAAGAAGAAGAAGAAGAAGAAGAAGAAGAAGAAGAAGAAGAAGAAGAAGAAGAAGAAGAAGAAAGAAGAAGAAGAAGAGAAGAAGAAGAAGAAGAAAGGAAAAAAAAGTAAGGAGAAAAGAAAGAAGAAGAAGGGGAGGTCGATTAGAAGTGGTGTGTGCACATGGTTGCTAGCTGGAAGAAACGACGCATGAAATGGAGGGCGGGAAGAAGAAGAAGGGTGGTAGATGGTGTTGGAGTGAGCTAAGGGGTGGTTAATGGGTGGGGCTATGAAGTTAGGGAAGTGGTGGTGGTGAGTGCATGACAGGGATAATGTAGAGGGGGAGTATTGGATGATTCAAACAAGGAAAATGGAGAAAGAGAGAGCGAGAGGAGGGGGTGTGTGCATGTAGAGAAGGGAGGAGAAGAGGGTTTTTTATGCTCATACTGATAAGTTTAGGAGGTTTAGTTTTCATTTGGTTTAGTCATAGGTGGGAGAAGGGTATGGTTTAGTTAGAGAGGTGAGGGAGAAGAGGTATGGCAATGCATGAGAAAGGGAGGGAAACAGGGAGAGTGATTTGGGGAAGAAATATGGGTCATACAAGGGTAGAAGAATAAGGTGTGTAGAGGGTATATTTTAGGCAGGTAAAAGGTAGATTAAAAGAAAACATGTTTGTTTTATTTTAGTTTCAAGTTTAATTTGGTCAGGTTAGGCCATCGGATATAAAAATAATCGGGGGAAAATAATTAGGTTCAGAATTGGTCTAGCAAAAAGGATAAAGTTAAAATAATCATAAAAATGTTTAGGAATATATTTAAGTTCCGGATCAAAGGTTATTAGTATAATAATTAGGCCAAGACTTAAGGGTTAGTTTTGAATAAAAAGTCTAAATATCCGAAAACAAAGGTTACAAAATTTTAGAGTGTTACAAAAATGGTGTTGTCTATTGTATGCTTAGCTAGTAGAAAGATATTTTGGTGAGATTCAATCACCGGCTTAAGAATGGGCTTGAATCACCGGGCAATGAATGTGTGCATAATCTTATATATCACGTTGCATAGGCCAATTGACTAAAATTACTTGAAAAAAGTGGGGCGATCCACTTTTTGAAGAAGACAAAGCAAGGTTTCATTGATCTTTATATTGAAGGAGCCTATGTCAAAGGCATTCATAACAAAGTATAAGATATATTCCTTAACAATCAACTAAAATTTGTGGTAGAATATGAGCTACAATCCATCCAGACTTGGGATAGACTACAACTTTATATAAATGACTGCTGCTTTAGCTTCCTCTCGGGTATCTGGTAGGGCAACAACTTCTCTTTCTATGGTTTCCAAAATCATGAATCTATTAAGCATTAGGGGGGAACAAGCAAACCCATTAACCATGAATAAAGTACGGAATAAATTCACCACCGAGTCTATCATAGCACTGTTATTATCTACCCACTGTCTATCATCGTTCTTTAGGCATTGAGTCACCAACTTATTCCTTCAATTGATATTAGCTAGATGAAAAGCTCTTGTGTTCCTATTTAGGAGAGCCACATCATTCATTCTGGCTTTCAAGAAAAATATAATTTTTTCTTGTAAAAGAACTTCAGTATATTATTAAATAAGACTTTTCTCCAATTTAACTAATTTAGACAAGTGTTGGCATGCAAGGGCCTATTAGATACCAACTATACTGGAGCATCTAGATAATTTTTCAACAATTTCGCCTTGCCAAGCCCAAAGGGAGGAGATGGTAGACTAAATGCTGGAATCCACCAACCAAGTGGCTTCAAAACAAAAATGAGTGTCGATTGAATAGTTTTGGTTTTAAAGGAGGATTGGGTGATGGTCACCATGAATACAAATGAGGTGCTTAACATGAACATATGTGAAGGTAAATTTCCAATCTTCATTTATAACTACCCTATCAATGCATGAGCTAATGCTACGTCCTCCAGCTTTTATACGCCATGTGAATCTTAGTCCATGAAAACCCAATTCAGCAAGGTTGCACATCAAAAGTTCATCATTAAACAAGATACATCTGTATAGTTGATGGGAGTTATCCCCACGACATTCGGCGAGTGAACTAATATCATTAAAATCGCCACCCACCACCCAAGGCTAAGACTTAGTCTTATAGATGGCTAGCATTTCTTCCCAAATCTCATAAAACAGTATCTGTACAAAATACTATTGCAAGAAGATGATTACTAGCAAGTATTGTTTGCTAATATAACAAGAACGAGAATATCCAAACTTGCATTGTTATTCCTTTAAAGATCTAAGAGGTTGTTGGGGATGCTCAAACACATTTTAGTTGGATGAGGTCAAAGTCTTTGACTTTGTTTTAATCTACATTCTTGAAGAGGTTTAGTTGTTGAACCTATAGTTTTAAAATTTGGATCAATTATAAATCTGGTATCAAAATTGATGCACTGGTTTTTTTGATCTGTTTTGAATTCATGATGACTGATATATAGAATTTGGTCAATGACCTTGCTAGTTCACCGTCCACTAATCGAATCTCGTCGGTTCTATTTTTAAAATTATGGTCAGACCGAAACTTCTCTTTATTGTGAAAGCAAACATGATGATCTGGCATAATTAGTTTTGAACCACAAGGGTTGAAATTAAAGTAATGAGAAGATATTAACGTAATTAAGCAACAGGAAGATTGTTAGATAATATTTAATACCATAATTAATACTATCTCTGTATTAACTGTCGTAGCATATTTAGATAATAACGTTTGACCATTAATTTTTATCAAAATATAATGATTACATTCATATTAAAAAATATTTTATAACATTATTTTTTATTTTAAAAGTGTTAATATTCAAAATTTCTTTTTAAAATATATAATTATAGGTTTTTTAATACAAAAGAAGTATAAAATAAGGATGAAAAGTATTAATTTACTCAAACCAGGGGGGATTGATGGGATGAAGATTCATCCTTTAGGCTATTTAGCTGATGGCTGCCACTTGTGAAGCATGAAAATGGCAAAGAGGTGTCCTTTTCTGTCCTAAAAATGTCCCCTTATCATATATGTCCAGAAAACTCTTTGGTGCATGAATTGGTATCAAAAGTGTATGGTTATTTTTTTTATTTTTTAAAAAGTTTGTTAATTGTTTACATCAACTAAGGTAGATAGTGGTTTTATAATTTTTATTTTATTTTTCTCTCTTAATTTTAGTAGGTTTGGTCTATTTTTAAAAAATGTATATTGTGTGTGTGTAATATATATTTTTTTTTACCATTTTTATCGTCATTATTTCCTAAATTTTTTAAAAATGATGTTTCTGCATTTCTTTTCATTCTCGTTTCCCCATCCCCATCCCCATTCCCATGCAACACCTACTACAAGTCCAGTAAAGTACGAAAACATGGACTGGGTGACGTTTTTTGTCCCGCAAACATCCTCTCACTATTTTTCATCCTGAAAACTTTTTTGAGTCGGAATTGGTATTAGAAGCAATTGATTAATTTTTAAAAAAATATATATTAATGGTTTACATTAACTATAGTAGATAGTAGTTTTAGGTTTTTTTTCGTTTTTATTTTTTTCTTTTAATTTTAGTAGATTTAGTCTATTTCTTCAAATTTTATATAACGTGTGTATATTTTTTTTATTGTTTCTTACCGTATTCATTTCCTAAATTTTTTTAAATAATGTTTGCGTATTTCTCTCTGTCTCTATTTTTTTTGTTCCCATGCAACACCGGATAACACTAGCAAAGCACAAAAATGGCAGTTGAGTGCCATTTCCCATTTCCAAAATATCCAAAAAATATTTTTCGTCTCTAAATTTTTTCGGTATTGAAATTAGTACCGAAAACATTTGATTATTATTTTTTTAAATATTACTAATTTAAATTAATTAATATAGATAATAATTTTAGAATATTTTTTATTTTTCTCTCTTAATTCTAATATATATATATATATATATATATATATATATATAATTTTTTTACCATTTCCTTCATCTCTACATTTAAAATATAAAAAAATGACGTTTTTAACCTGGCTACCACTCAAAAACAGGACCTTAGTGCTTCTAACATTTGCGTACGGATATGATCACATGAGGTAGAAAGGAAACCCCACAGAGATATGATTGTCCAACAAACGAACGGACTGTATTTGATGATCGGCTACTGTGCATGACAATGCCGCGCAACTTCCTCAACCCTAAAATGTTGACTGAAGTACAAGTATTCACTCTAAGTCCCATCGCACCCAAGCAAAGATCTCTTCTTTTCGTTTGTATATGTAAAAGAACGAAAGTTCTGAATAATTTCGGTAGGAGATCGATGTTTCAGACGACTTATGTAACTCCTGTTCCGCTGCTGCTATAAATGCTTTCTACTACCCTTTAACCATCTTAGCATGTAACATCACACCATCTTCTGCCAGATAACTTTTCCTTTAATCATTGTTAATAACTAATCGTTCTAGACCAGACTCCAAACCCTTGAGGAAAAAAAAAAGTATTGCCGAAGCCCTTCTTTTCCAGCCAGTCATGGCTATTGTGAGTGAGGTGGTCCAACGTGTATCAGACGAGTTCAAATCTCCATGGGTTACTTAGAAAGGCCTCGAGAAACTAAAAGTTAAGCTGACATACTTACAAGCTTTATTACACGATGATTCTGGAAGTGGAAACTCTGCATCAAATGGGGCAGTTATCAATCTTTGGTCGAAAAGAGTCATGGAAGTGGCATATTACGTAGATGATGTGCTTGATGAGAGTTTGGGTCTGAGGACCTCCGAAAGAAGGCGGAGTTCGGGAGCAGATTCAAGCTTAAGAAGCGGCTTCCACAGGACAAATCCAATAGCCTTCAAAATAAGGATCGCTAATTAAAAAAGCCAACAAAGCCATGCCCGTGTTGGAAGTGATATACAAGGAGGCTCACGATCTGGGCATTAAGCCCGTAAAATTAACGGAAAATAAAAGGATCCCATTAACTTCAGCCTTTGAAGAATACAGAGAAGAACGAGAATTGGCCGCTTACACCTCTGGATTTGTGGATAGAGAGCACGATGTGTACAAAATCGTGGAATTAATGCTCTCCGGTCCAAGTGCTGAAAACACCATACCCGTTGTGGCAATCGTAGCAATGGGAGCCGGGAGGTATGATAAAGCTCTAACATGTACCCCTCCTTTATATATCTTCTTTTGGTATATATGCTACGACAATCCAATACGATTTGCATTACTCCACATCGGCTACTATGAAACAATTGTTTTTTTCCCCATGCTTGCTTTGACAGCAGCTTCTTGCTCGCCACATATTCAAGACCATCAATATATAAACCTTCCGTAACATCATGTAGACATCCTATCTCATAAGGCTCTTGCTTGCGCAAGGTTTAACCGTTTAAGGTTTTCTTCATCGTGTGCGGAGGAGAAACGAATCAGCAAAAGACATTGAGGAAGAATATTTTAATATGTTGTTGAACAACTCGTTCCTTCAATTAGTCGGACAGGATAATGATGGTACGGGCATGGAATATACAATGCACGACACGGTGATGTTCGTTTTTAGAGCTCAGTGCTTAACTTGGAAAGCCAAAAAAAAGAGAAAAAAAAAAAGAGAGATGGATGATGCTTCTATTGTTCGTCATTTAGCATTGCTGTGTGATAATTTGAAAGCTGATTATGTATTTTCAGCTAATTGAAAGCTGGGCAGGTTGCGCACCGCACACTCACAGATTGGTATAACGAATAGTACTTTATTGTTAAAATGATAGCGACTTGCGGGCATGGAAGTTATCCAGAATCAATTTGAAGGAGATCACGCCGGCGATCGGGCGTTTGAAACACTGTCGGTATCTCGATCTATCACATAAAGCTATCAGATCGCTACCTGATAAATTGTACAGCTTTTTGAAAGAGGTTAATCCCTCGATTTTAATCTTCTCAGCATACTTAGCTTATATACAAGAGTGTATAACCTGAAGTTAAGCTAAGAATCAGGAACGACTAAGCTATAATGAGGGAACTAATTAGCTACGATTAGGGGGACTAAATATTTGCCTAACAAATATAACCATATACAAAGATAATATTCCCATATATTCTAACACACCCCCGCAGTCGTAGCGGGAGGCGGCCGAACGCTGAGACTGTCTCTGAAATCTTCAAATAGAACCAACGGAAGACCCTTGGTAAAAAAATCCGCAATTTGATAGCTTTATGTGATAGATCGAGATACTGACAGTGTTTCAAACGCCCGATCGCCGGCGTGATCTCCTTCAAATTGATTCTGGATAACTTTCATACCCGCAAGTCGCTATCATTTTAACAATAAAGTAAACTTGAAGGATGCTTTTGCCTCCACAAATTTCCCGAATGAATGAGTAAATTAGTCAAATTGAGGCATCTTCAGACGGACAACTTTGTGAAAAAATGAAATATTTGACTCCTCTGCATATTATTGTTTCTGTCGGTTATAAGACTTTGGAGGCAGTACAATTGATGAGATAGGGTGTCTACATGATGTTAGGGGAGGTTTATATATATATATTGAAGGTCTTGAATGTATGGCGAGCAAAGAAGCTGCTGTCGAAGCAACGATAGAGAAAAAAAGCAGCATTTGTTTCTGTACAGCTGATGTGGAGTACTGCAAAAGGTACTGGATTGTCGTATAGAGTGTATGGGTTGCTTGGGGGCATCAGAAGAGTGGAAGATGGCTACATCGATGAAGATGTGGAGGATGGCCTCTGACCACGCCCAAATTTAAAACGACTTGCGGTGCTTGATTATGAGGGGAAGAATTTTGCGCCGTGGCTGATAAGGATGACAGTCGTTGATGAGATAGGTAACGAACGAGGCATCATGGAACAATTTGGTTGAATTTGGTCTTAGCAACTGCAAAAATTGTGAGAAGCGACCTACACCACGTGGGCAGTTACCATGTCTCAGGCTTTTTCGTGTCCATAGTATAGAGAGTGTGAATCTTATTTGTGAAGACAGTCATGATCGACGATGGTGGGAATGTTGGCAAATGCGGAGGTAGGAGTTTTTGATTTTGGTTATGTTTGAATTTTCTCATACTCTCCCGTGTCAAATTATATAAATACTGTTGTTTCACCATTTGCAGATGCTGTAAAGGAGCTAATTATAGCGTATCATCTCATAGCTATCACTTGTCACATAGTAGAGTTGCCTGACATTGTAGTATCTTGGTTTAATTGCAGGCTGATAATATGGTTTCCTTTTGGCTGCGGTCCTGACGTTGGCATCACACTAGGAACAAAGAAGCTTAATGAATACGAGGCAGCCTAATATTTACAGGTGGCTGGCACTGGCAGGAGATTGCTTCAAATTTAGTACTAGTGCATTACTGAGCTTGAATATATATAATTGTGACCGCCACAAGCTGTAGAACATAACTAATATCCAATGAAACTAGATAGTTTGGTAGGTAGGTGAATTTTTCTCATCAGACCTGGCATTTCTGTTTCTTTTCCCCTCTTTCCTCTTTAAGTCCTGTTTCTGTGTCATAGGAATGTTCACTGCTCTTTGTCTGGAATGTCAAAGCAGACCTAACGTTGCTGTCTCATGTATCGTTTCCTATAGATCCATGGCTTCACTGATGTAGATTATATAGCAGCTCTTGTTGTTTAGCTGTACAGCAGCACTCCTCGTCACTTAATAATGCCTTTTTGTCGAATCATCAATTGAATCATACTGATGGGCTTGCTACCAACTGCTACTTCGTCTCTGTAGGCTGTAGCTGCTGATCTCATAACCCTTAACATGCTTAACCGTATCAAAAGTAATTAATTCTAGTCAGTTGATTAGAAAGAAGCGCACGCCCAACTGTGCACACTATCGTTATGAGTTCGTTTTGTCCTCCTTGGGCATCGTTTTTTATTCGGCTTCTAAAAAATCAACTACTGAATGCTCTGGCTTTAAATCTGCTTCAATATTTTTCTTGTTCGTTGCTTCAATGTTTAGGTGCGGGCAGGCAGCTTATAATTATTACTTACGGACCACCATCACCTTACGGATCAAATTGATGGCCCAACATGGGTTATTTGGGAGTTCATTTAGTTTGATTGGTTTGAAGAAGCCAATTTATAGTAATTCGACTTGTGTTAAATGCTAGTTTTTGGATACTAGAGATTTTATATTTGAATCATTCTTTTCACTTTCTATATTGTAACATATTTATAGAATTGGTATCTATACAGTGTTTTGCACTTGCATTAATCGTCTCTTTATGAATAATAATAATAATAATAATTAAGTAATAATTATAGTTTAAGCTTTATTATTTGAGAAACTGTATGTCTGTCTCTGATAAACAGTGTCGGGCCTCGATGTTGAAGAATTTGTGTTGTTTCAGTACAATAATAGGCATTTTAGTGTAATTATTTGTTAATGCACTTAATTATTATCATGGTCCAAAAGTCAAATCGAATAAAATTCGTGTAATATATTGGAGCAGGGCTTCGTGAAATTGATGAGTGATTCGGTATTATTGTGAGCGGCGCTTGAGCTTGTGTCTAAATTTGTTATTGTTCAAAAGCCACTGCTCGATTATACAAGGAACAACTTCAGAGTTGGGTCAGTCTAAGAAATGGATAGATCAAAAAGAAAGTGCAATCTCGTTGAACATGGAACAAATCATCAGTTTGTGCCACTAAAAATGGAGTGATCACAATTTGATAAAGTAGATGCATACATTGGGGATACATTATTAGGAAGAAATCGAGTATTATGAAGGAAGCAGCTCAGAATCCTATGCTTTGCAGCAAACTCGCATCTTTTCCATCGTTTTCTTGATGCGGCGGCTGGTCCGCACCTGAGTGGCATTAGCGTTTGCCTTTCTTATTGCCAAATTATTACAAACAATTGACGGTAGAATATCATAGGATATGTACACTTGCGCATATAATATAGGGCTTTGCATGTTGGTTTAGCTTGATGATTATCAGTTGATAATTCGCCGATCAGTTGCCTTCTGCCTTTTAGTTAAGTATTCCATCTGAAAGTCAAAAAACTCTGACCACAAAGGATAGAGAAAGAAGTTGGTTAGCATCTGAAAGTCAAAGCTGACATTACAGATTCTAGAGATAATAAGTATAGTAGCAGCTATATTTTCAGCTATCCAAATGGTTTGTTGGGATCAGAGACATACTAATATGTAAAGAAATAAATCAATACAGGAACATGTTAGCTCAAGACATAATTATTCATTTCCAAAATTGTCTCTGGGTTAGCTAAAGATCGCATGTTCTTAGTTCCAAAAGATTCATTCATCTCGGTCATTTTTATCTTTACATTTTGTATACCAATACATATAGTTATAAATATTTTAGTTTGAACAAGTTTTGTTAGTGTCTTTGTAAATTTGCAAATATTGCCCTTCCAAGTATGACTCTACACCTGAGTCCTCCTTGCTCATCATTAAAGATCTCATCAAATCCTTCTATCAGTCATGAAAATCTGTCGGCAAAACCATCCATCTCAGCCTGCATTCCCTGGGGTTCAGTCAAGATTAATCGATTGGATCACTTCAAGCTCAAGTCATCAAACGTACACCCCCTGCAGGCTCTTTCAGTGGAGACTGGTATGTTCTCTTACGTATAATTTGTTCTTTGATGACTTTTATGGGTAGCATCTTGCTTTCTGTCTTAAGAATTTCCCTGTTGTTTTTCATCTTTTGGTTTTGATTATGAAGCAGATTTGTATTAGAAAGTTCATTTTTGTCTTCAGTTATATTGATCCCCCCCCCCCCCCCAACCCAGGATGATACATTAAAACTGAAGTCGTTTGTCAAGAGAAAATATAGTTTTTGGATTTCCTTAATTTTCTGTAATTTCAAGTCTTGGTATGAAATCAACAACTAGTTATAACTATCTCATAATAAAATAAAATAAAAATAAAAACACTGTGAAAACTGATCCACCATTTAGTTATCTTACCTATGAGACACTATCATCTTTTCTGCTTTTCTGAAAGCTGACTATCAGATGATTAGCAAAGGATTTCATTCAGACTTGATCGAATTTAATGCTTTAGCAGAGGCATCTATGGTCAAGGAGGATGTTAAATACAAAGGACAAGAAGGATATTTTCCTTCCATAGCTAAGGAAAGCGCACACACTGCTCTCAGCATTGTTGTTGTTGGAGCTTCCGGGGAGCTAGCCAGGAACAAAATCTTTCCAGCACTTTTTGCACTCTTCTATGAAGATCGTCTACCTGAGGTCGTAAATTTCATTGCTAACCATTGCTCTCTTGTATGCTCCCATTTAGTGTTTGATTGGTCTAATGCAATATATCTCTGATGAAACTGTTGCAGAATTTTACAGTTGTTGGTTATGCACGGAGGAAGATGACCAATGAGGAGCTGAGAAATATGATTAGTGAAACATTGACATGCAGAGTTGACAATGCGTACACACTTTTTTCACTGGGAGCTTCTGATGTTGTCTCTGAGAATTTAATGCTTTTATGCTAACTTAGGGGTGAACCGTACAGGGAAAACTGTGGTGAGAAGATGGACAAATTCTTGAGAAGATGCTTTTACCATTCTGGACAGTATAGCTCAGAAGAGCATTTCTTAGAATTGGACTGCAAGCTCAAAGAGGCAGAGGTAGTTGATTCATACTCGAAACAAATTTTCAGGTTTATGACTATTTTCATCTTTTCATGTGCCATTCCTTGCTATTTTGCTGAATCATTCCAGACTGAAATTTGAGTGGCCATAAATTTGTGCATGGTATAGTATCCTCAATCACTACTCTGCGTCATCTTTCCCAGAGGAAACACCCCATGCCTGGTCATGAGGCTACTCTACTGTCATGCTAAAAGTGACAGTTGTGTTCATAACTTGAGAACACATTATTTCTGCTCTATTAATTTTAATTGATAGCCTATGCTGGCTACTGAATGTGTGATAGGCATATGATCGAGATGGGCAACATCTTACAATGATTCCTTTGCGACAGTATTGCAAAAACCATAGGATACTTACGATCTCTTCAAAACTTTGTACAGGGTGGAAGACAGGCCAACAGGTTATTTTACCTGTCCATACCTCCAAATGTATTTGTCGATGCAGTAAGATGTGCCAAACAACGTGCTTCTTCAGAATCTGGATGGACCAGGGTTATTGTTGAGAAACCATTTGGTCGTGATTCAATGTCATCTGCACAGCTGACACAAGGTTTGAAAAAGTATCTGACAGAGGACCAAATATTCAGGTATTGGACGGACCCCTCTTCGCCCCCCCCCCTCTTTTTTCCCATAGATGTATAGGTCCTGCTTATTGGTTGCTTTGGAAGGTTGAAGCTTGAAAGTGGGTATAATATCAGCCTTCTTATACACCTTTTTCAGAATTGATCATCACTTGGGAGAGGAGTTGGTAGAAAACCTGTTGGTTCTTCGTTTTTCAAATCTCGTCTTTGAACCTCTATGGTCGAGGGATTATATACGCAACGTGCAACTAATATTTTCGGAAGATTTTGGGACAGAAGGGCGAGGAAGGCAGGTTTCGTTGCTCTGATAATTTACTTTGTCATATTTCGTTGCTAGACAAAGTTACGAATGTGCAATTGTTGTAATAACCAGATATTTTGACAATTATGGTATAATACGGGATATAATGCAAAACCATCTCCTACACGTCTTAGCATTGTTTGCCATGGAGACACCAGTCAGTTTAGATGCCGAAGATATCAGGAATGAAAAGGTACATAGCATATGGAATATTTGACTCCCCTCCTCAATAGATGCTCCTCCTGCTTATGATGAACACAGAATGAGTTTGCTTGGCGCAACTATAAAACAGGTCAAGGTTTTGCGATCCATAAAGCCACTTGAGCTAGAAGATGTAGTTGTGGGTCAATATAAAGGTTGGAAAGAAGGCAATACATCATTTCCTGGTTATATCGATGACCCGACTGTTTCCAAGGATAGCCTCACCCCAACATTTGCAGCTTCTACTCTCTTCATCAACAATCCAAGGTGGGATGGAGTTCCTTTCATGATGATAGCTGGAAAAGCTCTACAGTCCAAGCGGTATGTAGCATAATCCCTCTTCTTTTTTTTGGGGGAGGGGGCACAAATCAAATGTTTATCCCCTTGGGTCATTAAGGAAAACTAGATCTTTGTGATAGTGAAACAACTAAATGGTTCATCATAATGTAGGGTTGAGATTCGAGTTCAATTCAGACATGTGCCTGGAAACTTGTACAAGAAGAAATCTGGAACCAACCTAGACCAAGCTACGAACGAGCTTGTGATCCGGGTACAACCTGATGAGGCAATATATCTCAAGGTTAACAACAAGGTTCCTGGTCTTGGGATGAGACTGGACAGTAGTGAGCTCAATTTGCTCCGTAAATCAAGGTACGTGTAGCAATATACTAGTGCTTATCTCTCCAAACCAAACATTAGTTAGAAGACTCAAACGCTGTTTTATATTGTGACTGACATGTGAAGGTATCCAAGAGAAGTACCATGTGCATACGAGAGGCTTCTCCTAGACGCAATAGAAGGAGAGAGGCGCTTATTCGTAAGGAGCGATGAGCTTGATGCTGCATGGGCATTGTTTACACCATTACTGAAGGAACTAGAAGAGAAGAAAGTCGCACCTGAGATGTATAGGTATGGAAGCAGAGGACCAGTTGGTGTGCATTACCTTGCTGCCCGACACAATGTGTTCTGGAGAGATCTAAGCTGCTGATAATAAGTGAAGACCTGCGTTGCTAGCTACCACAGCGTGTTTTGATACTCATATATACTGATGTGTCGCTTGTTCAAACTGATTTGAATGTAATGTTTGAGGTTCTTGAAAGCTTGTTTCATTGATGGATCAAGAAGTTATTGCAACTCTGTGGTGTGATCGTAGTGAAGTCACAGGTGTGGTATATGGGTCATGTGTACAAGTTTGATGGCATGCTTAAATTAATTTTATAGGAGAAAATTGTGAATTAAGAAAAAAAAATGTTAATGGTTTGTTCTAATTAAGGAAGAAATTTTTTTGAATTTACAATAAGGAAAGAAACGTTTGAATTTTAATCTAATTAAGGAATTTTTTTTATTAAAATAACATTATTTTCATATAAATAGGGTATTTAACCTTCATACACTTACATATATTAACACTTATTTGATATACTATTTAACTACAAATTAATTTAATTACAATTATTTTACTATTTATATAATATTTTAACAAGAAATAATTATATGTTTTCTTATATTCTATTGTTATTTCTCAAAAATTGAAAATAAAAAAATAAAATAAATAAAACTAAAATTTAAAAATAAATAAAGTATGTTTGCAATAGGTGCTTTTTACATAAATTATAATTTTTTTACATTTAGAAATTTAATATTTTGATGGTGAGACTTGAAAAATTAAGAATTTTAATTTCGATATTTTTATTTTTATTTTCTGCAATTTTAGAATTAAAAACTACTAAAAATATTCATAAGTAAATTTCTTTTACATTTTTTAATTATAGTATTCACTTTTAGTTTTTGTTTTATTTTTATTTTTAAAATTTTTAAATTTTTAAATTTTTAAATTTTAATTTTTTTAAATATTATAATATTATCATTTTGTAATTTTTTAATTTTTGAATTACTTTATTATTATTTTGCCTTTGGATTTATTAATTTTCTTAATTTTTTAATATATATTTTAAATTTTAAATTTTTATAATAGAAATTAAGAATATATACAATTATTTTTTATTAAATAATTAATAAAATAATTTTATATTAAATTAGTTCATAGTTAATTTATATATTAAGAATTAATAAATATAATTGTATGTGTATATTTTTAATAAAATATTGTGTTTGTACAAAAATTTGTTATATTAATAAATAAATTTTTTAATTAGAACAAAACCCAAACGTATCTTATTTTGTTATAAATTGAAAAATATTTCTTTCTTAGTACTTATTTACTATGGTTATAGTAGGGGTGGAAACATTACCCTTATATTTTATATCTTGTATAGTTTATTTGAAATTGGGGAAAAAAATCAAACAAATACCCATTTTAAATATTAATTTAATCTAAAATAGGTATTATTCAATATAATTTTATTATTCTTAAATAACTGATATAAAATGCACAAAATAAAAGAAAATTATTTCCGCCCCTATTAATGCCATACCAAACAAGCCCTAATTGAAACAAACCGCCTTTGTTTACTCCTTAATTCACAATTTTTAAAATTTTAAAGGTCCATGAACATTTCATTTGATAGATTTCACTTGATCTATATGTTATATTATTATATTCCAATAGATTATTCAAAGTATAGTGTGCTAATTGTAATAGAATGATGCATAAATCGGATTGAAACAGAAGTATCCATATTTATTTTTGCTTTATGTTGTAAATTGCATTTATATAGTTTGTAGTGAATTCATAATATGCAAAACCTAAATTTGATAAATATAGAGTTTGCAAGATTCAATAGATAAAGCACTCAAGAATGAGAATTAAGAATATAGATAATTTTATTATGTGTGGAAATGAGAAATTACAAGGATAATGGAATAACAAATCTCACAAATCATTAAATTGTACATTTTTTATCATAAGTTGTTCTTAAAAATATAGGAATTGAGATATTTCTATAGTTATCTACAATAAGAGAAACTCGTTTAAAAAGACATTCGAAAGGAAACGGGAAAAAAATAGATAATAAAAGGTGACAATCTAACCACAATCACTAAATTGTACACAATCATACTAGGGGAGACATGGGGCACTTGTGTTGAATAGTGCCTTGTTATTTCTCACCATCTTTTGCAAGTCTATTTACACGAGCATGTTAGGCAACATGAACCTCTAAGTTCTTATCTAGAAGCTCTATTCTAGTCCAAACTTCTGCACATAATTCTCCATGCTAAAAACAATGAAATGCAAGCCACGTTCAACATCTACAGATATATGTTCACAACATTCTTGGCTCCCACCAGCATATAGAATACGTCTAAATTACACAAGAGGGATGTCCTTAGAACCAAACTCATTGAATTTCTTTGAAGCCAAGGTATTCCATCAACTAAGGTAAGAAACGGGCATGCAAATAAATTAGAAATTTAGGCAAAGGATTTAGAATAGGCTTTTCTAGTAAGTATTAATTTTTAAGGTATCTATGTGCATATAAGACCAATAACAATATTGGTGCTAGAAGGTTGGGTTATAGGCATAGTTTGAAAAATCGGACTGGTAATCGAACTAATATCATAATTAGTTCAGTGGTTTAGTTATAGGACTAGTGGTATCTATTAAGTCAAAAAATATAAAATATAAAAAAAAAATAAACTACACATGAATTTGACTGGCTCACAACCGGTTTTTTGACTGATTTACCGATTTTTACTGATCTAATCGATTTTTGACCAATTTTCACTGGTTCTGAAATTTTGATAACCGATACATAAAATCTAACCAATTCACCACTTCACCAATTGGACCAACCGGTCCGGGTCGGTCCGATTTTTAATAAAATGGTTGTAGGTGTATCTGGTCATGGGGTATGTTTAGAACATATCTATAGCAAGCTGGATTATGGCTCTGCCTCAATCATTTGTTGGTAGAGCTTGGTCAGATCTAAACTAACAATAGATTGAATCGACCCATGGAATTTATAATTATATATATATATATATATATATATATATATATATATATATATTAGCTTATTATTTTTAATACCTTTTACAAGTAAAAAAAGTAGATAAAATTAAAATAGCTATACATACTATATCTCACTTTTAAGTAAAGTATTAAAATAAAATTATTTTTTTATAGTTATTAATATTTATCAAGTCACTATTTACGTTAATATTCTTTTTTATATAAAAATAATTTTGAGTTAAGATGAATTTGATGTTATTTTATTTTTTCTACAGTTTAATTGTATTTTTAGAAAATAAATAAATGAAAGTTTTTATCTCGTACAATTATTTACAACTTTGTCATTAGTAATATTGTCTAAAAACTTATTAGTTTAAAGAAAATTTAATTTAAAAGTAATTACTAAGCGTGGGAAGGAGTCAGGGCTGATTTGTTTTGTTTCTAGCTGACAATAGAGTTTATGATGTAGAAGCTTCTGTTTTAGTTAGGGTCCGTTTGGTTCGTAGAAAATAAAAATAAAATGGAAATATAAATGAAGGAAAATAAATAAAAGAAATTAGTTTTCTTTCATTTATTTGGTTGCATGAAAAAATTTATGGAAAATCTGTGTATGAATTTCATATATTTTTAGTGAAAATGAAGACCAAATAAAAGCCGATAAAAATAGGGTTGAACTTATCGTGAATTTTTTTTTCCACGAGCTATCTTTCTTTTTCTTTGGTTGTTTTTTATGGAAAACAACTCAGTATATTTTTCCTCAACTTTTTTCCTCTTAATTTTTTTCTTTCAAACTTTATGAACAACCAAACACAAAAAAGGAAAAAAAAACTATTTCCCATCACATTTTCTTTCCTTTCTATAGTATTTTCAATGAATCAAACAGACCCTTAATGTCCGGACGATTTTCATTAAGGCTTTGAAGGAGCCTGCCATAGTGTTGATGTGTGCTTTAGTGTGTACCTTCGGTTGTCCTGCTGCGTTCATGTCACCCGGTTGGTCATGGGAAGAGTATATCTGTTGTATTGTGAGGTTTCGATCTTCAGCTACGAATCTCGCCAATATCTCTGCTATTGTCATGGTATGTGGAGCTAGTTCCGGCCCATGTAGGTCATAGTTTGCTACCTATAGGGATGGCAACAGATCGGGTACCTCTATCTGATACTCAAACCCGATAAAAAAAACTATACCCAGATCTGTATCCAAATCCAACGGATATTTTTATTCATCATCCATATCCGTTTATATATCCAGTGAGTAAAACTCATCGGATTTCGGGTAAAACCCATTAACTATAAAGTAAAAATCATTTAATGTTAAAATTATATACTTAGATTGTTAAAATATAATCATATCTTCACTTTTGGTCTTAGAAAATCTACTTAAGGTTACATAAATGAAGGTAAAAATGTAATTTTATATCGGATAAATAAATGCGGGTACCGGTACAAATTTGAGGATCCCTTACCCATATCCATACCCAAATCCGGCGAATATTTCTCCCCTTCCTTCATATCCGTATCAATATCTGTTTATTCATATCCATTTACACATCCAACGGATAAAATCCGTCGGATTTCGGATAAAAACCCATCCGATTGTCATCCCTAATGCCTAAATGAAAGAAAAAAGGATAAGAAAGGGGGAGACTACCTATACAAAAAGCCAAGGGGCGGACCAAACTACATCATGAAATGAAATGGACAAGTTGGCAAGAATGGCATAAATTACTGATCCTTACCGTATTTAAACATAATACGCAGCCATAATTTTAATTATTAGACTCATGCTTCATTAACAACCGTTATGAAGCTTAATTTTTTATTACACATGCCAAAGGAGAAAAATAAATAAATAAGAAAAGGCGTATATATGAAAAATAGATGTGTAATGTTCGATGAGATATTTCATACCTTTGAGTATTTAATAACTGCCAATTTAACCTAATCCTCGTTCATATTAGGGCAATAATTTTGAAAAAAAATGAGCCAAAGACCTTACTATATACTCTGGTCAATTATCTGAAAAAGACGATTATATAATAGTATTTTCGGGTAAATAAGTAGTGCTCTAGCCTGCCATAACGCTCTGCTGACATAAATGATCTACGTATAAAATTGATCTGTGAATCCGATATGGCGATATCTATGCTATGCCGGAGACTTAACAACGAAGGATTTGTTTGAATATATTTACCAAAAAAGGATAATTACTTTGATAAATAAGTCCAAATAAGGAAAAAGAAAAAAAAAAAGAAAAAGGAGATTTCACTTTATATCATCCCCCCAATTAGTGAAGGATACAACCAATCGAAATGAAATCCTTGCCTGAGGGAGCCACTCCCTAGCTATTTGGAAGAAGTGAAATCTACTTTGGCCAAAAACATCGATAGGGTTGACAACCTCCTTTTTCAGCTTAATCAGCCTTCAGATTTTCATACATCTTTGGACAAACAGCAAAGAGAACTGCAGAGAAGGAAAAAAATAAAATAAAATAAAATACTATTGTGACTGAACATATCTGCCTCCCCCCTCCCCCGCGATATTTCCATTCTTCAAGCCAAGGATATATAGTATCATTAATTGTTCAGAGACCAACAGTCCGTTCGAGTTTCAACTGCTTCAATCACGTCCCAAAATTGAGAGACCAGTCATGCGACTCACGAGGGCAGAACAGACAGAAGCTTCCAAAAAGCATGCATCCAATTCATTGTGTAGTGATCATATATCCTATCCATACAGGAGCCTCTTCCTTTCTCCTTCTGTCCTTTGAGAAATTCTAATTAATCAGGTTACAGTAGTATGATGTAGCATTCATCCACCACCGCCAATGACATGAATAGAAACACAACCTCCGTCATCCCCCTTCGAAAATTACCCATCCCGAGTTCAATCCCAGCTAATTACACAAACAGCCTTGCATTCTTAGAAATGAACAAAACCTCGAACCCATCTTCCTTAATACTTGCACACCCTCCAATAGTCAAATTAATTAGCCTCCAAGAAGACACAGACAAGCAACCCCCGAAAGAAAAAAAAAAGTAGGTGAAAAGAAAGGCGCAATAGAATATATATAGATATATATATATAAAGGCCTACAGATATATTGGTAGTCACAAAAATCATATGATAATCATAATTATACTATAATGCGTTAATTCCCACCGCCCCACCCATGCACTACCGCGTCTTCACAGCCGCAGCAGAGATCACTCCACTGCCCCCCGTACTGCCTGAACTGCTCGACATCCCTGTTTTACTACTATTCATCATCATCCCCGCCATCTCATGATGATGATGGTGGTGGTGATAAGAACCAGAACCATACATCTGTCCTTGATGATGTCCCATCATCATCATCCCACCATACATCCCAGCTCCACCTCCAACCCCACCGCCATACCCCCCACCACCACCAGACGTCACACCACCACCACTTCCGCCGCCGCCTCCAGCTGCGCCACCCCCACCCGATCCGTCCTTCTCACCTTGTCTTCCCATCGTGGTCTTCTCCCCTTCCATCTCCCTGTACTTATGTAAGTAAATCTTCAACGGCTCAACATAATCTTCAAATCCTAACGTCGTCATAGCCCAAAGCAAATCGTCACCGTTGATCGTCTTTCGTTTCTCCCTCTGGCACTTGTCCGATGCCTCTCCGGTTATGAAGCTTATGAACTCTGATACGCACTCCTGGACCGTCTCCTTTGCGTCTTTCGAGATCTTCGCGTTTGCTGGTAAAGCTTTCTTCATGATCCTGCTCACGTTTGCTATCGGAAGGAATCTGTCTTGTTCTCTTGCGGATAACTCGCTGTGCGAGTTGCTATTGTGTCCTCCCGACTCGTTATCGGAATCCGCCATCAACGTTCAAACGTAACTCGATTTGGACCCTGACGAATTGACCTGAATCCCCCGGTATTTTTTTTTCCGGTATAGGATAGGAATATGTACCCGTCGGTTCGGAGATGTATTCGGCCAGTAAATTGACGGAGATGTATTGGCGGGAAATTCAGTCGGACAGACAGGATAAAGGAATTCCCCGACGAAGCAGCGGGGATCCTGGAAGAGCAGAAGAAAGAGAGCGGAAGGAGACGGGGAGCGGAAAAGAAGGTAGAGCGTGCAGGGTCCGTCGGATCGGTGGTCTAATAACGTATATCGATAACGACACGTGGATCAATGGAAACCCTTCATATGTCGATAAGAGTCTGGTTGCGTGGTGGTTTAACGTGCGTTGGATCAGGGGGCGGGGATGCGTGATTAGGTGGACGGAATAAGATTGTGACGCGTGGTTTCTTACTTTGTTTTAGTTGGTTGATAGTTAAGTCAATAGCCCTCCCTGAAGGAGCTGGCTGAGACTAGGGAATTGCCGCAATGGGGAATCTTTCGAGCCGACGGCTGCGGCAGATGGATATATCGGCTATTAATTATTATCTTGTTTCCACTTTCTCCGTATCTGACTTCGGTGGCTCGTGGCCGACTGTCACTTAGCATCGGCTTAGCCGATCTCGGGTTGCTACTGAACAAACTCAGTCAGTAGACTCAGCAGCACTACCCACACCTCAGAGAATATAGAGATCTAATGAGTATGGTCGTATGCTAAAGAACAAGGCACGATATGCATGCCTACATGTAGGTTTTATCCATAAGACGATGACATCAAATATTTGTTCTTTTCTTCTTTGGTAAGACACAAGTATTTATGCATACCAAAATTACCGTATTTTGTTTCCATACCCAAATTGCAGTCGATTTGAAAATTACCGTAAAAATAAAAATGGAGTATTTATTCTTGAATTTAGTAATTTCATAGAGGAGATATAAATAGCAATGTATATATATCTGAATGGATGCAAACATTCAGTTTTGAAAACCCCGTTTCCTATAAAAAAGATGCATAGGGGGGTATTTTATACTAGTAGAGTGGAATCAAGTATTAGTAAGGAGTTAGATTTAATTTTATACTACTAAGGTTTATTTTTGTCGTATTATTTTTAAACGGGACCATATTAGAGTCTATCGGATCAAATAGGATTTATAAGAATTCGACCTATCTTTTTTTTTAACCAATTAATCTAAGCATTTTCCCCCAAGGTAATTCAAAATAAAATTTTATATAACTTATTAAAGCAAATATATTTATATTTTCCTAGGTCATAAATATTGGTGAAAATTTACATAGGCTTCATTAATTATGTTCATTTAATATGATGTCATTATTCTATGTGTGTATATTTGGTGGGTTATTACTAGAAAAATTTATACAGATATTTTATGAACAAACTTTAAAGCTTATACAGACATTTTTATTTATATTTTAAAATATAATACATTTATCTTATACGTCACAGATAACTCTATCCTAGACTAACACAAGAGAAGTAAAGCATAATATTTAAGAAATATATATTTTTGATCATGAGTATCCAGCTAAGTAACTTTAACCGCGGGTAAAAATTGAACTCTCAAATTATAAATATCTTTATTAATATAGCTATTTAATTTTAAGAAGTCTACGTATATTTTTACAATTAGAAATATACGTCGAAAATGGTGGAATTAGTACCCGAGCTGTGATGGAGAAAAATCGAAGTCCATCACAATTCAGTGGGGACACACAAAAAAAAAAAAAAAAAGTCATGGAGTGTGGGCCGGGGATAAATTGGAGGCACTATTACTAACAACAAGTTGAAGTTGCATTATCAAAAAAAAAAAAAATGTTGAATTTGGGGCGTCATATTCACGAGAGGACATAGGTGGTTGCTAGTTGAGGCAAATATCTGACTTTTAAGACTTATACCCCACCCGTCTTGGGGAACCTATTTAATTATAATCCTTTTGATCAGGTAGGTAACAATAAATTAGTAGCAGTAGTATATATATAAATACTATTTTTTTTTGTATCAGAAATAAAATTATTTTATTATTAAATTTTTATATAAAAAATTATTTTATAAAAATTAAAGTCTAATTTTTTCCTTATTTTCTCAATTGTAAAGATATATATTCAATATTTTATTATTTTTTAGTAAATAATGTAAGTATAATTTTAGATTACTTTTATTATTTTTAACAAATATATATAAATTAATATAATTATTTTTTTAATAGGAATGAAGCATATTATTAATTGCAAACATTGACTCATTAGGTAGAAATAATTTAATTAAATGAATAATAGTAGTAGTAGTACTAATTTGGTGGAGATTTAGGTAAACAGATCCTAATCCTATGCTTCCATATGAAAATGCTGTTGATACTAGAGTAGTAGACGTAAGCAGCAAGTAGCAGCATTAATGAATCACAGCCGACCACCGTCCCTAATTAATTAGTCTATGCAATCACATGACATGAGTTCATTCTAGTGCCTAACTTTTCTGATAAGAGTCTTGTGCCATACTTAGGCTACTCACAGCATCTTTATAAGGTTAAATTAAGTAAGTCTAATTCAATATAATGATAAGTTAAGACTAATTAAAGGTGGGAGCTCGTAGATGTAATACAAAAAATAAAAAAGAGTTAGAAAAAAAAACTTTATATTATTGGAACGAAAAAGTATAAAGTATGAAGAGAGGTGGGAGCTCGTAGATGGATTTGATCAAAGGAGATCCTTTCTTTTTATAGTTGAGTTATTTCCTCTATCTTTTTAAATAAAAAAGTTAAAACTCCTCATTAATTACATCTTCTTAAATATTTGACTCTGAAATATTTATCCATATTCATTTACCTTCCTTTATATACATCAACACCTTATAATACTCCACTTTCTTTTCCTATATCCTATAATATTCTATAGTTTTCTAGACCTCTTTAAAACTTTGTAGGACTCATTAGAAAATACTCCCGTGTATCAGATTCTTATAATTAAAGATGTAAACCGAATGGATTTAAAGTAGATATATTCATATTTATATCTATATACGATAAAAAAAATTCTATATCCGAACGAATATCTACTAATATATCTATATCTATATTCATCGAATATTTATTATCTTAATAAATAATTTATTTATTCATTAATAAATATTATCAAATAAATAAATCTATTTATAATAATTTTTACTAATATTATATTATATTTATTATAAAATTAAAAGTAAAATAATAATTATATATTAAATAAATAAATATAAATACTCCTTGTATATATTTATACCCAAACTCAAAGATATTTTACTCCATCGCCTATATTAATTTATTTATATCTATTTAAATAACCAAGAAAAGCGATCATATGAAATCCACCGTATTTATGTCCTCACCTTTAATACACATACTTAATTATATGGAAAAGCGATCTAGAACCTTCCGGTGAAACTCAAACTTGTAAGTGCGCCACATGCTGCCGGAGGCCATCATTTAGATAATGGTGTAGTGCCGACTGCCCGTACATAGAAAGCGTAAACAGCTAGCTAGCTTTTAATTAATTATTCGAAGCAGAAAACTAGCGTGGAAAAGCTATATGGTGGTTTAAAAAACCAAAACACAGGCAGTACTATTTCCTGACCAACTTTTATCTGGGTATCCAAGGTGGGTGAGGGGAAGCAGCACAGACTCAATCAGCTAGCTGCTTCCCTATCAATACCTCCCTGTGTGTGTGGTAAGACGGACCATTTGGGCTATCAATCGAAGAGTTTACAGGTATTGAAAAGGAAAAAAAATATGGTTGTAGTAGTCAGTGAAAATCAACCAGTATTGATTTCACGCTATCGATTATGATCAAGTTTACAAGTATGAAAGCTATATTTGCAAGAAGAAAAGAAGGAAAGAAAGAAAGAAAGAAAGAAAGAAAGGCAAAAACAAGTTACGATCTACTACTTGACTTGATCTGATGGTGTTGAATGAAGAAACATGGACATGATAAGAGAGATAATAAAAAATAAAAAATAAAAATAAAAATACTAGCAGTATATCATGTTTTGATCTCGAACCTCGGACACTTGATAGAACCCATCGATATATCGATCTCGATCAAGTTATCCTCTTCATTCATCGGATCTGATAGGAGCTCCATCAGAGTTTGTTGCCTGAGAAGTGATACCATCGAACAATCTGGCTGCCATTTCTGCCGCATGTAGTTGCTGTACTCTCTGTTAATAACGTCCTGTATATTCTTGGAGTCGACATAATGACCTGTTGGGAGCTCAATCTCGATTAGGCTTTCCTCGTCCGAAATCGATCCATCTGACCACCAATCTTGGTTATATGTTGAACTGCTACTGTCTCTGGACGACCGCCTAATTTCATACCCGAGTTTAGTATCATCATCACCATCATCATCCGTAGTGTCAGGCATCTGCTCTGATTTTGTGCGGTTTCTCGTCAGCAAGAATTGTGAAGCATGACCCATCTCGCCTTCTTCGACCCCTGTACCCTCCTTGCTTCGAACGGCGGCTTCATTATGATCGGCTCCAACTTCATCCCTCATCTTCTTCCCACTTCCATGCCCTGAAAAGTTTGAGCCCGCGCATTCCTCTTCCATCTCGGACGGGCATCGCTCCGCACTAGTACTGGAGCTCAGAGCTTCGTCTCGCTGCGGCATCATTATTTGGTTATCGGGGTCGGGGGACGGCGAATTAGGTTTCAAAGAGAAGGTGACGGCAATGGGACACAAGATCAAAGCCGACGACGTAAGGAAGATGCTTAAGAACCCAAGGCAATGAAACACAATAGCAAACGCAGCAAAGGCTACGACAAGTGCGGTAATCCGAGGGAGTGGGCGGGCTCCAAACAAGTAAAAGGAACGAGAAACCTGCAGACCCTCCATGGTATTAATACCGGAGATGGTGAAGTTGGAACAACCGAGCTTCATTTGACAATAATATAGATAGCTAGCCAGCTAGCTAGCTGACTGAATAAATTGAAGGAGAGTAAGGTGTTTTTTTTTTTTTTTTTTTTTTTTTTGGATTTCAATCTTATGTATGGTACGTTCTAAAGTGAACGAGGATACATTGCTAGAAATAGCAGCAGATGAAGGAGCCCGCAGGAACAAGGAGGGAGTATACCTGGAGCTGACAAGCTAACTTGCAATTAAAACAATAGATCATGTATCATCTCATTTCTGCAGCTCTTTTTTGTTAATAATAATAATAATAATAATAGTTTAATTACTTAGCCTTTGCATTTGCCTGCCGCAGCAGCTCGAACCAGACCTGCAGCGTTCTGCTTGGTTGTTTTTTCTCTACTCCTCTTCCTCTGACAGCGTCACGGTTCCCAAAGAAGAAGTCCCGAGTGTTGCCTGCTTATGAAGCAAAAACTTGAACTCGTTACCGTAGCCAATCAAAGCATTATTCATTCATCACCGGCTGATTCCGCCTTGAAAACACCAGAACCCTGATGGTTTTCCTTGCTGTAGCAAAACTTTTTCACCTCAGGAGCATAGATTTGAGAGCAGATGAGTGCTCCATCCTCAGATCGACTCATGACCGCTTGCTCCTCTCTTATCGTCTTCCATCCAGACAACGATACTCTATGACTACAAAACGAGATTTTTGGATCCCTTTCAAGTTTCAACAAAACTTAAGATTATGTGTTTGACGATATTATACAAAATTAATTAGCCCTGTGTGCCACGTACAACCTTTTACGCAGCTATGAAACAAACTACTTGTGTCTCATGCGGCTATGCCTTCTGTTTCTTTTTTTTTTCTTTTTTTGAGCGAGTGAGAGGGACAAAAAAAAGAAAAGAAAAAAAAACTATTACTCTAATTTGAACTTGATCCTTCTGATTAATAAAGTTATTTCCGTACAATGCCTAATTAATTATCTATTCCTCTTCACGCTCAGCCCCACTCTATTTCATTTCTTGTCAGTTCAAGTTAAATAATAGAGGAGGGAGACTAAATACAGTAAGCCCCGGGGGGGGGACCATTACTTTGCAAGACTTTCGATTATACCTATAATAATAATAATAATAATAAATAATAATATGTGGCCAATGCTCCTTTTGGTTTCTGGTCCGCGCCTTAATCATGGCTTTTAGCGCCTAGGATATCAATTTGTCCCCAAGAAAAAAAAGTAAAAGCCTCATCCCTCCCTTCATCACTCGTGCTCCTCCTGCTATGATAGCAAGGTGGGACCGAGAGAGGAAATTTCCAAAATACGACTAAAAATGCATAAGTGGGTACCTGTACCACTAATATAATAACAGCAGCGCCATGAATTCCAGCCATCGCTTCGAAATCATAGACATTTGAAACCGCAGCGCCCTATCAGGAAGCAAACAGGCGAGAATCTCAATCCGAAGCCTGCAACGAGGATGAGTCCACTTGTCGGCTGTCACCGAAACGGATCCCCTTAGCTCTGAAAATCAAGCAATGCCACCTCCTGGCTGGCGTAACAATGCAGCCAGTTCTATGCCACCCTAATCATACACTTGTCTCTTCTTCTTCTTCTTCTTCTTCCTTTTTTTCCCTTTCTCCAACGTTGGAAGAAGGAACTAGATCTCAATCAGCGGTGCCCTCTATATTGATGGGTTGGTGAGGAGGATGGATAGATTGGGGACCATATCTTGGTCGAGATGAATGTTTCATAGTAAACCGTTGCGGAATATTGGTACTATGGATAGGTATGACTTTTGGTAAAAGAGACAAATATGGGCATCTTATTATATTCATAGTATCTATAGAGGTTCCTCCAAAAGAAGGGAGCTTGTTTTTTTAATTTGTTCTGCCTTCAAAGAGGTGGTAATTGAGGGCTTTAAGGTTGTTTTGGGAAAATTAATCGAGTTAGATTATTGTTGTGTATGTTAACGTTTTCAAACAGGCAGGCAGGGATATGTAGCTAAAACCCTGTTTCATCACTCAGTTTTAGTAGGGACTGAGAATAGCTGTCTGTCACTGCATTTTAAGGCCCATAACAGCCCGTCCCCTTTTATCATACCAAGTTCATTTATCAAAAGATGGGCAGAGCCAAGGCAAAGCAAGCATTTGTCATTCATTACCTATTTACATGCCGATATATATACATATATACAAGCTACACTTGAAGGAGTGAAAGCAGTAGCTCAGCGTCCACTGAGCAAGCCAGATATGCTTACATTTCTTTGCCTAATCTCATCGCCTTCCCTGTAGCTTTAACATGCAGTAGTAGAAGCAGCAGTAGCATTACTAGTACCAAGTAGTGGCGGAGCCAGGGCTTCCGCATGGTGTCTCGGGACACCACGGAGCCCTGGCGGTAAGGCATAAATAATGTTTGGTTTTTAGCTAAAAGATATATATATTATCTGTGGGACACCGTATTAAAATGCTGGGATGGATGAACGGTTGGGTCCCCGTGTTTCAAACGAAAGGACTCGTGTTCAAGTCCCGCGGACGCCTATTTTTGTTACTCATTTATAGAATCAAAACGACGTCGTTTTGATTCTTATTTTTTTTCCCAAACCCCTACCCTTCTCCCGGCTGCTCTCCTTACCTGCCTGGCTGCCTCCATTTTCATGTACCCAGCCAGCCTCCCAATCGACCCTGCGAGTTGCGACTTGCGACTAAACCTGAGTGCCAGACCGGCGGCGACCGCCTGACAGAGTCACGCAGAGATGGGAGGGAGACCACAGCACGACAGCAAGCGGACTGGAGCTCGCCACTGCTGTCGGCGACCACCTCCAGTCCACCATTGCCCTTGTGTTCTTTGTTGCCTGTCTGCCATTTATCTTTACCTCTTCACTCTTCAACAGTTTAGCTCTTCCATTTGCCGCCCCGTCCCGCCCCGCCCTGCTCGGTTGCTCCGACCCTGCCCGCTGCTCCTGCTCAGTTGCTACCAGCTGAGAGCTGAGTGCTGGCGCTTGGCTGGAGCTTGGACCTGGATGGCTGCTAGTCTGCTACGGTGCTACGGCCTACGGGTAAGATTTATAGATTGAATTAAAATCTATACACTACTACCTGCTGGCTGCTACTGGCTGTTACTTGCTACTCTCAAGTCTCAAATTCTTACTCTTATTTCTCTCAGCAAGACAGGAACTAACAATCGATGGATGAGGCAGCCACAACGCACAGCCCACAGGTAAGATTTTAGTTAATTTTTAGTTAGTTAAATTGTTAGTTATTAATTTGTAAAATTAGAATTTAGTTAATTTATTTATATTTATCTTATTAATTGATTATATTTTTTAGTTTATAGAAATCCCAATTTATCTTATTAATGTAGAAATCCTAATTAATTTGGTAGAAATCAGAATTAGTTTGTAGAAATTAGAATGTAGAAATCAAATTTTTAGATTTATAGAATGAATTGTTTAATTTATTAGTTATTTTTTTAATTAGTTTGTTATAAAATTATATTATCAATTAAGTTTTAGGAAATTCCTTAGTTAATTCATTAAATTATTTAATGTCTTAATTTAGGATGTAATGCTACTTTTTAAGCTAGCCTAAAAATAATTACTACAAATCTAATTCTGTTAATAAGTTGTTACCAATTTTCGAAAATTTTAAGCGAATTTAGTTAAACACCTAAAAATATTATTTTATTTTGATATTTATTTTAGTATACTATTTATTGAACGAATATATTCGGGACACCATGAATTCAAAATTCTGACTCCGCCACTGGTACCAACTACCTAGACTGGCAAATGAATCGCCGAACAGGGCTTTGATATATCTGCCTGCCAGCACAGGCAATACCTAATATCATTATGTAAGGAAGAGGCATCTTCCTTGGATTTCCCCCTTCCCTTTGTCCGGTAGCATTTATTCCCATTATTCTTATCGCTGTGTATTAATAGAAAATATTATTATTACTACGTACAGGACTGCCGACTACTACTGTAATTTCTTAATCGTCGCTACGCTAATAGCTACTGTAACTGCCTAACAATTGATGCACCAACTTCCTTGCACGAAAACATATTCAGCTAATAATTTATCGCTCCACTAACCACAGCCAAGCAGGAAACGCGCTCAAAAAATATTTTGAGGAGTGACTGATATACGATCAAATAATTAAACTAGCTGGACCGATACGAAGTTTTCGTTGATATTAGCTCACTAGTAGCAGAATCGTGGAGCACTTCAAACCCAAGAAGGTTCCCTAATAGAGCACGTCAGAGAACAGACCGGGTCAAAATGGAGGCGCTTCACTTCCACAAGCAGAATTGTCTAGGAACAGAAAAACAAAGAGAGTGTCATGGCCTTGACAAGCGAGTCGATCTGCTATATATATGCCAAGGCATGCATGTTTTGTGCCTTCATAGGATCCTGACCAGAGGAACTTCATACTAATTAATGGCATTAATGTATGAGACAATATGCATTGGAATGAGAATACACACCGTGCTCCAGTAGGTTTGCAAGCTAAAAAATAAGGTATTTGGTAAGTTGCACTCGTCTACCATAACCGAGGAGGTGAGCCTGCCATGATCTCAATCTAGATGTAAATTTATCAACCAATACTTGATAAAGGTGTCTAGTAAGATACTTAGCATAATATGGTGCACCCAAATATTTGAAAGGCAACTGTCCCTCTGGGATGTGAAACTCAGTGAATAAGTCCTCCCTAAGATGCTAAGTACAATCACCGCGGTAATAGGTATTGCTTTTAGCCGCATCCATCACTAGACCTGAAATGTTAGAAAAGTGAAGAAAAAGTGTTGAAGATGGCTTGTTTAAAGTTGCTTATCAAAATTAGTTTATTATGGGTAGTTATTTTTGATAATTACCTTTAAATATTAAATAAGTTATAAGTTTATTAGCGGTAGCGTTATTATTTTTTTAAGAATTACAACTATAATACTAAGTATGTGTTATTGTAGTTATTACTATTTTCTTGATCTTGACAATTGTCAAACAATCACAATCAGCAAGATAAAGTATTTATATCCAAAAGTTTTAGTTAAAATCTCTAAAAAATGTTTTTTAATGGAGATTGTTTGGTAATACTAACCACAAAAACTACAATGTAATGCCCCAATAAGTAATACTTGGTTGAGATGACGTAAAAATAATTCATGTGCCTTAAGTTTTGAAAGCCAATCATTAAAAAATATATAATTAAATGTATTTGTCTTGTGGTGATTAAAAATGTGTGAAATTATAGTTCTTCTAGAAACTATGCTCACAGCGACAAAATTTATTAGAAAAACTTAACTTAATTTTTTTGGGCCATTTGTTAACTTCAAATTTCATTTCGAACAATGATATGTGATTAGTGTTAGTAATAGGACCTTACAAGGAGGACCTTATCTAATACCACCCATGGACTTGAGGAAGTGCCCAAGGTCAATATATTGATTCCTTTATAAAAGCATAATATTCATATTTAGAACTATAAAAATTATAAAAGTATAAAGTTACTTAATTGCATAATAAACTTATGGATTAAGATGACAATGAAATTGGATACTATAATTTATGAGAATAAATCTAACTTTATGTCAGATTACCAACAAAAGTAATTTTTCTTCTCAAATGTCTAACTGAGTACTCCCTTCGTTTCTATAAGAACTTCTTTTAAGCATTTATATATTATTTTAAGAGATAATAAATATATTTTTAATATAATAATTATATAATTTATTAGAAAATAATATAATAATTAATGTATATAAAAAATAATAATAAAGAAAAAATTATAAAATAAATTTATCCTTTTTAAAAAAATAATAAACTAGAAAATATTTTTTTTTAAAAACAAATGAAGTATTAGAAAGAGGATCAAACTAAAAAGCATCTTATGATTTTTATTAATATGAGAAAAAGATATTATTGTCATATGATTTCACTTTTCTTTAGCCATTTTTTTGACTTTTTACTATGTTCCTAACTTGTGACATAAATTTGGCAATTTCATCGACGGATCTTTAATTTCATGGGCCATATGGAGCGAAGACTTCGAGTACCTTCCAAATTTACCAAAAAATAAAAAATTATATCGAAGGATAAAGCTGACAAAAATTTATTTGATCCATATGATCCAACTCGATTCATACAAAATTTGATCCAACATAATCTAATAAATTCATTAATCCGAACTCATCTAAACCTTACTCAAAACTAAACTGACCCAACACTTACCTTAATATAAGTGACCCGATCCGACCCCAATTCATAACCCGTTATCAACCTGACCCAACTTGACAAAACCAAATTTGATATTAATCAATTATAATATTAAAAAAAATTATGTCTTATTATTTATTTAAAGCTTTTTAAAATATATTATTATTAAAATTTTAATTATTTTGTTTACTTTTATTGTGAACTTACTTATTACCAACGATATTCTAATTTTATTAATTTTTTCGTGTAAAAATACAACATTAAAATGTCATAATAATAAACAAATAGCTATTAATAACACATTAATTATTAATCACATACTTACATGAAGTTAAACTTAATTCTTATCTACAAGATTAATTAGTTAGATTAATTTTGGTGGTTAATATCTGATTTGACCTAAATCTAAAGTGATTCAATCTAAGATTAGCTCGATCCGAACCCAACCTGATCCATCTAAACCTAAAACGACTTGATTCGTCAAGTTAACCCAAACTTGATCTGTCAAATTAACTCAAACACTAAATCACCGGAATACAAGCTTACTTAGCCTAAACTCGAGCGGGTTCTTGGTGGGTACGCCCATACCCGTACCCGATAAAAAAATATGTATCCAAATTCATACTCATGCCTAAAATGGATATCTACTAACACATTCATATCCATATTTGTTGGATATTTATTACTTGACAGATAATTTATTTATCCGTTAACGGATATTATCCAGCAAATAAATCCATTTAGAGTTAAACTAAATAAATCTGGTAAATATATACGGATAAAAATAAAGGTATGGGTGCGGGTACACATATGGATATTCCATATCCGTATCCGTACCTGAACCCGACAGATATTTTTTTCCATCATCTATCTCCATTTGAATATCCTACAGATAAAATCCATTGAATTTTGGATAAAATTTGCCCCATTTACATCTCTAGACCTGACTTAACAAACTAACTTGAAATAATTCGAACCCGACCCAATTCGAAACTGAACTATCTCAACCTAAACTCAATCCAACCTGATAAATTACTCTGATACAACTTAGATTTACAACAACCCAAATCTGAACCTGACCCTAGGGCTGTAAATGAGCTAAGCCAGTTCGGTATTCGGCTCGGCTTGGCTCGTTAAAAGCTCGGTTCGGCTCGTTCGTTTAGTTAAACAAACCTAAAAGTGAGGCTCGGGCTTGGCTCGTTTATCAAACGAGCCGAGCCCGAACACGAAAAAGCTCTGCTCGGTTCATTTTTTGGCTTCAGCTCGGCTCGGCTCGTTAAAAGCTCGGTTCGGCTCATTCGTTTAGTTAAACGAGCCAAGCCCAAATATCATTTTAGGCTTGTTTAGTTAAACGAGCCGAACCCAAGCCTAGGGGTATTCGGCTCGGCTCGGTTCGGCTCGTTTACAGCCCCACTTGACCCGATGAAATAACTGATATACGATCAAATAATTAAACTAGCTAGATCGATACAAAGTTTTCATTACTATTAGCTCACTAGTAGAAAAATCGTGGAGCACTTCAAACCCAAGAAAGTTCCCTGATAGATCACGTCGGAGAACAGACTGGGTCAAAAAGGAGGCACTTCACTTCCACAAACAGAACTGTCTAGGAACAAAAAAACAAAGAGAGTGATATGGCCTTGACAAGCGAGTCGATATGCTATATATATGCCGAGGCATGTTTTGTGCCTTCATAGGATCCTGACTGGAAGAACTTCATACTAATGGCATTAATGCATGAGATAATATGCATAAGGATGAGAACACACAACATGCTCCAGTAGGTTTGCAAGCTAAAAAATAACATATTTGATAAGTTGCACCCGTCTACCATAACTGAGCAAGTGAACCTGCCATGTTCTCAATCTAAATGTAAATTTATCAACCAAAACTTGATAATGGTGTCTAGTAAGATACTTATCATAATATGGTACGCCCAAATATTTGAAAGGCAACTGCCCCTTTGGGATGTGAAACTTTGTGAATAAATCTTCCCTAAGATGCTAAGTACAACCACTGCCATAATAGGTATTGATTTTAGCTGCATCCATCACTAGACCTGAAATATTAGAAAAGGGAAGAAAAGTGTTGAGAATGGCTTGTTCAAAGTTGCTAATCAAAATTAGTTTTTTTATGTGTAGTTACTTTTGATAAGTAACTCCAAACATTAAATAAGTCATAAATTTATTAGCTGTAGAGTTTTTTTTTTTTAAGAATTACAACTATAATACTAATTATATGATATTGTATTTATTATTATTTTTTATTATTTTCTTGATCTTGATAATTGTCAAACAATCAAAATCAACAAAACAAAGTATTTATAACCAAAAATATTAGTTGAAATCTCTAAAAATCATTTTTTAATAAAGATTGTTCGGTAATACTAGGTTGAGATGACGTAAAAATGATTTATAAGATTATTTATTTTAATAAGGCGTGCCTTAAGTTTTGAAAGCCAATCATTGAAAAATACATAATTAAATGTGTTTGTCTTGTGGTGATTAAAAATCTATGAAATTATAGTTGTTTTAGAAAACGTGTGAGCAGCGACAAAATTTATTACAAAAACTTAAGTTAATTTTTTACACCATTTTTTAACTTTGAATTCCATTTCAAGCAATGATATGTGATTAGTTTTAGTAATAGGACATTACAAGAAAGATCTCATCTAATACCCATGGACTTGAAGAAGTGCCCAAGATCAATATATTGATCCCTTTATAAAAGCATGAGATTGATATTTAGAACTATAAAAATGACAAAAGTATCAGGTTACTTAATTCCATAATAAACTTATGGATTAAGATGATAATGAAATTGGATACCATAATTTATGAGAATAAATCTAACTTCGCGTCAGATAAATTAAGAGCATCTGCAGTGGGAATAGAAAATGGGATCCCAAACTCAAATTTGGGGACCTCAAATTTGAAGTCATGAATGTAGGAAAAAATTAGGTTAAAAATCAGGTAACCTAAAAAATTTGAGGTATTCCAAAATCAAATAAAGCAACTAAAAAGTAAAGAAAATAATCATTGGTAGGCGTGTAGGAACAGCAGATGTCGCTGCTCGGGTGCGTGTGAGCCATGCACTAGTCTGGCACGCGTGCGTGTGGCTCACACGCCAGGCAGCACGAACTACTATTGTTATTCGCGTACGGACGGGACTTATTTTTAATACTTTTTGGTACTTTTAGGTACTTCTTTAGTCTAAATATTACTGTTAGAACAAAAAAAATTATCTATTCAAAAAATAATGACCATTAATAATAACAGTAAAAAAAAATTATCTATAAATAAATTATTTTTTGCCCATATTTTCATATCATCTATTCTACCTCTCTTTCCCATATTCATTTATCTATATAATTAATCTTATTCATTTCTCTAGTTATTTATATTTTATAAATTTCTATTGTCATATTTATTTTATTAATTATTAATTTCTCATCTTCTAATTATTTTTTTAATTTCTCTAATTATATTTTTTTATTAATTTCTCTACTTATATTTATTTTATTCATTTATCTTCAATATTTCTCAAGTTATATTTATTTGGTTAATTTTTCTAATTATATTGATTTTATTAATTTCAATACGTATATTTATTTTATTAGTTTCTCTATTTACTTTTATTCTATTAATTTCTATACTTATATTTGTTTTATTAATTTCTTATGTTATATTTATTTTATTAATTTCTCTATTTATATTTATTTTTTTAAAATGGATCCTACTAAGTTTAATTTTTTTGAATCTTTTGGATAATCCAAATGATTCAAACTCAAAAGAACTTTCAAACCAAAATAGCCAAAATTCATAAAATTATCTGAATATAAATTCTCAATTATCAAAATGATGTCAATTTCCAATTATTTCAACCTCCAAACACCACTATTCCATTTGATCATAATTTTTCAAATATTCATAATTCCCCACAACATGATTTTAATTCTTCGTTAGTCGTATCTCTTGAGGATTCTGAATTTCTAAAATTTTCCACGTAAAATTAGTTCAAAAACGTGACTCAAGTTGAATCTCCCAACAAGTTTGGAAGTCGAGCGTATAGTAAATGGACAGATAAAGAAGAAGAAATTCTCTTTAGTGGATAGATAAATTTTTCAAATGATTCGGTTCAAGGGAATGGGCAAAAATGCAAGGATTTTTATAAAAAAAATGCTAGCATACTTTGAAGAATATCATGGTGGATGACCACATAGAACTCTAAAGACGGTAGTGAATCGATTTTCTTACATTAATAAAAATGTTAATCGATTTATTGGTTGTTATAGTCATATCTGTCAATGTAATCAAAGTTGTGTTAGCAAGATAGATGTAATTAGAGATGCACACAAAGAATATAGAATAAGGTATAATAGCCAATTTAGTAGTGAACATGTATGGAAACTTATAAAGAACCATCCAAAATGGATAGTAATGAATGAGGGTACAACTAGGCAAGCTTCTGCATCAAAGCGTACAAATGTTTCAACTTCATGTGTATAAAATGATTCATCTACCCCCTGATACTTCAGAGATGGAATTTTCATTAGAGCGACCTATGGGACAGAAAGCAACAAAGGGGAAAGTGAGGGGAAAAGCAAAAGAAAGTAGACAATATGAAGGATCAAATATTGACGGGTTGTTGGAAATTGCTAGAAAATGGAATGCCATATTAGAGAAAAGGGCTGAAGATAGGCAGAGTTATAGGTTGAATGAAGACAATTAAAGGAAAAAGAATTCGACATCGCCATAATTTGTCGTGACACATCAAATATGACTGAGAAAGATAAAGTAGATCATCAGATCTTGTATGATACAGCAATAAGAAGAATGATGAAAAATTCTTAACTCTACTATTTTGATGTAATATTTTCATACCTTATGTTTTCGTACTTCTATTGTAATATTTTTAGATATTGTAATATTAATATATATATATTAAAGCAACTCTATTGTTTAAAACTCTTAACAATTAAGAATCATCCTAAATCACCATGAAGAAATGATGACAATTAAGAAAATTACAATAATACCCAACCTAAGTCCCCCACACAGTGATTTTCTTCGATTCCTTCACTTCTTGTTTGAGTTATTATACATCATCCTTCAAATTGTCAATCAATTGTAAGATATCTTCACTGAGATTGAGCAATCTGGTCTGAACCATATGGTTTGGAGGCAATATTGGAGGTATCAGCGGGGCCCATATAAAATAATTACACATCCAACATGGTTACTTTCACTACGCGACACTCTTAGCTTGGCAATCCCATCAGAACAATGACAAGGTATGAATTGTTACATATTAAACAGAATGACATTTGAAGAAACTAAAGATGAAGACATTGATCAATTTTTTATTTCATACAAATTAATTGTGAATGACTAAAGATGGTTGAAGTTCTGAATTTATAAGGAAAAAATTGCTCATGTGATAATGTACCGTTAGATTTCCTTACATCTATGAGTCATTACATTTTCACTTCATTGTCTTGTCACCTCACCGTACCACCGAAGCCCATGTGATAATGTACTGTTAGATTCCCTTACATATATCAGTCATTATATTTTCACCTCATTGTATTGTTACCTCACTGTACCACTGAAGCCCATGTGATAATGTACTGTTAGATTCCCTTACATATATATCAGTCACTGTATTTTCATCTCATTGCATTGTCACCTCACCGTACCACCAAAGCCCATGTGATAATGTACCATTCAATTTCCTTACATATATCTATAAATATAGAGTTATCTTGCATATACATTCACAATGTACCTCCTTCACATCTCCTTCAAATAAAATTCTATTTATTTTTAAACAACAATGTCATCTGATACATCTTCTAATGACTCTACAACTTTTGATGATATATTATTTGTTGAAGCAATGGATACAACTATCAAAAATGATATTGTTGAAATGGAGAGGATCAACTGAAATAGAAGAAAACAACGAGTCTACATTGATCGAAATCGTGAAGAAGGCCATTAAAGATTATATAATGATTATTTCTCCGACAATCCAACATACAACTCAACTTAGTTTGGTCGCAAAATTTAGAATGAGAAGATCCTTATTCCTTAGGGTTGTCGAAGTTGTTACTAATTATTGTCCATATTTTTAAATGAGGCCTGATGCAATTCGTAGAAATGAAAATTTTCCATTACAAAAATGTACTACAGCGATACGAATGTTAGTATATAGAATGCCAGCCGATTGTGTAAACGAATATGTGCGCATTGGAGAATCAACAACTCTTGAATGCCTAAGGTATTTTGTTCGGATTTTGAATGAATTATTTACTTCCCAATATTTAAGAAGACCTAATGCCGATGATATTCAATGCTTACTTGAAATGGGTAAAAGACGTGGCTTTCCAAGTATGATGGGAAGTATTGATTGCTTGCATTGGGAGTGGAAAAATTGTCCTGTTATGGAAATGTCAGTTTTATCTCGGTAACCCCGACAATCATTGTTAGAAGCCATCGCATCTGAAGATCTTTGGATATGGCATGCATTTTTTGGATGTTCCGGATCAAATAATAATTTTAATGTTCTCGCTCACTCATCGATATTCAATGATATTTATGAAGGACGAGCACCAGAATCTCATTATATGGTCAACGGAATAGAATATCATCTTGGATAATATCTAATAGATAACATATATCCAAACTGACCAATATTCGTCAAAATCATACCGTAGCTCAAGGACCAAAGATAAAGTTATATTTGCAGAGCATCAGGAATCTACTAAAAAAGATGTTGAGCGTGCATTTAAAGTGCTACAAGGACGTTTTGCAGTTGTTCTCGGCTTATTACGCGTTTGGGACATGGCGACAATGAAGTAGATAATGTGTGTGCGCATCATATTACATAACATGATTGTTGAGTATAAAAGAGATACATATTTAGGTAATTTTTCTCCTGATCTTTTTGACTACAATGATAATAATGGGCCACCTGCTACGATTAATCATGGTCTGATAACGAATATGGATTCATACCTTCAAAGAGTTACTTAGGTTATCGATCGTGCTTTAACTCACCAACTTAAAACTGACTTGGTAGAAGAAATATGAAAATTTGAGTACGACAAATAGTTTCTACTCGTCTTGATTCTCTATGTTCTAATATTTACATATGTTGTGTTAATTATTATTTTCATAATGTTATTGTATTTGTATTTTCATTGTAATATTTTTGTAATATTATTTAAATTGTATTTCCTTTTTTATTTTGTAATGTTATTGTAATCCTTAATTCCGTTTTTTTATTTTTGTAATATTGTTGTATTTGTATTTCCGTTGTAATATTTTTAATAATTATATTGTATTTTTAATTCTGTTGTAATATTTTTTTAATTATTATTATTGTAGTAGAAATATTATAATAGGTTATTTTAAAATTAATTGAAATCAAATACTATTTTAAAATATTAATATAAAAATTATTGTAGTAGAAAAACTATTAATTATTATATATAGATTGATATAAATTAAAACTTAAATAATATAAAGTATAAATGATTGATGATATGATTGATAAAAATAACTGGGTGTTATAAATTTTAGGTTGGTGATTATAGAGTATTGAATTAAATTTGAGGTAAATTAATAAAAATAGAAAGAGGAGAGAGAAAATAATTATATAGTATAATTGGGACCTCAAATTTAAAATTACCATCGTAAATGCTCTAGCAACAAAAGTAATTATCCTTCTCAGATATCTAACGGAGTACTCCCTCCGTTTGTATAATAATTTGTTTTAAGCATTTATCTATTATTTTAAAAGATAATAAACATATTTTTAATATAATAAGTATATGATATATTAAAAAATAATATGATAATTAATGTATATACAAAAATATAAAAAAACAAAGATAAAATTATAAAAAAAATTATACTTTTTTAGAAAAATTATTTTAAAAATAAAATTTTTAGACTAAGCAATATTTTTAAAAAAAAAAGCAAATGAAGTATTATAAAGAGGATCAAACTAAAAAGGATCTTATGATTTTTATTAATATGAGAAAAAGGTATGATTGTCATATGATCTCACTTTTCTTTAGCCATTTTTATTGACTTTTTAGTATGTTCCTAACTTGTGACATAAATTTGGCAATTTCATCGACAGATCCTTAACTTCATGGACCGTATGGACTACGGAGGGAAGACTCCGAGGACCTTCCAAATGTACCCAAAAAAAAAAATCCATAAACACCGAGGCACATTGAAAAGTTTGGTGGAGCGGCGCAGTCGTTCTTTTCCACAGACTTTTATCCTCAATTATTTTGGGCACTGTTCGTCTTCAACTGGTACCGGCAATTTAACGTGCGGTCTAGATCGGAGGAGGACCTCATTTACCGTCGTTCATTTTATTTGGAACGATTTTTAATATTTATCTAAATTAATTAGAATTATTTCTTTCCATTTATCTCTATTTATTTTATATTTATTAATTTTATTTTTAAAGATAATAAAATATAAATATAAATAATATTCATATTTACTCGGATATAAGTATTCTCGGTTATAACATTTTCCTTAATTAGACAAAAAATATATATATAAATATTATTAATTTACTTTTAAATTTTTATTTATTTTAATCTAAGTTTAACTAAAATAATATTTACACAATTTATCTAAATTAAATTAATATTTAATCAAATAATAATCTTCCCAACTCACTGTCGAATTACCTAAATTAATTTTTATAGTTTATCGTCAACGGTAATTTTTTTAGATTATCGTCAACTCCATTCACCCCATCCCAAATAAAACTAACTCGATTTGTCTCGGACGTGTTAAATCCGTCATTGCCAAGCTAACCGTCCAAAATTATATTCCTACGACTACGAGGGCTAAACTCATCCAATTCCAAGACCATTGTTCTCTACCACTTCGGTCGGTCATCTTTTATCGTGGTGGCTTAGCGTCTTCTTTCCCCGAATCACATATTTTCGACCCAATGACTGCTGGTTGGTTGGATTTTTTGTTGACTACTTGTTAAACCCAGTAAATCTTTCTGAGTATGCTCTGTGTTCGATCTCTTCTTCTTGTTGCTGATATTGACCAGAAACCCTCGTAAATAAGCAGGTGACTTTGGTAGGGAATCTTATTTGTTGATACGTTATAATGGATTGCAGGGACAGAGCGGCGGCTCGAGATTATAGATACGGAGGTTTCAATCTTACTGTGAAAGTCTGACTACTTTCTCTATCGCTTGATTAATTTTGAGATGGCATCTTGCAGAAATTGGATCTTCGATGTTTAAGCTTTTCCTGCTGATTCAACATTTCATTGTTAGATGTGATGCTATTTCTGTTAGATAATTTGGTGTGATGTTTTAGCTGTGCCTGTTGAGTGTTGATAATCTCATGCCTCCCACGGCCAGGAAGCCCCTTAGCAAAATCGGGGATTTTGGACGTAATAAGGCCATTTTTCTAGTCGTAGTTACATTTATTGGGATTTGGTTATTCATTGTATATAGAACGAATTCTGTGCCTTTTTTTGCATCTGGGTCTGATGAGGAGATTCAAGAACCAATTACTTCAGTTTCTTCCTTTGCCGGTGAGGCACGCAGCATGAGTTTCCTGAAACGGAATAGAATGTCAAAGTTATTGGAACAGAAGAACAATTTACCTCCCAGAAATATGGTGCTTTATCCCACTCTGGCTAAGGATCGTATCATAATAGTTTTGTATGTTCACAATCGGCCTCAATATCTCAGAGTAGTTGTTGACAGCTTGTCCCGCGTAGAGGGCATAAATGAAACGCTGCTTATAGTGAGCCATGACGGATTCTTTGAGGAGATGAATAAGATTGTGGAGGCTATTAGATTTTGCCAAGTAAAGCAGATTTTTGCTCCGTATTCTCCCCATGTCTTCTCTGACAGCTTCCCTGGTGTTTCTCCTAAAGATTGTAGAGATAAGGATGATCCAGTTCAGAAGAAATGTGAAGGTAACCCTGATCAGTATGGAAACCATAGGTCAGCAAAAATTGTGTCTCTGAAGCATCACTGGTGGTGGATGATGAACACAATATGGGATGGGCTGAAGGAGACCAAGCAACACTTGGGTCACATACTTTTTATTGAAGAAGACCACTTCATTTTCCCAAATGCGTATCGTAATATTCAGCTACTTACAAAGCTGAAGCCTAAGAAGTGTCCTGATTGTTTTGCTGCAAATCTAGCACCTTGTGATGTGAAATCTAAGGGTGAAGGTTGGGAGAAGCTGATTGCGGAGAGGATGGGAAATGTCGGCTACTCATTTAATCGGACCGTTTGGAGGAAAATTCATAGAAAAGCGAGAGAATTTTGTTTCTTTGATGAGTATAACTGGGATATAACTATGTGGTCCACTGTTTTCCCTTCATTTGGGAGTCCAGTTTATACCTTACGAGGGCCTCGAACCAGTGCCATTCACTTTGGAAAATGTGGTTTGCATCAGGGTCAGGGGGGAGAGAATGCTTGTATTGACAATGGCATGGTGAACATTGACATGGAAGAGATTGATAGAGTTCCTAACATTAATGAACAATGGGGATTGTTCAAATATAAGCATCAGCCAGGATATCAACCTGGCTTTAGAGGCTGGGGAGGTTGGGGGGATAAGAGGGATCATCAGTTATGCCTGAAGTTTGCTTCCATGTATCACTAAACTGGAGTCAGAGTGTCTGAAGTAGCCTGAAGTAGCCAACTCAGCATGGGGTCCTACATTCGTTGTATCTGTAAGCACTAATTAGTTGTCTTATGGTTAAAGTTACAGTTGATATTTTGTTTGTATATTGTAACATTTTCCCATGTTGTTTCTGAGTATCATCAATTTGGAAGATGGTATGGGAATCGGATGATATTTCCTTTGCTTGTGTATGGCCTGACAGAAGTAGGCATTTTTATTACGTTCTTTTATTCTTCAATTCATGTTGAAGAATCATTTGGTGGATTAGGGAATGTTACGATTGGATAGTGACCTGCATATGCATATATTGCCATTAATTCATACTAATGCAAGTTTCTGCACTTTTAAGGTTCTTCATTGATTTTTCAATATTTGTGATCCTTGTTTCAACATCTTTGTTAAAGTTACAAACTGGCTCATTTATGGGCATCAGACAGAGAGGGTAGCATAACAGTTGGTGAAAAAAAAAAAAGGTTTGGCAACGTGATACTTTCAGTTCTGTAGGCTGGGAGGTAGCATAAACTGATGAGAAATAAGCTATAGGTTGCCTTGCAGTTTGAGGCAGATTGCTCTGATGAGAAGCAAGACCATCAATCTGCCCGGGTAAACTTTGGGTTGGCATGTTGGGAGAGGAGGTATAGGGTACTTAAGAAAGTACTTTTGTTTGTCTCCCCCAGTTAGGGTCGTCGACTTTTGTCAGTGATGCTGGAGCCTCGAGGATTATGTTGCACTTTCAGCAGCTGGCAGAGTCCATGATCCATCTTGTGGTGAGGCAATTATTCGACTTTTCACCTCTTGGGTACTACTTGGTGATATATATTCGGTGTCTGTAATTCTGTAGGCTCATACGACGGTATTCCATTTCCTGGTTCCGGCTGAGTTGTTGGATAGATTGATGAACGTAGTTGATTGAGACAAAAGATAAGAAGTTTGGACAATACGGTCATTTCGAGATCCGAAATATGCATAAATCATAGTTGGTGAGCATATAAACAAAGATGGCATCATGTACGGACTTTGCTTCTATCTGGTTCTATACAGTGAAAGCAACACCCATGAGTTGTGACTGACCTATTTTTTTCACGACGTTTCAACTACTTGGGACTTGCCTACTCTTATCTTTGTAGTACTTCGACCATAAATTTTTTAGCTAAGTATACAACTAGAGTTGAATCCCGTCGAGAATCTTTGGGTAAGTTTCTGGTGTTCATGTTGGTTCTGAATTCGGTCTACTCTTTGATGCTAGGAAGTAATAATTATGGTGACAGAAGCAATTTTCATGTATCATATTCGCTATGCTATTCTAATATAATAGTGAGAAGTGAGAAATTCATAGATTATATCTGAAGTCTTATGGTGCGTTTAGTTTGGAGTGTACAGGGGTTACTTGAACTAATTGATTCATTTTATTTGGAAACGGATTTTGTTAATCTCAACTGAATGGATTAAAATTTTACTTCCGTTTATTCTAATTAATTTTATTTTTATTAACCTTTAATTTTAAAAATAATTGAGATGAATAAAAAAAAATATAAATAAATTTTATATATTTATTTCAATTCAAATAGAATTTTTAAAATATTTATTCAGATTCATTTAAGTTAAATTAATATTATTAAAATAATATTTTAAAATATTAATTTTAATTAATTTTTATTTTTTTATAAAATTAATTTTTAATATTTATTTTTATTTTTATTTTTGCTTAATCCAAACGAATCATTAGAACATAGGTTTAAAACCAGGGCTTGTCATTCCAGGCGGCTCCCTCGCAATGGACACAACATAATTGAAGTTTGATCCCGTTAGGATGTGACACTTGAATAGCTTGGTCAAATGAGCCAAAAACTTTTCATTGTCATTTACTCAACAAAATTGCCGCCTCCCTGCAAGTTTAAGAACAGCAAGTATGGTCGTATGGATTCTGCAAGCTTGCGAGAAAGATCATCGCAGATTAGTAATTTAGTTTTTTTCCACGAAATGAGACACCGTCTTTATATGGGAAAGTTTTTTGATTTCTAACAACTTTTCTATCACAATTTTAAAAAAGTTATATAAAATTTAAAACGATCAATGCTGACAAAATATTAAATTGATATATAAATACTCCATACAAGTAGGTACTCTTTAAAAAAAAAAAAAAAAAAAACCTAATGCGTTTCGGTACAATATACATACAGGAAAAATAAAGTGCTTCAACATTCTTATCATAAGCATTTCCGTCTAGATCCCCCCCCTCTCTAATTGTTGTATACCGTATCTTTTGCATTCCAGTTTAGTTGTCTCTGGGTTTTTTCATGTCATTTCTATAGAAAGGCTAACAAAACTGTTGATATCATGATATTTTTTATTTAAAAAAAAAAGATTTACAAGAGGAAAGTTTTGTTAGCTTTTTCAGCCTCTAATATATTTTTTATTTTTTATTTTTACAATTGTAGCATTATGCTACTAGTAGGACAACACTTTCTATGTATGAATGATAATATTTTTGTAATTTTATCAAAGTTTGTTTTAAACATAATAAGAAAAGAGTTTAGAAAATATACATTTTTTATGCATAAGTACATATCTTTTAGAGTAAAATACACATTTCTTTAAGAACATATGGTAGACATGATACTATTTTTGTCAATTTATTAATTTTTTAAAGCAATATACATCCTATATAACAAAACACATATTTTTCAAATGTATATATATATATATATATATATATATGTTTTCTAGTAATAGTACACAAGTTATCCAATACAATACATATTTTATCAAAAATTATCTTATATACAGCCTCTAGACGCTTTCTCGGATATTGAGAACCCTAAGTCTCTTGTCTCATTCCATGGCACGACGTAAGCATGGTACTACATCGGCTAAGGCCTTATTGTTGATGCAGGTTGCTCCTACTAAGTCCATTCCATTGCCTGGTGATGAGAATCCTATGAAGGAGCATGTAACACAGTCGAGTGATTATCTAGTATCAAAGATGTTACAGCTAGGATTTCAAAGGCTGATCCTAGCTCGGTGATCGATCTCAATATCCCTCTCAAATTGTCGGTCGAAGGTATATTGTGGAAAGATAAATTAATGTAGAATTAAAGCCCTAATGCACTCATATATCTACTACAAACCCCCCGATGCGAATGATGGGGTAATACCCCAAAAATTTTACCTAATATTAATCTCAAGTAATTAAAAACTTAACCTTATTTTAATATCAAAAAATTGACAATTCTTCCTTATCTTAATTCTTTAATCCTAAATCTTAACATAATTGTTATCTTTATTCTGAATCATTAATATCTTTAACCTAAACCTAACCCCATATGGTTGATAATTAATTTTATCCTAATACCCCAATTTAAATTATTTTAACCTTATTATGATCCAAACCCTAAACTTATTTTCTCTCCTCCTTTTTCTTTTCCCTTTTTCTCCTTCTCCTTCTCTTTTTCTTTTTCTTTCCCTCCTGCCCAATTTTCTTTTTCCTTCTTTTCCCTCTTCTTCCTGCGTGAATCACTCCTCGCGACAAAATCCCCTATGTCATGCTTCCATAACCTACCTCTCTCTACTATCATCATCACACCATCACCTCCCACCTCCCGCATTGATCTGTCTCATTGAAAAATTGACCTGACTATCCCCCTCTGCTAGTGCACATAACTTATATGTGTGTGCATGTGTGTGTGTGTGTGTATCCCACAGACACAACCTCATTTAACACCCCAACCGTCTCCTTCCCTCCCTCCATTTCTCTCAAAGAGTAGCAACAACTATGAAAATTTTCTTTCTTCCCTTCCTCGTCCTCATTACCACCACAATTATCACATCAAACCAACAACTCCACCCTCCACCCTCCACCTCTCCTTCCTCCCTTGTACTAGTTGTCATTTCCATTCCCTCCCCTTTAGCATTAGTCATTATCACTTAAACCACCCCTAACCTGTAATATCCCAAAATTTTAAAATTAAAAAATAAAAATTTAACCCCTTATTGGAATAATTTAATTTTAAATTATTAATTTAATTATTTTATAGACCTTTAATTTATAAAGATATATAGGATTATTTAATAAATTAATATAAATATTTTATTATTTTTATCATACTCTTTTTATTTAAATAAATTCCCAAACCCTTAATTTTACCAAAATTATTTTCTTAAATTAATGCTTTGAATTTCGGATAAATTAATTTAATAATTTTTTCATTAGTTTAATTTCTAATCCTAACTCTAAAAATTTCTTTTTCCCCTTTTCCTTTTCTTTTTTTCCTTTTTTCCCTCCTTGTTTCCTTCTTTTTCCTTTTCTTTCTTTCCTTTCCTTCTTCTTTGGGCTAACTAGCCTTCTCCCTCTTTTCCTTCCTTCTCCTATTGGGCTAAAACCTCCCCCCTTCTTCTCCTTTCTGTTTGGTCCAGCTTGTGCCCTCTCCTTCCTTTTCTTTCTTTCCTTCCTTTTCTTCTCCTTTTGGCCAGCCTACCTCCCTCTCTTTTTCTTTTCTTTCCTCCTTAGGCGGGCCAGCCTGCCTGCTCATTCCTTCCCTTTCTCCCTGCTCGATCTCCCTTCTTCTTTCTCTTCTCCCTTCCTTCTTCTCCCTTGCGACATTGGAGCCAAACACCCATAGCAATACCTCGCATGCCTATGCAACCTTCTCCCTCCTGCACCTACAACCACTAGCCTATAGCCCCCTCTCCACCATCCCTTTCCTTTCCATTTTAGGCCATGCACCCCTGACATCCTTCCCCGCTCACCCCTTTTCTTTCCCTCTTCTTCCTCTCCCTACCACCCCCTGCCATGGCAGCCTGTACCCCTTATACCCGCTTAACCCTATGCCAGTGGTGCGACCGTAGCCGGCACGCAATTTAAACCCTCTTGTTGTCGAATGTAGCACTGGTAAATAAGGGTATCGTTTTAAACCGGGGATTGAGAGGGCTCACCTCTATCTAACTAGCTTAAACTATAAATAAAATAAAAACACTAAATAACCTAAAATAAATAAATAAGAAAAATACTAATGGGGGTTTATCAAAATAATAATAAAATAATAAAATAAACTAATAATGAAAATAATGGAAAATAATGGGAAACCGCAGATATGAGAAACATGTTAGGGAAATAAAAATTCACCACTAGATTAGGTTGAAAATATAATATTTATTTCTAAGTCATCTTTTAATCGTGAGAAAGAGATCGACCAAGTTGCACACCAAAAGCAGGTCTATACACCTTATATTACTTCCCTTAATTAATTAATACGACAAAGCGCCAATATTAACCCTATTAAATACTAGCAGTATAGCAGCAACAAGCGACTCCTATATTTAACTAGATTTAATGCATTAAGTGTAAGTGGAAGGCTGTCAATCTAAGTACCCAAACTAGTACAAAAAGCATGTCTAGCTGTATTTCCTTTCCTTGACCCACACGTATCGAAACGTTTTACCACTTCGGTTAGAATCACAAAACGATTAGGTGAATTGTTATCTAACCTAGCTGCAATTTATACATATAAATTCTAGTATATTTAGATGGCCACCTAGCAAGCAATTAATCATACATACTATCACTTATGAAGTACCAGAACAAGGCATGCACCAAATAAACTATACTTGACAGAATTATACATATAAACGATAGCAATTAATATAGAGTCAAGAAACAATCTCACGAAACAAAGAAAATAAAATTATAAGTCAAACCATAGTCTAGGGTTTCAATTCATTCCCTAACAATAAATAATCAGCCACTTATAATTAAAGAATTAATGACACAGAAATATATATCTGAAATATAAATTAAAAATAAGAGAAATAAATAATCGGAATTAATTTTGAATAAAAGATCAAGAAATTATTCAGATAAAAATTAATTTTATCTAAAATAAATTCTACCGGTATTAAACTCTTCCTCTAATTTTTCTTCCTTCTCGGCTTTGATTTCTGCGCAACAATTCTTTTCCTTTTTTACTTTATCTGGCTGGCGGCTGACAGGGCTGACGCGTCGCTGCCTCGGTTTCCGTGTCGCGCTCCTCGTCCGTGCGTCGCTGTCCTTTGCGCGTCGTCCGTGCGTCTGTGACGCCCTGCTCCTCGCTGGCCTGCGGTGCTTGACCGAGCCTCTGAAGGCTCTGTCGCCCACTCCTCTCTGTGGCCTCGGTTTCTCCTCTCTGTCCTTCTCTGAAGACCGTCCTCTTCTCTCTGCCGCACGCTACTTCTTTTTTTTTCTCTGCGGCAAGCCGCTTCTTTTATACTGTGCGCTGCCTTTCCCTTTCCACGTAAGCCCTTCGTTCTGCTTCGATCTTGAGCTGATTTCTCGTCGCCCCACGCCACGTCAGCCCTGCTGACTTTTCTTTTATTCCGTGCGCCGAGACCTGTTTGGTTTCGTGGCTTACTCGTCGTTCACTGGCCTTTGGGCCTTCGGCCTTCGGCCGTTGGTCCAAAGGTTTTTTTTCTTTTTTATTTTATTTTCTTTTATTTAAAACAAAACCTGCAAAATAAAATTCAATAAATATTAATAAATAATATTTTATTCTAAATTTACTAAATATATATCATTTTAGCTCAAATAATAAAATTTATGCAAATTTTACTACTTAAGCATAAAACAATACTTATTCCCCTATATTAGTTAAATAAACTATCAAAAACTAAGATTATAAGGGTATAAAATGTGTCAAAATATGAACTCATCACACCCCCACACTTAGCTTCTTGCTTGTCCTCAAGCAAGTTATTACTCTAAACAGATAAAATTAAATTAACTAGCCACTTTCGTAGGTCTCACGATTACACTTAGCATGTGCAACAAGCCCTTTAAACCCCTAGGTCACCCATCGAGGACGAGTAAGGTCTCATGAGGGTTTCGCAGATGATATACCCACAAAATCAAACACAAATAAATAAAAAATAATAATCAAACTACACCTAATACCCTTAACCATTTTTGTCTCAGAATCTTATACTTTCAAACGTTAAGATTAGCAATCAACCAAGATTCAGCGTTGAGAGATTTAAAGAATCAATTTCAACATATGGTTCACACATAAACATGACAGGCATGAACATATCAATATTATGGATGAATATCTATCACGCCTTAGTCACATCAAGATTCATCCTCACTATGGATACCCTCTATTTTTTTCTCTCTCTTAGATTCATGGCTACAAATGTATAGAAACACTCATGTATGTGAGTTAAGATGATAAAGATAACAAACGACTCACATATATAAACAAGGAAGGCTCATGTTTTTGTGGATAAAACCTCATGAAAGATATCAAATACTTGCCAAATGGACCAAACCATATGCTTAACTCTTGTGACTAATCTCCATCAGATCAAAGGCTGCTCATCTCAAGAATCAAATAGGACTTACTTATTGGTTATAGAGGGGTTTAAGGTAAAGAAGGGTATGGAGTATTTTAGGAGTGTGGTGTTAAAAATATCAAGAGCTAGTGGAATCTAATAATTAGATGAAATATAAGCATAACTCCACATCAAATATTAATGATACACCTCTCCACCTTCAAAATAAAATTTTACATGAATAGAACTTTATCAACCTCATCTCCATAACTCCCTCTCTTCCTTATATCCTAACATTATTTTTTCTTTTTTTTTTCAATTTTTTTTTCAATTCAATTTTTTTTATCTCCACCAAACATAACCAATCCCCTTTCTTAGCATAAATACATATATTTCTTTTACATACACACATACACAACCACTCTTTATATCCATAACGATTTGATTTCCTTCCACTAGCTTTAAGCAAGGGTAAAGATATTAAGGCCCGAAGGATATTTAATGTGGGTAATGAAGAAAAATATGTTCTACGTATAGGCTCAAAAGGGTTTCTATAGGATGTATATCATGGATACACAAATCAGGTTAAGTTATTTGGTCATGTGATGAAAAAATTCCTAAGCTGCCTTTATCATTTTCTCAATCAGAGCATGTTTTGACTATAAGCTTCGAATAGCACAAGAGTAAGTTCTAGTAATCTCTATAATCCATTACAAGATCTATGGAAAATAATTTGATCAAAGCAATTAAACATATATGAGGTTTACAAAGAAAATTTTGAAGCCAAGAAATAGTAGATGATTTTGTGTAAATTCGCTCAGAAAAAAAAAGGTATATATGCTTCAAAAACTCACTGAGGAATGTGATGAATCTCAACATGCCATGTCGGTGATTAGACAATCATACATATTCTTTCTCCATTCAAACTTAGACACGTAGATATGTGTTCCCTATATCGAAATTAACACAAAAAATCTCCACTTATTTTATCTCGATTTCATGATCCTCTTTTCGTTATATTTCAAAGATATATTCCTCATTGACTAATTAAGGGTTCTACGACTCTAAAAAATACTAGACACTCTAAAAAAAATTAAACACTCTAAAAAAATCAAAACAATTTTTTTTTTCAATTTTTTTTTCACACATAAAACACACGCACCCCCACACTTAAATCACACATCGTCCTCAATGTGTAAACAACTAAGGAAACATGAAATTTCATGTATGGAGAAAACAAACTAAATAAATAAATAAATAAAGGATAGAAAACTACCTTATGACTTTGGGTTGCCTCCCAAGTAGCGCTTGTTTTTACGTCTTTAGCCTGACGTTGTATTGGTCTACTCGTTTGGTGTGGGTCCATCTTGTAGGTGCACTTCTTCAACGTTATGCTCCACAAATGACTCATAATAGGGCTTAAGCCTGTGACCATTTACCTTGAACTCATTCCCCGTCTTCTCGCTTTTGATCTGTATTGCTCCATAAGGGAAAACATGAGTAACAATAAAAGGACCAACCCATCTAGAATGCAACTTACCTGGAAATAAGCGAAGACGCGAATGGTAGAGTAGCACTTTTTGTCCTACAACAAATGATTTTCCACGAATCATCTTATTATGAAAAGCTTTTGTCTACTCCTTGTATACCATAGCACTTTCAAAAGCGGCATCCCTTATTTCTTCTAATTCATGAAGTTGTAGCTTCCTATGCGTTCCAGCTGAGTCAATACTCATGTTCAAATTCTTAACAGCCCACCATGCCTTGTATTCAAGCTCCACCGGTAGATGGCATGCCTTTCCATAAACAAGTCGAAAGGGAGACATACCTATAGGCGTTTTATAGGCTGTCCTATAAGCCCATAAAGCATCATTTAGCCTTTGTCTCCAGTCCTTTCGATTTGGGCTCACAGTTCTCTCTAGGATCTTCCTTATTTGCCCGCTAGTTTGAGGATGGTAGGGTGTAGAGACTTTATGTGTCACCCCATACTTACGTAGTAAGGCCTCAATTGTCCTATTGCAAAAATGTGATCCTCCATCACTAATGATTACTCTAGGCATACCAAACCTAGAGAAAATGTGAGATTGAAGGAACCCTGCAACTACACGAGAATCGTTAGTCCGGGTGGCAATTGCTTCCACCCATTTTGATACATAGTCTACTGCAAGAAGAATATAGAGGAAACCTTTAGAAGATGGAAAGGGTCCCATAAAGTCAATGCCCCATACGTCAAAAATTTCTACAGCTATAATAGAAGTTAAGGGCATTTGGTCTCTAGGACCAATATTACCTGATCTCTGACATCTATCACATCGCCTACAATAATCATTGGCATCGCTAAATAGTGTTGGCCAATAAAAACCTGCTTCAAGGACCTTGAAGGCAGTCTTTTTAGCACCAAAATGTCCCCCACAATGCAATGTATGACAATGTGCTAGAATATGCTCGAATTCTGAATCAAGGACACATCTCCTAATTATACCATCATTACCGAATTTCCACAAATAGGGATCATCCCAAACATATTGGGATGCCTCTTTTCTAATTTTAGTTCTTATATATCGTGGCATGTCATTAGGCAACTTGTTTGTTACTAAATAATTTACGATATCAGCAAACCATGGTGTACTTACCTGTATCCCGAAGAGCTGCTCGTCTGGAAAGTTCTCGATCAATGGTATAGGTTCACTAGCTTGAATCAGTCGGCTTAAATGATCTGCCACTACATTCGCACTACCTCTCTTGTCCTTAATTTCCACATCAAATTCTTGTAACAAGAGTACCCATCGTATCAATCGTGGCTTTGCGTCTTTCTTAGACAACAGATACTTCAAAGCTGCATGGTCAGTAAATATAGTAACTTTAGTTTGAAGCAAATATGACCTAAATTTCTCAAGAGCAAATACCATAGCCAATAGTTCTTTCTCGGTAGTTGAGTAATTCAACTGAGCATCATTTAGAGTCCTTGAAGCGTAGTAGATGGCATATGGCTTTTTGTCCTTTCGTTGTCCCAAAACTGCCCCAATTGCATAGTCAGAGGCATCACACATGATTTCAAATGGTAGGGACCAATCTGGCGGCAATATCACTGGAGCAGTAGTCAAAAGCCTTTTTAGCTCGTCGAATGCTTGTTGGCATTTTTTATTCCACTCAAATATCACATCCTTCAGTAAAAGGCGTGTTAATGGTCGTCCAATGCTGGAGAAATCTTTTATAAACCTGCGATAGAAACCTGCATGTCCAAGGAAAGAATGCACCTCTCTCACGCAAGTGGAAGAGGGTAAGTAACGCACAATATCTATTTTAGCCTTATCCACCTCTAGCCCTCTAGATGATACAACATGACCAAGTACAATTCCTTGTGTCACCATGAAATGACACTTTTCCCAATTAAGTACAATGTTAGTTTCCGTGCATCATTTCAAAATTAAAGTCAGATTTTCGAGATAAGATTCAAAAGTGTCGCCAAAGACACTAAAGTCATCCATGAAAAGCTCAATAATTTTCTCAATGTAGTCAGAAAAAATACTAACCATACATCTTTGGAAAGTACTAGGGGCATTGCATAGCCCGAAGGGCATGCGTCGGTAGGCAAATGTGCCAAATGGACATGTGAAAGTCGTCTTTCTCTTGATCCTCCTCCGCTATGTGAATTTGGTTGTAACCGGAGTACCCATCAAGAAAGCAATAGTAGGAATGACCAACCAATCTCTGAAGCATTTGATCAATGAATGGTAGTGGGAAGTGGTCTTTCCTTGTCGTGGCATTCAACTTCCTGTAGTCAATGCATACTCGGTATCCCGTCACTGTCCTTTGAGGGACAAGTTCATTCTCCTCGTTCTTCACCACTGTAACCCCTGACTTCTTAGGCACCACATGTATAGGTGCCACCCATTTAGAATCTGAGATAGGGTAGATAACTCCACAATCCAATAACTTGATGATCTCTTTCTTCACTACTTCCATCATAGGAGGATTAAGCCTACGTTGAGCTTCTCTAGTTGGCTTTGCTTCATCCTCAAGAAGTATGTGATGAACACACATAGTAGGGCTTATTCCCTTGATGTCTGCTAGCGTCCATCCAATAGCAGTCTTGTGATTCTTGAGAACTCCTAAGAGCTTCCTCTCTTCTTCATCTGTTAACTTTGAAGATATAATCACCGGAAGGGTTTCATCATCTCCTAAGTAAGCATACTTCAAGTGATCCGGTAATGGTTTGAGTTCTAATAAGGGTGCTTGAATCACAGAAGGTATGGGCTTGTTAGTAGATAAGGGAATCGAAAGAGGAGGGAATCCATACCGATATGGAGGGTTTACCTCCATGTGAGATACCACATGCACAAGATGTGGTGCAAGTATTGTTTCTATTTCCTCCAATGGAATCATTTCCCCATTTTCATCCAATCCTAAACTTTTCACAAGAGTGGTATCTAATGGGTCCTCCTTGTCCTCCTCAAAATAATCCTGTACTAACAAATCAATAGTGTCAATAGTAAAACAAGAATGATCATCCATAGGGTATCTCATAGTGTTAAAAATGTTGAAACTTATGACTTCCCCATCAAATTCCATGGTAAGAGAACCAGTATGAAAATCTATTTTTGTGCGAGCAGTTCTCATGAAAGGTCTTCCCAATAGCAATGGCATTGGACTTGAGATGCTATCGTCCATATCCAGCACATAAAAGTCTGCTGGGAAAATAAGTGTATCAACCTGCACAAGAACATCTTCTACAAGTCCCTTAGGGAATGCGTTAGAACGATCAGCAAGTTGAATGATCACATTATCTTTCTTAAGCTCTCCTAAACCTAAAGATGCATAAATATAATATGGCATAACATTAATAGATGCACCTAGGTCTAGCATAGCATTTTCAAACTTATTGTTACCAATTACGCATGGAACTGTGAAACTTCCAGGATACTTGCATTTTGGAGGTAGCTTCCTTTGTATCACCGCAGACAATTGCTCACTCATCTTCACTAATTCCTTTTCCCGTAGTCTTTTCCTTGTGGTGCACAATTCCTTTAAGAATTTTTCATATTTAGGCACTTGTTTGATAGCCTCTAGGAGTGGAATGTTAACTTGCACCTTCTTAAATGTATCCAAAATTGCTTGATCACTCTCATCTTTCTTTGATTTGGATAACCTGCTAGGAAAAGGAGCTGCAGAAATAGGATTAGTTATAACATTTTTAGGAATGGTAGAGGATTTACCATTTAAAGAACTTTCAGCTTGCAGTTCATTATATGTTTGATCACTCGTTTGTCGATTTCTGCTTTTATTTTCTTGTTTCTCCATGCTTTCCCCCTCTTTTATAGCAGGATCGTCTTCCACTTGCTTAATATTCTCCTTGACTTTATTAGAATTATCTTCACTTGATTTACCACTTCTGGTTACCACTGCATTTGCTGATTCAAAATTACCCTTTGGATTTGGTATAGTGCTACTTGGAAATTTTCCCGGATCATGCGATTGATTGAAACTAGTAACCAATTCTCCAATTTGCCTCTCAATATTCATCACTCTCTTTTCCATGTTGAGTTGACTTTGATGCAGCTGATTCAGTCCATTAGATAACAACTCAAACATCTTATCATATTTATCAGTAGCTGGAGCTTGAGGCTGAAAAATCCTCCTTGTGATTTTTTATAAAAACCAGGTCCCACTTGGTTGAAACCTGGAGGATTAAGAACATAATTATTGTCTTTCCAACGAAAATTGGTGTGGTTACGCATACCTGGATCGTAAGTATTTGAAAATCCGATGGCATTTGCTTGTGCATGATCGTCTCCTCCTGTTACCTGCGAACACTTCTCACTTGGATGTCCTATTGCCAAACACACTCCGCATGTTGTAACAATTCCAGTAGCTGTTGCAATCTGCGAAACAAGAGTGGAGAATTGGTGAAGTTTATCATCAAATTTATTCACACTCACCTCATTTACTCTTTCACGAATAGAAAGACCATCATATTGTTGTGCAATGGAGTCTCGATTTTTCAATAGCGCTTGTGCTGAAATAAGATCTTTGTCCATAAACGAACCACCACTTGCTGCATCCAACATATTCCTTTCAAGTGGAGTGAGACCCTCATAGAAATATTGCAATAAATTCTCTTCCCTCATCCCGTGTTGTGGGCATTGTGAAAGCAAAACCTTATACCTATTGTAGTATGCATGAAATGACTCGTCAGGCTCTTGCTGGATCCCGGTGATCCTCTTTCTGAGTACCGTGACACGTGATGCTAGAAAATATTTATCTAAGAAAGCACTTGCTAAGTTATCCCATGAGTATGTATGTCCTATTGATAACTCATAAAGCCAGTATTTCGCACCATCCATCAAGGCAAATGGAAATGCCTTGAGCTTCAAGATTTGAAGATCTGCCTCTTTGGGGCACATGGAGACACACACAAATTGAAATTCCTTTAGTGATTTATTTGGATCTTCACTTGGGAGACCATGGAATGTTGGGAGACGATGGAGTAGGCTGGACTTTAATTCGAGATCCTTTTCTTTCCCTTCAGCTGGCTCAGGATAGCCTATGCATGTAGGTACAGCTTCAGTAGTACAGCTTCAGCTATGTTATGGGCTGCTAGCTCCCGTAAACTTCTATTAGTTTCCATTTGAGTGAAATAGACAGAATCGGTTGATGATGATGGAGAACCAGAAACTCTTGACTTTCTAATCGCTCGAATGAACTTTTCTATTTCAAGATTCACTAGTATCAACTCTCCTTGTGTTTTTCTTCTCGTGTGCATTCACCAGTGGATACCTGAAATAAAAGAAACACTTTACCCGAGTAAACCGTACTAAAAATAAATAAAATAAAATAAAATAAAAACAAACTAAGAAAACCTTGCTAGTATAATATAGGCAAAGTTACCAATCCCCAGCAACGACGCCAAAAATTGGTGCGACCGTAGCCGGCACGCAATTTAAACCCTCTTGTTGTCAAATGTAGCACTGGTAAATAAGGGTATCGTTCTAAACCGGGGATTGAGAGGGCTCACCTCTATCTAACTAGCTTAAACTATAAATAAAATAAAAACACTAAATAACCTAAAATAAATAAATAAGAAAAATACTGATGGGGGTTTATCAAAATAATAATAAAATAATAAAATAAACTAATAATGAAAATAATGGAAAATAATGGGAAACCGCAGATATGAGAAACATGTTAGGGAAATAAAAATCCACCACTAGATTAGGTTGAAAATATAATATTTATTTCTAAGTCATCTTTTAATCGTGAGAAAGAGATCGACCAAGTTGCACACCAAAAGCAGGTCTATACACCTTATATTACTTCCCTTAATTAATTAATACGACAAAGCGCCAATATTAACCCTATTAAATACTAGCAGTATAGCAGTAACAAGCGGCTCCTATATTTAACTAGATTTAATGCATTAAGTGTAAGTGGAAGGCTGTCAATCTAAGTACCCAAACTAGTACAAAAAGCATGTCTAGCTGTATTTCCTTTCCTTGACCCACACGTATCGAAACGTTTTACCCCTTCGGTTAGAATCACAAAACGATTAGGTGAATTGTTATCTAACCTAGCTGCAATTTATACATATAAATTCTAGTATATTTAGATGGCCACCTAGCAAGCAATTAATCCTACATACTATCACTTATGAGGTACCAGAACAAGGCATGCACCAAATAAACTATACTTGACAGAATTATACATATAAACGATAGCAATTAATATAGAGTCAAGAAACAATCTCACGAAACAAAGAAAATAAAATTATAAGTCAAACCATAGTCTAGGGTTTCAATTCATTCCCTAACAATAAATAATCAGCCACTCATAATTAAAGAATTAATGACACAGAAATATATATCTGAAATATAAATTAAAAATAAGAGAAATAAATAACCGGAATTAATTTTGAATAAAAGATCAAGAAATTATTCAGATAAAAATTAATTTTATCTAAAATAAATTCTACCGGTATTAAACTCTTCCTCTAATTTTTCTTCCTTCTCGGCTTTGATTTCTGCGCAACAATTCTTTTCCTTTTTTACTTTATCTGGCTGGCGGCTGACAGGGCTGACGCGTCGCTGCCTCGGTTTCCGTGTCGCGCTCCTCGTCCGTGCGTCGCTGTCCTTTGCGCGTCGTCCGTGCGTCTGTGACGCCCTGCTCCTCGCTGGCCTGCGGTGCTTGACCGAGCCTCTGAAGGCTCTGTCGCCCACTCCTCTCTGTGGCCTCGGTTTCTCCTCTCTGTCCTTCTCTGAAGATCGTCCTCTTCTCTCTGCCGCACGCTACTTCTTCTTTTTTCTCTGCGGCAAGCCGCTTCTTTTATACTGTGCGCTGCCTTTCCCTTTCCACGTAAGCCCTTCGTTCTGCTTCGATCATGAGCTGATTTCTCGTCACCCCACGCCACGTCAGCCCTGCTGACTTTTCTTTTATTCCGTGCGCCGAGACCTGTTTGGTTTCGTGGCTTACTCGTCGTTCACTGGCCTTTGGGCCTTCGGCCTTCGGCCGTTGGTCCAAAGGTTTTTTTTTTCTTTTTTTTTTATTTTCTTTTTTTTAAAACAAAACCTGCAAAATAAAATTCAATAAATATTAATAAATAATATTTTATTCTAAATTTACTTAATATATATCATTTTAGCTCAAATAATAAAATTTATGCAAATTTTACTACTTAAGCATAAAACAATACTTATTCCCCTATATTAGTTAAATAAACTATCAAAAACTAAGATTATAAGGGTATAAAATATGTCAAAATATGAACTCATCAGCCAGCTACCCTTCTCTTCTCCTTTTCTTATTCTTCTCTTTCTCTTCTTCTCCTCCTCTCCCTCAAGAACCTTCTCCCTGTGCCCGATTCTTCTTTCTTTTCCCTCCCTTTTTCTCACTTGTTTTTGTTACGCCACCCATCCCCATCGTCTCCACCGCCCAACTGGCCACCACACCGACAACTCCTCCCCCCTAATTTCTCCCTACACCACCGCATGGCACCTACAGCCAACTCCCCCTCCCTTTTCTCTTCTTCTCCTCTCAACCCTCTCCCTGCACCGCCATCTTGCACAACCCTTCTCCCTTATTCCACCACCACCGAAGCCTCCTCTCAGCCATCTAACACCATCCCCAACACCTCCTTGCCTCATCTTTCCCAAACTCCCCCTAAAACCCCTCTTCTCTTCTCCTTCTTTTCCTTTATTCCTCTTCTCCCTCCCCTCTCTACACCCTTTTTTAGTAGCCACCGTCACTGTCTCCACATCCCCTAAGCCACCACACTTCAACCCCTAGCCACCACCTACACCTTGCCTCACTCCTGCACCCAATAGCTAGCCCAACGCCCCTCCATCACCTCCTTAACCCACCTTACCCAAGACCCTTTCCCCCCTTCGTCCATTTTTCCCTTTCACTCCATCCCGTCGTGCATGCATGCTCGTGCTACCCATGCAATATGAGTTATGCTGCATAAATCTTAATTATTTGTCTAATATCGAGGTATTGTATAGTTTATTAATAATATGTATTTAATAAGCATTTTTAATGATAATTATCTACTAATAATATGTTACTTGTGACATTATTTTTAGGTACAATTTTTACTAATCTAAGCTTAAGCTTTTAAATTGGGATACCGGTAAAGTTTAATTTTTTTTCAAAAATAAGGTAACTGTTATACCCCACTAAATTATTTGAATTATTGTATATTAGCACATTAGAATTTTTGGTATGTGGTTTATATAAATATGATGTGTTGTTATCTTATATATGGTATAATGTGAAAAAGGATGACTAGGAAAAAAGGGTTGATGTTGAGGATAAGTGTTATGTGCATATACATGCTTTGATAAGTAAGTATAGACATTGGTAGTGAAAATAATGCTAATATGAGCCCTAGGGCAATTTAGTTATTTAGATACATCATAATGTTTAAACCTAAATGGGTTATCTAATGTGTTACATATGATGTTAAAATTAGATATGGAAGTTTGGTGGAGTATACAAATAAGTATTAGTAGCAATATCCGTATTTTATGGCCTAGGGGTAATTTGGTAATTTTAAATTATGGTTTTGATTATCTTAATACATGATAAGTGTTATGGGGTGTTGGAGATGATGGTAGGGGTTATAGCATTAAAAATGATATTCCATCATGAAAATGATATTTTATATTCTAGGGGCATTTTAGTAATTTATATGTTCAATGGGAGTGATCTAAATAAATGTGCATGGTAGGTGATAAATGGTGCTAAAAATAATAATGAAGGCTTTGTGGTGTTAAATGATGCATGTTGGGCATGAATATTAATATTCTATGTGATAGGGGTAGTTTAGTAATTTTGCATGTAAAATGGAGGTTTCTAAAATAAATATGGATGGTAGGTAATAATTAGTGCTAATAATAATAATAAGGGTTTTGTAGGGCTAACAATGTATGTAAGGCATGATTGTTGATATTAAATGACCTAAGGGCATTTTGGTAAATTTATAAGTAAGAAGGGTATTTTAGTAATTTTACAAGCAAGAAGGGAAATTTAGTAATTTTACAAGTAAGAAGGGCATGTTGGTAATTTTACAAGTAAGAAAGGCATTTTGACAATTTTGCAAGTGAAAAGGAAAATTTGGTAATTTTACAAGTAAGAATGGCATTTTGGTAATTTTTGTAAGTAAGAAGGAGCATTTTAGTAATTTTACAGTTAAGACGAGGATTAGTTAAATAAACATGCATGATAAGTATAGATTGATGTTAGATATGTTAATAGGGGACTATTAACATAGGATCACTTATTTAAGTATGAGATTCAATAAAATATGGTCTAGGGACATTTTAGTAATTTTGTATGTAAAATGGTGACTAGTTGAATAAACATACATGGTAAGTATAATCAATGTTAAATATGATAATAGAGGTTATGGCCTTAGTATTACCTATTCAAGCATGATCATGAACATTATAAGGCCTAGGAGTATTTTGGTAAATTGGAGTGTATCATAATGTGTATGCATGGTCTAGGGGTAGATTGGTAAGTTAGGGTATGTTATAATGTTATTTTCACAAACATACAAGAGGAGCTTTAATTGTTGATTATGCATGAGATTGTGTGCTAGTTGATCTAGAAGTACATGCTAAGGTTTATGTGCAAAATGACCATTAGTGTGTAGGGTATTTTAACTTCATAATCAATAGTATAATCATGATATGTTAATCTGTTATGGAACATTGATAAATAAAAATGAATTTTGGATTGGAAGTGGATAGTAAAGAGGTAACCTTAGCCTTAAGGGTATTTCAGTCATTTTGACCTAAAGTGCTCAAGTATGAGTGTTGGAACCTAGGATAGCCTTAGTAGACTACTTAAGTTAACATTGACAATATTCCTGATATTAACTACTTTATAATAATGGAAACAAATAAAAATGGATAAGTATGTGATTAAAATGTATTCTCGTGGTCACCTTAATTAAGACACTAATGCTTAAAGTGGAAGACCTTGAGTTTGGGAATGGTAGCTCTTTAAGGATCACTACCCTAAAGACATGGTTTAACCTACAATTATTCTAGATTTTGCTGGTGTGCCTTATTGCCCCAACCAGGCCCTATATCTTACTCTATTTAGCTCTACAGACCTACTTAGGGGGTATGCATACTTATAGATTAGGTGTCTTTATTTGCACTAGTAGGATACTGTATGTCTTTATACACTAGTGCTACCAAGGTATATTTGCGTCCTTGGATTGATAGTCGGTAGGATATTATGCTACCATTATGCACCAGTATGACCGGTGTACCATTGTGTCTCAAGGTTCGTGATCTCTCCCTCGAGTTACTAAAATGAAATTTGGTGTGATAATTAATTGGAAAAATACTAATCACTTATAGTGGAACACCTCATAGGTCGAGACCATATGGATAATATCATATGTACCAGCGCACTGGTTATAATAGTGGTTAGGTGTGTTCTGCCTAGGATTATATCATGTATCGGTCCACCTGTTATAATAATGATCAGGTGCATTATGCCCTAGATTATATCATATGCACCAGTCTACAGTTATAATAATGGTCAAGAGTGTTCTCCCCCTGGAGTATATCATGTGCACCGGTCCAACGGTTATAATAGTGGGATCTCCAAACCTAAGTAGATATAATTTGAGAGATGATTAACATCTAATTAATGGCTTAAGTTTAGATAACATTGATTATACCATTATGACCCGTTGATATGATATAGTAGCGGTCGTGATGACTGCCCTTGAGTTGAAAGTGGTGTGCACTGGTTGTGTATGATGTTGGCTATTTAATTATACTACAAAGAACTTCACTTGGATGCTCCCTTTTGGTAAGTTTTATCAATTCTAAGTGAATGGGCCTTTGTGAAGTTTAATCTCGATGCACGTGTCCATTATAATGATTATTGTATCTCATTCTATACATATGTGTAATTTATTATTTATGTGTTGATGTGTGGCCATTGATGTGTTGCATGCAGGCCCTACCTTTTAGTCCGGTATAAAGGGTTACTCGGTACTATAGTACTGAAGAATTCCTTTCGTAGGCTCCTTCTTATTTAACGGACAGTGGCCTTTGTAGGTTAGCCCGCAAGTGTTATCTAAGTATTACTCTCAGGTTAAGAGCGTATGACTATCTAAGATGGTTTTCGAGTTTTCTATAAAAACTCTCATATTTCCTTTTTAACAATTTTATTGTGTAACCACTATTAGTGGATCTTATCTCATGTAATTTAATCTATCATGCTACTCTGATTTATTATTGTAATCTTGGATTTGTGTAAAAGTAGCACTTCGTATCAGAACGGTGGAGGAAAACCGGTCTAGTACTAAGTGTGGCGATAGTATCACCAAAATTTACCATATTTGCTTCCGCTTTAAATTTTAAAAATAAAAATTTTTATTAGTAAATTTTGGGGATATTACTAACCAGCGAAAATTACCATTAAAACCTCCCCATTTTCTACAGAATCCACTACCAAAGCCACCCCCTCACCTTCGGTTATATCTAGCGATCTTCACCCATCCCCTTTATCCCTCCTTATCATTCCCCTATCCCTATCAATGGTAGATAGTGTCGTTTCTGCCCTCCTTAGCTTTAATAGTTGTTGTTGTTCCCCCCTCCCCTTGTTGCGCAAAATGTAATACCCTGAATTTTAGTTAGTTCTAATAATGAATAATTAATATCTTAACTTAATTTTAATCTTAGAAATTTAATGTTTTTACCTTATCTAATTTTATAACCCTAAAACTTAACCTAATCTTAAAATTTATTTTGGGTAATCTGTATTTTAACCTAAACCTAACCCGAAATGGTTAATAGTTTATTTTACCCTAATCTAAACTTTATTCTAATCTAAAAAAATTTAAATCCTAATTCTAAACTTAATTTTCCTTCCTCTTTCTTTTTCCTCCTTTTCCTTTTTCTTTTTCCCTACCCGGTTGAATTTCTTTTCTTCTTCCTCTTCCTCCTTTCCTACATGCAAATCCCTCCTTGACCACACTCCCCTCTACCATATTATCACCTTAACCTTACCCCCATCAACTCCCCCTTAGCGCCAATATGTTGTTGACGAAAATTCCCCTAATCACCTCATCCTTTTTCTCCCTCTCTACTCATGCATATGCCTATATATATATGGCACATTTAATTCCCGAACTACCTCCTTCTCCCTCCATTTTTTTGTCAAAAAACCACATCCAACATGGCCTTACTCTCCTCCTTGCCATCGCCAAAACAACCCACCAACACCTCCATCGGCAGCCTTTGTCATTCCCTCACCCCTAGCACCGACAACCTTCACCACAACACACCCTCCACCCTTAGCCATTTTAATTGAAGCTCCCTTTCTTCCTTAGGCCAAACTCACCGCATCCCTCAATTATTTTTCTCTTCCCTTTGTGCACTGGCCAACTCAACCGAAACCACCCCTTAGTTACAGCAAACTCCATTGATCCTATCCCCTTGCACTGGCAAAACCCAACGTTCTTACCCCTACCTTCATCCAAAATCACCACAACACACCCACCACCTTCAACAAAGACCACCACAGCCCACCACCTCCAATCGACCATTTCCACTACAACCCACCACCCTCTTTCGAACAAAGCCACCGGCCCTCACCCCCCACCTTCAGCCAAACCAGTTGTTACCCCTCCTTTATTTTGGCACAACCAACTAATCCCCTCCCTTGTTGTGCATATCTCCACTAAATCTCCCTTTGGTTTGGTTCAGTTTTCTTCCATTCTTTTCCTCTTCATTATCTTAGCATCTCCCTTAGTTATGTTTTTAAATCCTAATGGTGTTTTGGTAAATTGATACCACAATTATGAGAAACAGAATAAAGATGACAATATATTGATATTGTTTTGAGAATAAACATCATCAAAGGTTACAAAACTCAAATGAAAGAAGGTAAAAAAGGACATAACTCATAAGAGTCCAAAAAAAACCAAAATCAAAGGCACTAAAAAGGACATAGGATATTCCTACTTTTCGCACACACTACTAGCCTTCGGTTTCACTTGCAAACTAACCTGTAAAGACCATTGTCCATTGAATAGACAAGCCCATGAAAAGGAATCCTTCAGTACAATGGTACTGAGTAACTCATTATACAAAACTAATATGAAAAACTATAATGGAACACATAAAAGGTATCATAACAATACATAGGATAAAACATTAAAATACACATGCAATGATTGAAATGCAATAATCATATCAGATAACTAGATACCACCAAGGTCACATTCTACCTAGGCTCATTCATATAAGACATATTGATACTTACCAACCAAACATCTAAGATATGTTCTTTGAAGTATGATTAGAGGCAACATGAAACCAAAACCACAACAATAGCAGCGGGTCACATATATCATTATTAATACCAATAAATCTTATAACATCACAGGTAGGCATGAAGGTTGCTACCTAACCACAAATAGATACAAAGGATACTTTCAAACCATAGGTAGGCACAAAAGGCTGCTACCAAACCACGTATACGTACAAAGGTTGCTACCAAACCACATGTAGGTACAAAAGCTACTACCAACCAATCAAATAATCCAATAATAATCATTTTTATTTTTGTTTACTTGAGGAGAGATCATATCAACCTAAAAACACTAAGATACTGAAATGCCCCGAAAATTTCTAATTCTAAATATTATATTTAAATGAGGTTTTGTCATAAAGATTAATTAAATAAATTATTTTAATTAAAATAAAAGAAAATTAATTAGGGCAAATCAAGAATAAATTTATAAGTATTTTAATTAGGAGGAATTTTGGTATTTTAGCTAATTAAAGATTTTAATTTGGGAATTAATTAAATAAATTATTTTATTTAAAATAAGAATGAGAAAATACTTTTAATTTAATAATAATTTTATAAATAATTGAATTGGAAGAAAATTTGGGTGTTTTGCTAATTAAAATGGAATTTATGGAAAATCTTTTAAAAATCCTAATTTAACCTAAAAAGGGATTTAAATATTATTTTATTTAAATATTATATTTTTAAATATTCTAAATATTCAGATTAATTTAATTGACCCTAACCTAATTATTTTTCTCCTTTCCTTTTTCCCTTTTTCTTTTTTCTTTCTTCCTTTTTCCTTTTCTTTTTCTTTCTTTTTCTTCTTTTCCTTTTTCCTCTTCTTCTTGCCGAACGAGGCCAGCTCGCGGCCCAGTCTTCCTTTTCTTCTTCCTCTTCAGCCCAGCCCGTGCGACGTCCTTCGTCCGACTCCACCGCGCCGCGTTTTGGCTCCATTTACACCGAAACGCGTCGTCTCACTTAAACGCACCCTCGACCGCGCCCGACCGCCCGGTTCTCCCTTTTTCTTTTCTTTTTCCCGGCCGACCGGACTGCCTCCCTTCCTTCTTCCTTCTTCCTCCTTCCTCCTCCGTCGCTGCGACGCAAGCACCTTCGACCCCGTCAATGGCATCTCCGGTTACGATGAATAATACCGTCCGTTTCTTGTCTCATTGCCTTCCTCTTAACTCCAGGAATAAATTGGAATAATTATCGGACGTTAAATCTCGCCTGTTTCCTCTCCCCAACCTCGCGAACCGTCGAAGAAAACCAAACGTTGGTCGACCGTTTTCCGCCGCCGGCTGCCCAAATTATTACAACCCATAACTTCCTGCCGCCCCCCAAAATCCTATTATACCATCTACAATCTATAAATAGCTAGATTGTATGAGTTTTTGGAGTTTGTTCTTCCCCGAAACCCTAAGCTCGAGTGCCGGCCACCGCGACTTCAGACGCCTCTTCCGCCGCCGTTAGCCAACCTCAGCGCCACCGAAACATTCCATTCTCTTCCCTGAAAGTTCATCTAATTAACTAAACCATTTTCATCTCTCGATTCTTCTTGTACGAGCCTCAATAATCATGCAAAGTTAGATGCTCGTTCTCGCTGGAATTTTGACCCCGAAGCCTTAAACCGCCTTCCACCGCTGTGCGCCGCCACTTTTTGCTGCACCACCACCATCAGTTTTTCCCTCTCCTCCTGGGCAACAATAAACACCTCTTATATCACCTCAATTCTCCCTATCTTTTTCCCAACATCCATCTTTGTCTATGCTATTCTATTTTTCCGGCCACTGCCGTCGCCGCCGTGAACCACCGCCGGTGCCACCTATCCCCACCAGCTTAAGGTTGAACCCTGATGAGTTCATATTTTGACACATTTTATACCCTTATAATCTTAGTTTTTGGTAGTTTATTTAACTAATATAGGGGAATAATTATTGTTTTATGCTTAAGTGGTAAAAATTGCATAAATTTTATTATTTGAGCTAAAATGATATAAATTAAGTAAATTTAGAATAAAATATTATTTATTGATATTTATTGAATTTTATTTTGCAGGTTTTATTTTTAAATAAAATAAATTTTAAAAAAAAAGGAATTGGACCTTTGGACCAACGGCCGAAGGCCGAAGGCCCAAAGGCCAGGGAACGAAATAGCGGCATCGAACCAAACGAGCCGCACGGACTCAACGAAACAACGAGAAAAGTCAGCCAAGGGCTGATGGGTAAAGAGAAAGGAACGCAGCACACGAAAAACAAAAGAAAAGAAAAGTCAGCCGCAGGGCTGACGTGGCATGAAGCGACGAAGGACCGGTCGCACGAAACAGAAATAAAAAGAACGCTACAGATAGAGAGAAGAGGAGGAGAGCCTTCAAGGCTCGACGCTGAGGAGAGCCGCAAAGAGAAGGCGGCAGAGTCGCGAGTGGGCGACAGAGCCTTCAAAGGCTCGGTCAAGCGCCGCAGACCAGAGCATTAAAAAGAGACAGGGCGCGTCACGGAGTTCGGTCGAGAGCAGCAGACAGGGAGCGGCATGGAGTTCGAGGCGTGCAGCATAGCAGCGCCTACGTTAGCCATCAGCGCCGAAAAAGGAGAAAGAATTTTGCACGGAAATCAAAGCCAAGAGAGAAGAGAGAATAAGAAGAAATTTTATACCGGTAGAATTTATTTCAGATAAAATTAATTTTTATCTGAATAAATTCTTGATCTTTAATTCAAAATTAATTCCGGTTATTTATTTCTCTTATTTTTAATTTATATTTCAGATATATATTTTTGTGTAATTAATTCTTTAATTATGAGTGGCTGATTATTTATTGTTAGGGAATGAATTGAAACCCTAGATTATGATTTGAATTATAATTTTATTTTCTTTGTTTCGTGAGATTGTTTCTTGACTCTATATTAATTGCTATCGTTTATATGTATGATTCTGTCAAGTATAGTTTATTTGGTGCATGCCTTGTTCTGGTACCTCATAAGTGACAGTATGTAGGATTAATTGCCTGCGAGGTGGCCATCTAAATATACTAGAATTTATGTGTATAAATTGCAGCTAGGTTAGATAACAATTCACCTAATCGTTTTGTGATTCTAACCGAAGTGGTAAAACATTTCGATACGTGTGGGTCAAGGATAGGAAATATAGCTAGACATGCGTTTTGTACTAGTTTGGGTACTTAGATTGACAGCCTTCCACTTACACTTAATGCATTAAATCTAGTTAAATATAGGAGCCGCTTGTTGCTGCTATACTGCTAGTATTTAATAGGGTTAATATTGGCGATTTGTCGTATTAATTTAATTAAGGGAAGTAATATAAGATGTATAAAATTGCTTTTGGTGTGCAACTTGGTCGATCTCTTTCTCACGATTAAAATTGACTTAGAAATAAATATTATATTTTCAACCTAATCTAGTGGTGGATTTTTATTTCCCTAACATATTTCTCATATCTGCGGGTTTCCCATTATTTTCCATTATTTTCATTATTAGTTTATTTTATTTATTCCTTTTATTATTTTTATAAACCCCCATTAGTATTTTTATTTATTTATTTAATTTGTGTTATTTAGGATTTTTATTTTTAGTTTTAGTTTTATTTTTAAGCTAGTTAATTAGAGGTGAGCCCTCTCATTCCCCGGCTAGAACGATACCCTTATTTACCAGTGCTACAATTGACAACAAGAGGGTTTAAATTGCGTGCCGGCTAAGGTCCCACCAATTTTTGGCGCCGTTGCTGGGGAATTGGTAACTTCACCTTTATTTTGCTAGTATTTTTAGTGTGTTTTCATTTTTAGTGTTTTTGTATTTTTTTTGTTTTAGTTTTGTTTTAGATTCTCTTAGGATATTTGGTGTGTTTTGTTCTTAACCTTTTCCTTTGAAGTGTTAGTATTTTCAGGTGGCTATGAGAAGATCCTTGGGTTATGGACAACGTGGCATGAATCTTAATTCAAGAGTAAATGAGGTAAGTTTAAGCAATTTTGATGATAGACTTCACCTATTCTCCACTCTTGTTTTGCAGGCAGCTGAAACTACTGGAATTATGAATACAAGTGGAGTGTGTCATACACAAGGAAATCTATATGCCTACCATGAACAAGCTATGAGAGGAGGAGGATGGACACAACCTAGTGCTCAATCTTTCAATGGTTTTCAAGGAGATGACCCCTATACAAGCACATACTATTCTGGAATGAGGCATCAACCCAACTTTGGATGGGAGATGAATGATCAGTATCAAGTGCCATATCAAGACCCTTACACATGTGAATATGAAGCTTCAAAATATTATCAATATCCTCAACAAGAATCTTCTCCAGTTTCAGAACCCTCAAGTTCAGAAAAAATGGATAAGCTTCTTGAAGAACTGATAAATGATCAAAAACAGTTGGCAGAAAGCCTAAATCAACTGATGCAAAATCAAATTAGACAAAATGAAAGCGTATCAGTGCTAGAGGAGAAAATGGGGCATATGGTCAACTTGATGAATCAATTACAAGCACAAGAAGAGCTCTCTAGTACTTCAATTTCAAATTCAAGTAAGAGTTATGAGGGTGATGATGCCATATCTGAATGTAAGGATGAGCTAGTTGAGGAGATTCCCATGGAGAACATTGAAAAGCAAGATCATGTGGAAGAAGAGTTTGCAAAAGTAGAAGAAGAATCTCATCAAAATGAGGATCAAGTGAACAAAGAGAAGTATATGGATGACAAGACTATCACTTTCACCTACCATATACCATCTTTGAACATTTATTCCCCACTTTTGCTTGGAGATGAGCATAAAACACAAGGTAAGCCTTTGGACCACTTTGATTTTATTTATGCTAACCACACTCCTTGTTTTCCCTCTTTTAGCAGGTTGTATGGATCCAAGAGTGAAGAGAGTAATCAAATCACCTTGGATACATTTAATAAGAAGCGTGATGCTCCAAAGGAGAGGTTATGTTGGAAGGATGTGTTTAAAGATTTTGAGATGGGAAAATATTTTCTTTCGTTGATGGAGAGATCACGATACATGGATATTGGACAAAACATTCTCTCTTTACACACCTACTTAAATTCTATGCTAGGTAAGTTACGTTCTTGCTGGATCAAATCTTTCATTAAATCTAACATTTTATCTTTTGCTTCCTTGCAGGATAAAGATGATCATCACGAGGAAGGATTTGGTGAAGCAGCTCTGAAGTGGACGTATCCACCTTGAACGAGAAAATCCGAGGTTATGTCAGGCTGAAGACATAAAAACAAGCGCTACTTGGGAGGCAACCCAATGTCATAAGGGAGTTTTCTATCCTTTAGTTATTTATTTATTTATTTTGTTTTCTCCATACATTAAATTTCATGTTTCCTTATTGAGGACAATGTGTGATTTAAGTGTGGGGGTGTATGTGTTGTATTATTTAAAAAAAAACAATTTATTGTTTTAAAAAAAATTAATTAGAGTTTTAGAGTGTTTGTTCAAAAAAAATTGTTTTGATTTTTTTTAGAGTGTTTAATTTTTTTTAGAGTGTTTAGTGTTTTTAGAGTCGTAGGAACCCTTAACTAGTTAATGAGGAATATATCTTTGAAATCTAACGAAAAGATGATCATGAAATTGAGATAAAGTAAGTGGAGATTTTTTGTGTTGATTTCGATATAGGGAACACATATCTACGTGTCTAAATGTGAATGGAGAAAGAATATGTATGATTGTCTAATCACCGACATGGCATGTTGAGATTCGTCACATTTCTTAGTGAGCTTTTGAACCATATGTACCTTCTTTTTCTGAGCGAATTTACACAAAATCATCTACCTTTTCTTGGCTTCAAAATTTTTCTCTGTAAACCTCATATATGTTTAATTGTTTTGATCAAATTATTTGCCATAGATCTTGTAATGGACTATAGAGATTACTAGAACTTACTCTTGTGCTAGTCAAAGCTTATAGTCAAAACATGCTCTGATCGAGAAAATGATAAAGGCAGCTTAGGAATTTTCCATCACATGACCAAATAGCTTAACCTGATTTGTGTATACATGATGTACACCCTATAGAAACCCTTTTGAGCCTATACATGGAGCATACATTTTTTTTATTACCCACATTCAATAACCTTCGGGCCTTAATGTCCTTACCTTTGCTTAAAGCTAGTGGAAGGAAATCAAATCGTTATGGATATAAAGAGTGGTTGTATATGTGTGTATAAAAAAATATATATATGTATTCATGCTAAGAAAGGGGATTGGTTATGTTTGGTGGAGAAAAAAAAAGAAAAAAAAAAGAAGAAAATAATAATATAAAAAAAAAATTTGAAAAAAAAGAGAAAAAAAAATGTTAGGATATAAGGAAGAGAGGGAGTTATGGAGATTATGTTGAGAAAGTTCTATTCATGTTCTATTTTGGTGATATGTATCAATGATCATTGATGTGGAGTTATGCTCATATTTCATCTAATTATTAGATTCCACTAGCTCTTGATCTTTTTAGCACCACACTCCTAAAATAATCCGTACCCTTCTTTACCTTAAACCCCGTTACAACCAATAAGTAAGTCCTATTTGATTCTTGAGATGAGCAGCCTTTGATCTGTTTGAGATTAGTCACAAGAGTTAAGCATATGGTTCGGTCCATTTGGCAAATATTTGGTATCTTTCATGAGGTTTTATCCACAAGAACATGAGCCTTCTTTGTTTATATATGTGAGTCGTTGTTATTTTTATCATCTTAGCTCACATACATGAGTGTTTTTATACATTTGTAGCCATGAATCTAAGAAAAAAAATAGAGGGTATCCATAGTGAGGATGGATCTTGATGTGACTAAGGCGTGGTAGATTTTCGTCCATAATATTGATCTGTTCATACCTGTCATGTTTATGTGTGAACCATATGTTGAAATTGATCATTTAAATCTCCCAATGCCGAATCTTGATTGATTGCTAATCTTGACATTTGAAAGTAAAAGATTCTGAGACAAAAATGGTTAAGGGTGTTAGGTATGTTTTTATTTTATTTTATTTGTGTTTGATTTTGTGGGTATATCATCTGCGAAACCCTCACGAGACCTTACTCGTCCTCGATGGGTGACCTAGGGGTTTAAAGGGCTTGTTGCACATGCTAAGTGTAATCGTGAGACCTACGAAAGTGGCTAGTTAATTTAATTTTATTTGTTTAGAGTAATAACTTGCTTGAGGACAAGTAAGAAGCTAAGTGTGGGGGTGTGATGAGTTCATATTTTGACACATTTTATACCCTTATAATCTTAGTTTTTGGTAGTTTATTTAACTAATATAGGGGAATAATTATTGTTTTATGCTTAAGTGGTAAAAATTGCATAAATTTTATTATTTGAGCTAAAATGATATAAATTAAGTAAATTTAGAATAAAATATTATTTATTGATATTTATTGAATTTTATTTTGCAGGATTTATTTTTAAATAAAATAAATTAAAAAAAAGGAATTGGACCTTTGGACCAATGGCCGAAGGCCGAAGGCCCAAAGGCCAGGGAACGAAACAGCGGCATCGAACCAAACGAGCCGCACGGACTCAACGAAACAACGAGAAAAGTCAGCCAAGGGCTGATGGGTAAAGAGAAAGGAACGCAGCACACGAAAAACAAAAGAAAAGAAAAGTCAGCCGTAGGGCTGACGTGGCATGAAGCGACGAAGGACCGGTCGCACGAAACAGAAATAAAAAGAACGCGACAGATAGAGAGAAGAGGAGGAGAGCCTTCAAGGCTCGACGCTGAGGAGAGCCTTCAAGGCTCGACGCTGAGGAGAGCCTTCAAGGCTCGACGCTGAGGAGAGCCTTCAAGGCTCGACGCTGAGGAGAGCCGCAGAGAGAAGGCGGCAGAGTCGCGAGTGGGCGACAGAGCCTTCAAAGGCTCGGTCAAGCGCCGCAGACCAGAGCATTAAAAAGAGACAGGGCGCGTCACGGAGTTTGGTCGAGAGCAGCAGACAGGGAGCGGCACGGAGTTCGAGGCGTGCAGCACAGCAGCGCCTACGTTAGCCATCAGCGCCGAAAAAGGAGAAAGAATTTTGCACGGAAATCAAAGCCGAGAGAGAAGAGAGAATAAGAAGAAATTTTATACCGGTAGAATTTATTTCAAATAAAATTAATTTTTATCTGAATAAATTCTTGATCTTTAATTCAAAATTAATTCCGGTTATTTATTTCTCTTATTTTTAATTTATATTTTAGATATATATTTTTGTGTAATTAATTCTTTAATTATGAGTGGCTGATTATTTATTGTTAGAGAATGAATTGAAACCCTAGATTATGATTTGAATTATAATTTTATTTTCTTTGTTTCGTGAGATTATTTCTTGACTCTATATTAATTGCTATCGTTTATATGTATGATTCTGTCAAGTATATTTTATTTGGTGCATGCCTTGTTCTGGTACCTCATAAGTGACAGTATGTAGGATTAATTGCCTGCGAGGTGGCCATCTAAATATACTAGAATTTATGTGTATAAATTGCAGCTAGGTTAGATAACAATTCACCTAATCATTTTGTGATTCTAACCGAAGTGGTAAAACGTTTCGATACGTGTGGGTCAAGGATAGGAAATACAGCTAGACATGCGTTTTGTACTAGTTTGGGTACTTAGATTGACAGCCTTCCACTTACACTTAATGCATTAAATCTAGTTAAATATAGGAGTCGCTTGTTGCTGCTATACTGCTAGTATTTAATAGGGTTAATATTGGCGCTTTGTCGTATTAATTTAATTAAGGGAAGTAATATAAGGTGTATAGACCTGCTTTTGGTGTGCAACTTGGTCGATCTCTTTCTCACGATTAAAATTGACTTAGAAATAAATATTATATTTTCAACCTAATCTAGTGGTGGATTTTTATTTCCCTAACATATTTCTCATATCTGCGGGTTTCCCATTATTTTCCATTATTTTCATTATTAGTTTATTTTATTTATTCCTTTTATTATTTTTATAAACCCCCATTATTATTTTTATTTATTTATTTAATTTGTGTTATTTAGGATTTTTATTTTTAGTTTTAGTTTTATTTTTAAGCTAGTTAATTAGAGGTGAGCCCTCTCAATCCCCGGCTAGAACGATACCCTTATTTACTAGTGCTACAATTGACAACAAGAGGGTTTAAATTGCGTGTCGGCTAAGGTCCCACCAAACCCTAGACCCTCTCAACCATTTTCCATATTATTATAAGCCTTGATTTAATTTATTTCAATTATTTGCATATAAATACCATTATTATTATTCTTAATATTTATATTCTTAATATGTTTTATTATTATTTGATGATAAATTTATGCTGAATTGTACTTGCAGGGTGGAGAGTGGTAATAAAATAATTTTATTGTTAGTTTCGAATTTTAAGTTATTAATTGAATTATTATAGGATTATTATCATTCTTCTTCTTATTATTAATATTAATATTATAATTATTAGAATAATTATTATTAATGTTTTATTATTTATTCTGGAAAATCTTAGGCCTTAATTTTGTATTAACATTCGCACTTATTTATTTTAGTATTATTGTTTCTATTGTTCTTATAACTATTGATAATAATATTATCAGTATCTTTATTATTTTAATATTATTATATATGTTATTAATTTTATTATTAATATTAAATAAATGGTAATTCATTAGTTATTTTAAAAGCTTATATGTTATTGTTATTAATATTAATATTATTATTGTTATTGTTATTTATATTCTCATTGATATTAGTTTTATTATCCTTGATATTATTATATTAGTATCATTATTATCATTAGGGTAAAATCTTTAACCCTATATTATCAAGGGTTATAATATCTCTATTATTTTTATTTCTTTAGCAAAGTTAAAATTTTGTTAAGGTTATTTTATTAGTATGTTATTAATTGGTCAAAGCCCTAAGGAGACGTAGGAACGTGCTCCAAGACCGGTGTCGTTTCAGGTAAGGGGTGCTAAGGCCTTTTATGTGCTAATGTGCATTGTGTGCCTCGTATGCTATGCATTATATGTTTATGATTATTAGTTATGCCGTATATGATATGACGTGGAGTTGAAGTATGTTTTCGTATGGCATGTGTATTATTTGTGTATGACCCTGTAAGACATGCATGTGAGGATGTTGATATGATTTTATGTGGGAGAAAGGATGAAAAAGGAGGATGGGGAAAGAATTTGACTAAGGGAAGTGAGTTGACCTAATTTTATGAATTTATAAGGAATAATCTAATGCATGGTTTTATTTGGAAGAATGTAATTTATGATGTTATATGGGAGAATCAAATTATTGTTTGTTTGGGAGAATCTAATTTAAGACGTTATTTGGGAGAATGTAATTTATGATATTATATGGGAGAACCTAGTTTATGGTTTTGCTTGGGAGATTCTAATTTTTGATTGTATACGGGAGATTCTAATTTATGATTTTATGTGGGAGAATCTAACTTATAGTCTTGTATGGGAGAATATAATTTGTGGTTATGAAACGGGAGAATCTAATCAATTGTATTATGTGGAAAAATCTTTGGGTTTTATATGATTTGAATCTTTATGTTGGTATGGATTGAATTTAGGGTTTTGTGTGAATGAATCTTTGGGTTGTATATGGTTTGAATCTAGGGTTTTGGTATGAATGAATCTTTGGGTTATGTGGATTGAATTTAGGGTTTTGTATGATGAGATTTTGGGTTTTGCATAATGGTTAATGGTGGTATGGTGGTATTAGGGTTTGCATGGAAGTTAATAATTGCATGGGATGTGTAAAGTTTGTATGAGAGTGAAGTTTATGTATGGAACGCTGATTTGGGATTTGAGGAAAATAATGTAAGTGTTGTTTTAGGTGATCAAACATTTGAAGGGAAAATAGTGCGTGGAACATTATATGGGTACGTAGGAAACCGAGCTAGGGTTCGTGTGGATAATTAGGGTTTGGTGCAACTGCTTAGGGTTTTGTCGTATCAAGTATATTTGGTGATTAAAGGGTAATTGTGATTTGTGATGTGTGTTGATTCATGCATGACCAGGGTGAAATCTTTGAATAAAATATTTAAGATATTAATCACTTAAAGCGAAAAATTATTGAGCCGGGTCCAACCGATCCACCGGTTAGGAATAGTGGTTAGGGTTATTACCCTATGTGAGACCGGTCCACCGGCAAATAATAGTGGTGTGGACTTTGTCCCGCAAGTGTCCGGTCCACCGGCGAATAATAGTGGGGGACTCGAGCTCAATAAAAACGAACCTGAGTTTGTTAAAGACACTTAAAAGATATTAATTACTTACAGTGGAACCCCATGTGAGCAGGAGCCAGACCGGTCCACCGGCAAATAATAGTGGTGTGGACTTTGTCCCGCAAGTGACCGGTCCACCGGTGAATAATAGTGGTGTGGACTTTGTCCCGCAAGTGACCGGCCCACCGGCAATAATAGTGGGGTGTTCCTGTACTTACATGGATTGATAAAAGGCATGATGTGAATCAGATTCTACTAAGAGATTAATTAAACAGTTAATCTGAATTATTCATGGGCCTTTGTACGTTTACCTGAATTGTTCATATACCTTTATATTGTTATGTTGGATTATGCCTTGTTATTAATCTGTATGGATTATGCGCTTGTGTGTTGGCCTTAGTGCTCGGTTACCTTACTCAGTACGTAGCGTACTAATCACCCTTTTCATGGGTGCTGCTCATTCCCACGAGTAGTATGCCCTTCTGGTTTGTGCAGGTGGGCGAGATATCAGTTGGGGCTGAGTGTTGAGAATGTTTGGCTCGAGATTCAAGAGAGTTGTGGCCATATTATAGTTCTATTTTATTACGTTTGAGAGAGTTGTGATCGTATTTCATTCTTTATGTACTTTTATTTCCTGCTATTATTTCTTTGTATTGGAGTATTTATTCTCTTTGATTTCGCACTCTGATTTCTATTTTATTACGTTTATAAACGTTTATGCATACTCTGATTTTAAGGTATGATCTTTCGAGTTCTTTTATGAACTGTTGATTTGAATTTAATGTAAAGCTTTTCTTTAGCCTTAGCACTTGGTACTGGAACGTTAGGAGAGAACTAGTCTAGTACTAAGTGTGGCGGTAACATTTCCAGAATTCACAGGTTTTAAGTATTTCTAATTTAATTGCTTCCGCTTTAAGAAAAAAAAATTAGTGAATTTTGGGGTGTTACAGATACTCTGGTCATACCGACGCATAAGGCAAATTAGTGTCTTATCGACTATCAATCTAATAATACTAAGATACCCTGATCGCACTGGAACATGAATGTAGTATAATATCCTACCAACAAGGACACGTAATACATAAATATGCATACCATCTATAAGTCTGTAGAGCTAAATGGAGTAAGATATAGGGACTGAATTAGGTGCTAAGGCATACCAGCAAAAATCTATAATCAACCGTAGGTTAAACCATGTCTTTAGGATAATGACCCCTAAAGATCCACCATTCCTAATCTCGAGGTATTTCACTATAAATATTTACATTTTATTAAGATGACCACGAAATCACAATCAATCACATAGATCTAGTTTTCATACTTAAACATTTGTACTCACTTCCCATTCATTCAAGATAACCATAAACAATGTCAAGAGTGAAAATATACTAAGGCCATTCTAGGATCAATTATTCACATTTGGACACATTAGACCAAAAATGACTAAAATGCCCCTAAGGCCATAATCACCAAAGTATCATATGTTTTAATTACTAATTCCATAGTATGTATTAATTGTTATGAAAAGGCTAAAATACTAAAATTAAATTAATTATCTTGTAATTAAATTACTAGATACACCAAATGATCATTTTTCTTTTATTTATGATTCTACACATAAAATCCTAGCATGCACTTTTATTTCATCTAAACTCAAAATTTCCATGCTTGACAATAACTAATACATATTAAACATGCTTGTCGGGATAATTAATATAATATACATAAAATGATCAAATTTTCCCTAGGGCACATAACAATAATAATTATACCACAATTTTGTCTAAACATGCCCAACCTATCATTTTATATGTACATGTCATGAATATTCTTAAAAATCATTTTAGTCATACTTTCTTGCCCAAAGTATTTTACATTAGATAACATGTTCATTTTTTTTATTTTCATGCTAACAAAAAAAAGCACATAATTATAGGGTAACAAATCATGTTTAACATATTTTATACACAAAACCCTAATGTAATATCATTCGATTGTTAAAATTTTTATAAAGTATAAGAGTTAGAGTATAACAAACATACTTAAAATCGTTCAAAAGTCAATATCCTAATATGTTATCATGTGACAACTAATATTTTAGTCGAGTATAAGAATTACCTAAAATCTAGCAAAAGTATAATTTATCGGTATCCTAATAAGATTATTTAAGCCCCGCTAATCAAATGTTGGACCTAAAAATAATACCATATTAACTATATTAATATGTTTAACAAAACAAAATTAATAATTTATATTAAAATATTTTTTAACCAAAATTATGAAAACAACCTTAGTATTAAAAATGGGTACCAAGCTTATATAAATTCTTCACGCTACATAGGCAACATGAGTTGGCACACAAGGGGGATGTGTTAGGTGGTTGGTTGAGGTAGAGGTGATGGCTGCTGGTACAACAAAAGAAAAAAGGGAGGTAAGGTAGGGTGAAACGGATATGTTGGGTGGTGCCAATAACTTAGTTGGTTGGGTAGACGGACAGGGGGGAGGTTCAAATAGGAAAAGGTAGGTGGTAGATGAATAGGATGGGTGCGAGGTTGAGGTTGGCTGGTGGTGAAGAGGGGTGAAGGAGAAGGCTACTAGATCGATTGTGTAGGGTAGGAGAAGACAACGGTTGGGATTGACGATGGGTTGTAAGGAGAAGAGGAAGGAGTGAGGCTGTGGTGGCCAGTGAAGAAGAATCAAGGCACAAGCAGGTACATGACTTGAGGTAGGTTGTGCAAGCAGGTGGGAGCACGCACGGTCAGGTCATGCAACTGGGGCATGATTGTGCTACAAAATCAAACAAACTAGACCGGGAGGAAGAGGAAGATAAGGAAGGAGATGGGTCGGGAAAATGGTGGTGGAGGAGGAGGAGGAAAAGAAGAAGAAGAAGAAGAAGAAGAAGAAAGTGTGGGTGAAGACAATGGTGATGGTTGGAGATAGATGATGAGCAATGATCGATGGTGCTGGTGGTTTATGCAAAACCCAAACAAGGTCGAGAAGGGGAGTAGGGGCTTGAGGTCTATTTAGAAAAAAATGGACGAGGGGGTGAAGTGGTATAAGCATCGATGGTGAATAAGAAGGGAGGGATGGAGTTGGTGGAGGCAGTTAGAAATGGATGGGGTTGGGTCAAGGCTGGTTGCTAAGAGAAGAGAAAGAACAAGATTGTAACACCCCAAAATTTACTATTTTTTAAAGCATAAGAAATTAAATTAAAAACCTGTGAATTATGGGGATGTTACCGCCACACTTAGTATCAAACCGATTCTCTCCGACTATTTCAGTTCAAGTGCTAAGGCTAGGAAAAGATTGACATTGAACTCAAACCAAGAGTTTATAAAAGAACTAGAAAGATCATAACATCAAAAATCATAGTACACGTAAAGGAATTGTAATTCATATCTAAAAGAGAAATAAGCTTACAACCGATAAAAGGTTCATCTAAAATACTCGATACAAATTAATAAATTATAAAAGGGTAAATCCAATACAAAAAAAATAATAATAGAAGGAGATAAAATAACAAGAAGAGTGAATCCGACCACACTACTCTCAAACTTGGAGCCAAATATGCTCAACACTCAGCTCCGCTTGATGTCTCGCCCACCTACACAAAGTCAGAAGGGCCTTCTGCTCATGGGAATGAGTAGTATCCATGAAAGGGATAATCTGTACGCTAAGTACTAAGTAAAGTAACCGTGCACTAAGGCCAGTACATAAAATCCACATAAATCATGCAGAATAATAAAAAGAGCATATAGTCCATCATGATAACATAATATCATACAATCATTCGGGTAGATACATAAAATCTCATTTACAGTCCGAATTAATTAATTAATTAATCTCTGATTCAAATTCATTTCACACCATGTTCTTTATCAAATACATGTGAGTACAGGGACCCCACTATTATAGTCGTTGGACCGGATACATACAGGGCACATAACTCCTAACCACTATTATTGCCGGTGGACCGAAAACACACAGAGTATAAAGCTCCTAACCACTATTATTACCGGTGGACTGAAAACATATGAGGCATAAAGCTCCTAACCAATATTATTCGCCGGTGGACCGATATGGCCCCAACTCTCATGGTGTTTCACTGTAAGTACTTAGTGTCTTTCCTATGTCTTAGCACAATTATGTTCGGTTTGTTGAGCACGGAATCCTCCACTATGATAGCCAGTGGACCGAAAATGCACAGGTATAATGCCTGACCACTATTATTCGCCGATGGATCGATCTGGGCTCGGATCAACAATCTTCCACTTTAAATGATTAATGTATTACGGTGTCTTATTCAGAAACATTACCCTAAACATGCATTAATCACTCCCTTTACACTTATCCTCCAACTGACCCGTATCATATCATGAGAACCTTACACCTCCTAACTTGCCCAACAACCTTTCCTCTATACTCAAACTCACCCTAGAACTCCAACACCGAAGTATGTGGGTCAAGGCCCACTACTACACACCTCCAAGTCCACTTATTTTCTTACTCTAGGGTTTTCCCCAGAAACCCTAATTTAGGCCTAAGTGGCCCATCCTACTCCACTTCACACTACCCAAAACATTTTTACACTCCACACATCACAACCCATAGAGTCCACTCTCATCATCACACTTTGATCACCAAGTACACATGCTACTATAAAAACCCTAAGTAGCCGCACCAAACCCTAATTGTCCATACCAAACCCTAGCTCGGTCTCCTATGTACCCTTATATTGCTCCATGTACTGTTTTTCATCCAAAGTGTTCAAACACCCAAACAACACTTACATTACCTTCCTCACATCCCAAATCAATGTTCCATACGTAAATTTTACTCCCATGCAGACTTTACACATCTCATGTAACCTTTCAAACTTTTCATGCAAATCCTAGATTCCATCCATACAAAAACCTAGTTTCCTCCCTTTCTCTTCCCCCTGATTTGGTGACCACTTAGACCCAACCCACCTCCCTTCCTTTTCACGCACGACCTCATTTTTCTTGTGCAACCAATCCTGCCCTATTTGAACTCTGTCGGCCTCCGTTGCCTCCAGTAACCCTAACCGACTAGCCCAAATTTTTTGTCACACCCTTCTGACCTTGGCCACTTCATTTGCTCTATAAATACCCCCATAATCAACCCTGTATTGAGATTTTGGTTGCTTACCCAGAATTTTCCGACCTTGCCACCGCCACCACGTTAGACACCATTTTTGCCGCTTTCGGCCAATGCCGCTGCCCTCTCTGCCCACCCAACTAATCCTTGCACCCCAGTTGGCCGGTCAAAACGGGCGTAACTGGCGGCAAAACTCTCAACCATTGCAGGTTAACGGGGCGAAGGGTGCAGCTCGCGAACGGCCGAGGAAGAAGAAGGAAAGGGCAGACCAGGCAGCCGAGGAGAAAAAGAAAGGAAGGAAATGAAGGGCGGACCGGCCGACGGAAGTTAAAAAAAATGCCAAAACACGGCGTTTAAAGGGATGGGTCGCGTTGAAGGAGAAACGAAGGGAAATTTTGGGCCGCAAGAAGGCAAGCCCAGTTTGTCGAAGGAGAAAAGAGAAAGAAAATGAGGTGGAACGCGGAAAAAGGAAAAGGAAAGGGGATTGGGCCATGGACAATCCCAATTGGGAAGGAGAAAGAAAAAGAAAAGAAGAAAGAAAAAGGAAGAAAGAAAAGGAAAAACGGAAAAAAGAAAATAGTTGGGTTAGGGCCAATTAAATTAATTTTAATATTTGGGATATTTAAAAATAATAATATTTAAGTAAAATAATATTTAAATCCCTTTTTAGACTAATTTAGGAATTTTGAAAGAATTTTCATAAATTATATTTTAATTAGCAAATCACTCTAATTTTCTCCAATTAAATTATTTATAATATTCCTATTAATTTGGCCCTATTTATTCCCTATTATTTAAATAAAATAACTTATTTAATTAATTTCTAAAAATAAAATCCTTAATTAGTCAAAATACCAAAAAATTTCTAATAAAAATAGTTATTATTTTCTTCTTGAATTGCCCTAATTAATTCCCTTTTATTTTAATAAAAAATAATTGATTTAATTAATTTCTATAATAAATTATTATTTAACTAAAACTATTAAAATTAGGTTTTGGGGTATTTTAGAGGTAGTCAGGGCTTACAAGGGGTTGTGTTTGAACAAGAAAGAGAGAAGAAAGGAGTGTGTGTGTGTGCGTGTGTATGCAGAGGAAGGTAGGGGTGCATGCAGCATGAGAAAGGGAGGAAAATAGGGGGAGTTCTTGGTGGAGGGAAAAGGGTGCAACAAGGGTAAATCGAGAGGGGTAATGTAACACCCCCCAAAAAACCCATCTTCGGCAGCCCTTGCACCACATCCACCACCATCGGTAGCACCTCCCATTCCCTCACCCCTATTTGCAGCAAAAATCATCATTCCAACCCCACTACCTGTAGTAAAACTCACCATAACCTACCCCTACCACCGACCAAAGCTTCCATTCCAACATCCACTACCTACGGCAACAACTACCACACCATTTTCTTTCTTTTATTCTCTTCCTTGCTACATCAACTTTCACCACAACCTACCCCCTAGCTGTAGAAATATCCACTATTCCAACCCCCTAGTTGTAGCAAAACCATCTGATCCCTCCCCCAAGTTTCGGCAAACTCCACTAAAACACCCCACTATCCTTCAGCAATTTCCACCGTTGCTCACCCCCTCCCATTGGCCAACTCCACCAATCACATCCCCACCTTTCAGCCTTCCTTGCTGTTGCACCACCTCTAGCAACGGCAGGTTGTGTTGTTGCTAGCCCTCATTGCCAACCAATCCTCCTTTGTTACACAAGTTTTAGTCGAGACTTCCTTCGAACCTGGTTTGGATTTTCCCCATTCTTTGCTCTTCCATCACCTTAACCATTCATAAATTATATCAATAATTCTATTTTTTTTATTTTTCTTAGGTGATATTCCAGAATTTTTGGAAGAAGAGTATTAGGATAAGCGTGCTTAGAGATCGGAGCCTTTATTTGTAAGGATATTAGTCGATGTTTAGGGTTTTGTGTTAAATGTTTGTATGATTAAGTGTGTTATCATGTTATTGTTATTATAATATTAAAATGCATCTTTTTGATGATATAATTAATATGAATTATATGATAGGAAGGAATTAAGAATAACGAAAGATATGCCGATACGATGATATTACGCTAAGTCGTATTTTTGTGGATGAGTATAAATTGTGGGAGAGTATTATGGGACATTAAAGTATCATAAGTGGGAAATAATTATATTTAAGGTGTATGTTGATAAATGGAGGTTTTGGAAATAATGATAGTGAAAATATAAGCTTTTCATAAAATAAGGGTTAACAACTATCATTAAGGGCCTTTTGGTCAATATGGGTTAATATGAGAATTTTGGTATTTTGATATGTTAGATGGATTATAATATGCTAATAATACCATGTGAAGTTTTGGGAATAATTATGAATGTCATAAGTTATTCAAAATGAGAAAATAGCCTAATTTGGGAATAGTAACTTTAAAATAGTAATGTTATTATCACATGTATAAAATGTTAGAGTTATTCCATGAATTTTGGATATGTTGTTAATATCAGTATTTTGGGAATTTATATTGAATTTAGTGATTATATGATTCTTATGGAAAGAGTTATGAGTTACCTATAAAATCAGAATTTGGGGAGCCTTATAAATAGTAACTTTTGATATAGGGCTATTATCACATGTATGAGACGTGGGAGTTAGACCTTGAGTGCCAATTATATTAATAAAAATAATATTTGAGGAATATATACTAAATATGGTGGGTAAATGATCAATATAGGATGAGTTATGTCTAAATTGTGAATTTAGGGTTTATAGGGAAAAAATAAGTATCTTAATTTTTGAGAACGGTCTTATTAACTATATGTTGATGTCTTACTTGACTTAATTATTTTTTTTTACTCATCAAACCAATCATGAATAAGAAATTAATAATTTAAAGTGAAAGATCATATGATTGAGGACCAGTTGTATATATCTGTTCCATCGATCGAGAATATTAGTCGGGCACATTTTTCCTCAGGGATATAGATTATTACCGTTATACCGATAAGAATAGTGGTAGGAGAATTTTGCTTGGTGTTGTATATTATTACCGTTCCATCTGTAAGAATAGTGGCCAGAAGAGTTTTGGCTTGGGGTGGACTAACTGATCCACCGGTTGAGAATAGTGGGATCCCTTAACTAAATCTAAAATAAATTCCGAGAATGATCATAATTATTGATAAGATACTAAATACTTAAAGAGTAAGACTACGTGAGTCAGGACCAGTAGAACCTGTCCATTTTACCGGATAAGAATAGTGGCCAGGAGCGTTTTGCCCGGAGGTTGTATTGATAACCATTCCACCAATAGAGAATAGTGGGGTCATTAAACTCAACGTAAATAAAAGAATGAATAATGTTATATTTTAATAATACGAATCCATACTAGTAATTACCTTATGTTGATTATTGTATTCGCATGTATACTACTTTCCGCTATGAATGTATCTAATCATATGTTTTCCTAGTTTTGATTGTATTGTTGTCTTATTCAATACGTAACATACTGATCGTTCTTTTCATGGATGTTGCTCATTCCCATGAGCATATCTACCCTATTTTGTAGGTGATTGATGATTATTAGTTTGATGTGCTTTCCTTGGGAGAGCACTAAATGAATTAGTAAAGGGTATGGTTATCTAGATATCTCTATCTCTCTTTGGATTCTTAGTCCTCTATTTTTACTATTTATTTCCTTCTCTCTATTTTGTATCCTGTATCGTAGTTTAATCAAATGCTTCCCACACCTGATTCCTAGGTATAAGATTACTTTTTGCCTTGCACCCAACAAAGACTAGGCATAGGGAATGCCTCTTTTATGTTGGATGTGGCGTGACACCCCTACGTTTTGTGTTTTTGCTTTCGCTATTAACTCTTTAAAATAATATTTTTAAGTTCTGAAGTTTGGGGGTATTACAGGTAAAATGGCAGTAAAATGGTAGGGATAGGATAATGTTAATTTATTTTTGTTTTAGTTTTAGTTTGGTTTGGTTAGAGAATTGGTTAGTGAACCCCAAAAAAAATCTAGTTAGTAGGTTTAATAAGAAAAAAAGGTAAAATAATTAGGAAAAATATTTTAGAAATTATTCAGGGTACAGGTCAAATGTTAATAATAAAATAATTATTCCAAGGTTAAAGGGTTAGTTTTTAAATAAAAAGCTTAACACCCGAAAGTAAATATTACAAAATTTCAGGGTATTACAACCATCTTGGCCTAATTTTCTCTTGGTCACATTTTTTCTCAATTTTAACCCCATAGATCGATTTTGAAATAACTTAGAGGCCTATAAATATTTATATCGAGAGATTTCATGGATGAAAGCTGTAGAGTATCATTTTTCAATCTGAATATGGATCCGTAGTGCTATAATTATGTATTCAATTCTTCTCAAAATCAATACTTTATGTGTTATTTTGGTTCTATATTCAATTTGGTAATATTTATTTCAATTACTATATGTTATAACTCTCTTTTATCGAGGATATGATAAAAAACATATTCTTTATATCATGTAGTTGCTTGATTGCCTATTTTATAAATTACTTCATATGTTTTATGCTACTGTATCTAATTAATAAGCTAATCATGTTTAATTGGTTGAACAAGTCAAGTTAAGACCAAGAGTTAATTATCTACTTTATGGTTAAATAATATAAATAAAATTTGAATGGATTATGAAAATAATTATATGATTTTATATAACAAGGAAGGATAATTAATAATTGAATGGAAAACATCTTCATTTATTTTAAACTCTTAACTAGGTAGAAGAGAACCGGTAATTGACAATAAAATTGTATAACTTGAGAGAATATAGTTACATATTCTCATTAACACAAATTGAGTATTTGAAAGGATCAAGTATTTGATTACTTGAGAATTATAATTGGATGACGTGAATTTAGACTCATTGGTAGTTTTTATTATTTAAATTTGTCTTTGTAAGATTTTATTTGATTTTGTTTAGTTTAATATATTTTTTGTTTGAATTATGTAGTTTAGAGTAGTAAGTGTTTCTTTAACTTTAATTCTGATAGTGTGGGGCCAAAGTGAGTCTCTGTAGGATGATAATTTGATATTTATCGTGGCTTGCATTACATGTGATTGATATACTCGCCGAGAAGTATATTTAGCCAACATTGAGGGTGCTATGGGTTAGTTAAGTGAGAAGTGGGGGTGAGTGACGTGAGTGGCGAGGGTAGGAGTGAATATAATATGGTTCAAATCGTAAACCAAATCATAAAATTTAGTTTTGTTTTGTTGACGGTTAATAACTTCCAGCCTGTTTACAATAATATAAACGGTTTGGTTACGATTTGAAAAATTAAGTTAAGATTTATAAACTATATATATATATATAATATTTTCAATATCACCATCAAGTGAATATTATTTGATGTAATTGTAGCTAACAATTATATTGTAAGTATATGTATTCATTATGAATATTTTATTTTCATTATACGTCTAAATGTATTCAAATTCATTCTCTCTCTCTTTCTCTCTCTTCTTTTTTTCTTTATTTTTATCGTTTCCATACTTAATGTAGTTAGATAGTTGCTTAAAAATATTGTATGACTTGTGCATTACTTAAATTTTGTTCCTATTATATTTTTCTTAGAATTGCAAATTTAACTTATATATAAATGATGTTTATATATATATACAACCATATATGCACAAGTTTACATTATATATTACTATGGAAATTACATTTTAAAATTACAATTTAACATTGATTGTTTATTAGTTTTGATTTTCATAAGAATATTAAAGTAATTTTTTAAGTTGAGCATTTAATTTTTTATACTCCCTCATTTCACAATAAAAGTTTTTTTGGTAATTTGTATACTATTTTAAGAAGCAATAAATATACCCATAATATTATAATTACATTCTTAATTAAAAAATAATATCACAATTAATACATGGAAGAAGAAAGAGAAATAACAAGGTAAAAATGTAAAAATAAGCATTAATTAATCTAAAGACTTTTTTGAAATAAAATCTTCTACATGAAAATGCTTTCTTTATAAAACGGAAGGACTATTTAATATGCAAAATCATAAATCAAACCAAACCAAACCGTAAATCGCTAATATGATTTATTTAGATCACTCAAAAAATGGATTGATTTGGTTTGAGATTTTTTTAAACCATAAATATATGGTTTCATTTGCTATGATACTAGTGGTATACCTATAAGGTAAAAAATTTATAAAAAAAATTAAAAGATATTCTTTCATATAGTTTTTGATTATTGAATGAGGGTTAATTTATTAATTATTGTATTTGATGTTAGATAATGTATATTAAAGATTAAAAACTTGAAAATTTAAAGATTGAATATTGAATGAGGAAAAGAGAGAGAAAAGGGAGAAAAGAGAATAAGGAGATGTGTAAAATAAGAAGGGTACTTTTGTCAAACTAAAAAAATACTAAATAACAACATGTTTGACATAATTATTTTTGTTAATTTTTAGTCTATTTAATCTTTTTTTTTATTTTCGAAGTATTTAATTGATGAAGTATTTTTAACTTTGGCTTTGATTGGTTTGGATTAACATAAATTAAGTTGAAGGCAAATATTAATAAATTATCTAGGTGAAAGAAATGGATATGAATCGAAATGAATGTTTTAAAATACTGTTTAAATAATATTAACCTCACCCGAGTATAATTTTTTTTTTGTGTTTGAATTAGGATGAATAAATATTATATTAGTTAAATTTTACCCTCACACCGATTATCTTATAAACAAGATTAATAAAAATGGGGTAAACTGCCATAATGCCTTCCCCCTGAAATCAAAGCTTTTCAAATGGAGGATCACTGCTGATAATATTTGTGAAGTCTGCAGAAACAATGAGGAGGATATAGATCATCTCTTTTTATACTGTCATGGAGCAAACATCCTCTGGTAGTCTATCCTAAGATGGCTGCATTTGGTAAGAAATGCAAATGATTGGCTGAGCTGCCGGACATGGTACTCAAGAAAACCAAGGGGAAAAAGAAAGAAATTGCTTGGAGAGTCATATTCAATGCCCTCCTCTACTACATTTGGATCAATCGCAATAAGGTGACTTTCCAGCTTATGCAAAGAAATCCTACGGCCATTATTAAGCATATTATTTCTGAAACATTTATTAGTTTCAATAACGCTAGGAATATTTATGTTACAAAGTACCTAAAAAGTCTAGATAGATGGATTGTATGAGTTTTAGGGGTATGCCCCTCTTGAGTTTGTAAATGAAACGTTTGTACTTATTTTCTTTGGTAATAAAATCTTAATTAATTACCAAAAAAAATGGGGTAAATTGGGGTGAAATTTTAAACTCTATTAGTTCATATGAATGTTTGTAAATAAGTTTGAATTATCCTTCCAACTCACCCTTAACTAATTAGGCACTTAGGTTAATTATACCAAACATAGTCGATGTACAGATCATATTAAAAGTTTAACCGAGGTGAATCAATTGTTTGAGAATAAATTATAATCTATTAAAAGTCTTATCTTCGTTCACTTATTTAATCTCATTTTTATTAACATTCACTATAACAGTAATAGATGAAAAAATTAAACATAAATTATAATTTATCTAATTTAAATTAATATTATTCAAATAATATTTGAAAATATTTATTCGGTTAACCATTGTTTCGTTTACTTTACATTAATTTATACGAACATTTACGCTTCCTCTAATTCACCCCATTGCCCGACGGAGAGAATACTTGAGTAATTCAGAGGAGAGTTGGCGCGACAAGCGAATAATGGGCCAGCAAATCATCTCTCTTTAGCTTATCATGCGTCGAGGCGTAATCACATCAATATCCGTCTATAGGCGAATCTGTTTAATCAGCTCACTTGCTGGTTTGCCATCGCTTCCTTCCATAAGTTCTACTTACTTCAATAACTCATCTCCTGAAACTCCCAAGATTGGATCATTATTTTCCTTGCAGAACGTAATCAATCACCCCGAAACACCATCTCCCCAGTCCTTACCGTCGGTGTCGACGGAACTCAATTATTTAGTATCACCAGATGATGATATCCGTGACTGGCTCGTTTATCGATATCGATTTTCTTGTCGTCTAGAGGAAGCTTTACAGCTTCATTTACATATTCTAAAACATGGGTTCCAAGAAGACGTGTTCTTATGTAATACTTTGATCAATGTTTACGTGCGAATCGGGGATATACTTTATGCGCGCAGGGTGTTTGATGAAATTCCTGAAAGAAATGTGGTTAGTTGGGCGTGCTTGATCTCAGGTTGCACACAAAATGGCATGCCTGAAGAAGCATGTTCCCTTTTCAGGGACATGATCTGTGCCGGTTTTGCTTCTAATCACTTTGCAATTGGTAGTGCTCTACGAGCATGCCAGGAGTTCGGACTCGATGGCATTAGATTTGGTAAGCAGATTCATGGTCTGATATTTAAAACACATTTGCTATTTGATGTGTCCGTGGGAAATGCATTGCTATCGATGTACGGTCAATGTGTAGAGTCCTCTGATTTTTCGAGGAGAGTGTTTGATGATATCCGAGAGAAGAGTTTGATTTCCTGGAATTCAATTATATCTGTGTATGCCCAAAGGGGAGATACGGATGCTGCATTTGAGCTCTTCTCAGGCATGCAACACGATAGTTTGGAGTCTACGTGTAAGCCTAACGAGTTCACGTTTGGAAGCCTAATAACAGCTGCGACTTTTCTTTTATCTGGCTTATGTTTACTTGAGCAGATGCTGACGATGGTGCAAAAATCTGGGTTCCTGGGAGATTTGTATGTTGGAAGTGCTTTGGTTAGTGGGTTTGCTAGGTTTGGATCCATTGATGGTGCGAAGAAGGTATTTGAGCAGATGAATGTCAGAAATTCAGTTTCCATCAATGGATTGATGGTGGGATTGGTGAAGCAGAAGAGAGGAGAAGAAGCAACTGAGATTTTTAAGGAGATGAAACATTTGGTTGAAATTAATCTAGATTCTTATGTGGTTCTTTTGAGTTCTTTTGCTGAATTCAGTGTTCCAGAAGAAGGGAGGAGAAAGGGTAAAGAGACCCATGCATATGTTCTTCGAACTGGATTAATTGATCTCAAGATCCCAATTTGCAATGGCTTAATTAATATGTATTCAAAATGTGGTGCTGTAGATTATGCTGCCTCTGTGTTTGGACTAATGAGAGACAGGGACTCGGTTTCCTGGAACACCTTGATTTCTGGGCTTGACCAAAATGAGTGTCACGAAGAAGCTGTGGCAAATTTTCGTAGAATGACAAGAACCGGGTTGATGCCTTCGAATTTCACACTAATTAGTAGCTTGAGTTCATGTGCAAGCTTAGGTTGGATCAGGCTAGGAACACAAATACACGGCAAGAGTCTTAAACTGGGGCTTGATTTCGATGTCTCAGTTTCCAATGCTCTGCTTGCACTCTATGCTGAGGCCGGAAGTCACAAAGATTGCTTGAGATTCTTTTACCTGATGCCAGAGTATGATGAAGTTTCTTGGAATTCTGTTATAGGGGCTTTAGCTGATTCAGAAGAATCAGCATTGGAAGCTGTGATGTATTTCTTGAAAATGATGCGATCAGGATGGAGTCCTAACAGAGTTTCCTTCATCAACATCCTTTCGGTGGCATCCTCTCTTTCAGTATTTGAACTGAGTTCTCAGATTCATGTTCTGGTGCTGAAATACTGTGTTGCCAAGGACACTGCTATTGAGAATGCTCTTATCTCTTGCTATGGGAAGTGCCAACAAATGGAGGACTGCGAGAAGATCTTTTCTAGAATGCATGAAGGGAAGGATGAGATAAGTTGGAATTCCATGATATCTGGGTACATACATAATGATCAGTTGGCAAAGGCCATGGATCTGGTCTGGATCATGATGCAGAAGGGCCGTAGGTTGGACCACTTCACCTATGCCACAGTTCTTAGTGCGTGTGCCTCTGTTGCAACTTTGGAACGGGGTATGGAAGTGCATGCTTGTGAATTAAGAGCTTGTCTGGAATCTGATGTGGTGGTCGGGAGTGCCCTGGTTGATATGTACGCTAAATGTGGCAGGATAGACTATGCTTCAAGATTCTTTGAGCTGATGCCCATGAAAAATGTGTATTCTTGGAATTCCATGATATCAGGTTATGCACGACACGGGCACGTGGGAAAAACTTTGGAACTATTTGAGAAGATGAAGTTATCAGGGCAACAGCCAGATCATGTGACATTTATTGGTGTCTTATCAGCTTGTAGTCATGCAGGGCTGGTCGAGGAAGGATATAAGCATTTTGAGACAATGAATCAAGACTATGGTTTGATTCCAAGAATGGAGCACTATTCATGCATGGTGGACGTCCTTGGGAGGGCCGGCCAACTAGATAAGATGGAAGATTTCATTAAAAAAATGCCAATGAAGCCAAATGTCCTTATCTGGAGGACAGTTCTGGGTTCCTGTGTACGGTTGAAAGGACGCAATACAGAATTGGCCAGGAGGGCCGCTGAAATTCTTTTGGAGTTCGAACCGGAGAATGCTGTCAACCATGTTCTTCTCTCTAACATGTATGCAACAGGCGGAAAGTGGGAAGATGTAGCAAAGGCTAGGTCTGCAATGAGGTCAGCATCGGCTAAGAAAGAAGCAGGATGTAGTTGGGTCACCATGAAGGATGGTGTTCATGTCTTTGTGGCTGGAGACAAATCACACCCTACAAAGGAAGCTATTTATGAAAAGCTCAAAGAATTACAGAAAAAGATGAGGGATTTAGGGTACTTACCTGAAACAAGCTATGCTTTATATGATCTTGAACCGGAGACTAAGGAAGAACTTCTGAGCTATCACAGTGAGAAACTGGCAGTTGCTTTCGTTCTTACTCAGAAATCTATCTCAACAATCAGAATAATGAAAAATCTGCGAGTTTGTGGTGACTGCCATACTGCTTTCAAATATATATCAGAGATTGTTGGGCGCCAGATCGTGTTGCGGGATTCGAACAGATTCCACCATTTTGCTAACGGTGCATGTTCCTGTGGAGATTATTGGTAATGCACATTATTGGGGAGGGGGGGCAAAAACAGCTGGTTTTCTTTTCAAGCTTCATGCTTTAATGGATATAGGTTCCTCGTTCCAAAGAATTTCCGGTGAGGAAGGGTGCGTGTCAAGAGGGAGAGCTGGGTTAGGGATTTCCCAGAGGAGAAAAGTGAAGGTTTTGTACTTCCGGAGAGCCGACTTGCATAGGGATTGAACTTCTTCTTATATAAAGTTTGTTGCAAGACAAGGATTTGTGTAGATCTTGGAAGCCAGAGATAGCAATGTAGATCTTGGAAGCTAGAGATAGCAAACGATCAGTGCAAATCAGATTAGAACAACGAGGCTTTTTGTTCGGGCTTGTGCTACGACATGAGCAGTGTTTGCTTCGTTTTGAGGTTTATATTGAAGAAGAAACTAACTAGTTAGACGACAGGCACAAGGAATTTTTTCTATTCCTTTATCAAGCGGCTTTCGGAAGGAACGATTTCTTTAAGCAAGAAACATGGACTGGAGATAAGCGAAAATCTCTAAGCCATGTATGACATCATTCCTTCAGTTGCCACTCTTGGAACTGGGCCTTCCTCTGCAATCTATGGAGTCCTGGACTCCTGGGTGCCCTGGGATGTAATACCAGATTGTAAAGCATGTAAAAGAAAAAAGAAAAATATGATCCATTCTTCTCTTCAAATAATCTATTAGCCTCCACTTGCTTCTCTAAAGTTTTATGGAAAAAATGAAACAAAATTTTCTTCCTAACTTTCTACAGATAATAATTTTCAGCATTTTTATTCCATTTTTTTTTTTGAGATCACCATTTTTATTCTTTACTGTTTTTGCATCTTACTTTTTCAAGTAAACCAAACACAATAAAATACTTTCTTCTTTATTTATCTTTCCTTTTCAAATGGATGCTCAAGGGTTTCTTTAAAAAGAATTAATTAATTTTTTCCCAATAAAGCCTCATGCATAATTAATACATGATTTTTCTTTTATAAATTACTAATTATTAGCTGACTTTGTTCCGATTTAATTAATATGGTTATTACGTTTTGAAATTCAAAGCTCATAGAGTCATAGACTATTATGGTGATTGGTGAGTCTCCATTGATCTAATTTTTTTTATTAGTTAAAGTGATCCGTCAAGTTTTATACTAAAAATCAATTGACATTATATTTTTATTATTTATATAACTTATAAAATATGTATTCATATTGTGAAGAATGGAACCCCTTTTTTAACAAGAAAAATATCACTTTATACTTAAAATTAACAAAATAATACTTCATCCATAGTCAAAAGAAAATAAAATTTGCCAATTAATATTTTATAATATAAATATAATAATTATATTCTTATATTATAATATATTATATTTTTAAAAATTAATGGTCAAAAAATATGTACTCGGATAAACAAATTTAGTAAATTAAAGGAGAAGAGAGGGAGAGGGAGGGAGGGAGGCCGAGGGGTAGAGAAATACTCTCGGTATTTCGCTTGAGAAGCCGAGAACCTCGATTCGGTACCCTTTGACTCCTCACGAATATGTTCCACTCCATCAGTAAAACTAATTTTAAGAAGTCAGAGAAACGATGATGCACGTAGCATCTGGAGCAGTATATCAGTAGGCGGTACAAAGGGTCGTACACTGGGATTCTCAGAAAGCGCCGTTAGTCATTCCTCTCTCTGTCTATCTAAAATGGTAAGTTCATTTTCAATTCCCGTATTTCTTATTTCTGTGTTCAATATCTCAATTATGAATTACCACGTACTGTTAGTTATCAATTCAATTATTGAATGCTTCGTTCAGTATGTCGAACAACCAATTTGTTGATCACTTCCTCTCCGCTGTCCCTCTTGCATTGCTGATTCTGCAATTACTGCGGTTTGTTATCCCGGGTTTTGAACTTTTTTGTCTCTGGTTATTTCCTTGGACTTCCGTTTCTGTAGTACGTTTCTTTCGTTTTATTTTTGTAGTAGCTAATCGTTTTGGATTCCATTTCTATTGCGGAATCCTCATCCAATAAGGATTTGGGCTTACTTTCTTTAACGAGTATTATGCTACATTTGCAGTTTATATTCTGAGTGAGAGGTCTTGTGGCGCTTAGTTTCCTCCCCACAAAATCAATAGAGCATTTGTTTGCTTAGATTTTCGGTTACTTTCTTCAGCTGAGTTATGTTCAGATTCTAGAATTGATTATTTGGTTGATAAATGGTGTTTCTGAGCTTATTTGAAGACAAAATATGTAGGACAATTGGGTAGTTTCCTACTTTTTATCCGTTTTCTGCTAGGTTTCTCACCATTATGATTACATGTTGCTAGTTTGGAGTCTTTAGGGGAGTGATATGCTATTTACAGCACCTTGCAGCTATCAAGGGAAATCCCATCCGTCAAGGCTACTAGCTCTGTTTCATATGTCTGATCCGAAGTGATGTATATTGACATTTTTGGATGTGTACCTTAATATTAATGTATTTATTTGAAGATAATTTATATGAAGTTGAATGTAAGGATAACTTTGAAATTTAACAAATAGTAATATTTAACATCAGAGATAATATGCTAAACAAACACACCCTAAGTTTCTAACTACTGATATTTCATGTTTTTAGGCTAGCTAAACTGATAATAAACTAGAAGGATATTAAACTAAACTAATTAAGCCAAAAAAAAAAAAGGATCCAAACAACACGCATATGTGATCCTTTGGAATGGAAAGAGTATATGAACCCTGAAAGCCTCTTTCAAGGTCTATAAATTCGTGCATGATATAAGCTTCTTGCTAAGCCAATGAATCTGTGAGGAATCTAACGAATTTTCTTGGTTTGGATGCCTTGCTTAATTACTAAAGGCTTTTTAGTTGCTTAACAAAAATTATGTTTAAAGATTCAAACTTTATTAGCAATTATTTCCTAATACTTTCTAATAAACATTGACCTTGAATCATATTAATCCATGATCTAGCTAATGAGAATTACAATAATCTTTATCCTAGACTACTGACACACAATTAAATCAAATCAAGATCACACATGGAATAGTAAAAAGGATCAAGTCTAAGAGGAGGAACAAATATTAAAGAAAAGGAAGAAAAACTGATCTTCAATTTGAACGCTTCGGGTTAATGATCTTTGGATCCAATATTGTGCAAGAAAACTCTATGATCGTTCTTGAATTTCAAATCTAGATATCTAAGTGCCAAGATGGCTAGAAAAGAGAGAAAATCATGTCTCATGAACCCTAGAAATAGAATAAGGTAATCATAAAATTATCCTTTCATTGAGAAGAGAATGCTAACCAAGTGCTGAAATCCATGAAGTATAGGCATGGCACGAGACATATCTAGTGGCGCTTTGCTCCAATCAATTTAGTAGACAAGTTCTTGATGAGAATGCAAAACGTAACTCTCTCTCTCCGGACATAGGTGGCCGTGTTTTGGAATGCAAAATTTGAGTGGCACTTTCTTGATTTTTCTAATAGTTTATGCTATTGTGGCTATATCTTCATTTAATCTTGGAATGAGATATTCAAGTTGCTTTAGAATCGGAAAAGCTTAGAGAAAGACCTATAACTTTCATGTTTAATGCTTTTCTAAAATTTGATTGGATCATGGTTGAAATTATTAGCTTCCAATGATATTTTTAATCCCAAGTCAAAAACCTACACTTTTGATCAAGCAACATAACATAAACAAAACGAAACATAGCCAAAATGCATGGAATTCAAAAGATATTACCGTAAATTGAGAGTTAATAAGCATATGATATTAGTCATAAATCACAGTTAGCAGCGAGCATCAGCATCATTTCTCCTTTTAGCTCTTCTAACTAATAAGTTGTAATCTAGTGGTTAAGACTCAACATTTGGGTACTCTAGCTCCCCCGGTTTGGATACACTTCAAGCAGTATTCTGTGGGTCTTTAAAAAACAATCCAATTCTAACCTAGGGTCGTGGAGGTGAGATGGCATAAATATGCATTGGTACAAGGTTGTGATTTCACATTTTTTACTTTTATATAACAAGAAGTGATGGTAATCGGATAACCTCACCGAAATAAATCAAATATTTGCTAAGTCGGGCATCCATGATCATGTATGACATAATATTTAGTATCCATACAATTAAATATCAGTCTTGATATACAATATCAACTGTTATTTATCGAATTTTGGATTAGCCGATGCGCGACGGTTTTAGAATATCACATAATTATCAGTGATATATCGGTTATCGGCCGATATTTGAGCAATATTTACCGATATATGCCACCTATATTTGCTAATATTTATTGTGAAAATAAATTAAAAAAATCATGCTGCGACAACCGCGACGTATAAAATATCGTCCACAACACCCGTCTACCGCAATTGCTGCTACGATTTTATTGCTTGCTAGTATCTAAACAGGAAATAAAATCAAGTCACAATATTAGAGAAAACAGATCTACATGACACAGTGGAATGTTTGCTTATTCTATTCAAGCATTACATTTTTGTGTTTCTTCATTCAAATTGCCGTGAATTTTAGTAATTATTATATTTACCAATAGGAAGGGTGTTCCTAGGAGAGTTTATACATCTTATTGCCTAACAGGCTGATAAGGCACTGGGCAAATATATTTATGGGATGCTGAAGCACAAGAAGGCCAAAAATGGGTCGTCTTGGGTATAGCTGGATGCTTAGGTGCCTGAGCAAGAGGGGAATCACGACTGACATATTACCAATGAACAGTTCAATTTGAGGATGTTATTGCTGATGTAGTATATAGTGCTGCTGGGGTGTCTAGTTATAAGCTTGTTATTTGCAATTTTGTTATTTGAGATTGATTTTCAGCAAGACTGTTATGTTGGCTGCTGAGTCATAGTAAATCAGTTAGGCATGTTGTCGAGCCACGGTATTCTACTAGGAGTCTTGCTGAGTCATGGTTAGAGAAGATACTCTATCCTTTTAGCTGCTTTAAAAAAAAGGTGGGGTTTTTTTTGGGGAGGGGGGTGGATGGGATACATAGTTTTCAGTATATAGATTTAGGAGGCCACGGCCAAAGAGACATTGAATTTCTAGGTGTACTTAACGCATTTCCATTCCTGGTCTAATACGCTATCTTCATCTTCTTGCCTCACTATCTACTAACCATGGTTTCAACAGCTGGATGGGCCTTTGAATGGTCATCGTCATTAGTTCTGGTATATATTAGTTTAAAAGGTAAAATATGTAGAAATTAAACTATGGCTGGTTTTTTATTGGTCTTTTCACTAGTTTGACCATCTAGAATCCTACCGACCATTATAGGTGACTGGACTGATTCGCCTGGACTAGCTGGTTCAACCCAGTTTCTAATACTACGCTACTGACCATCATTGCATAATTTTAGTGATAGGATAATCAGTTCCTACCAACTAAGATGGATTTTTTTTCTTACAAACTTTCTCTAGGACATGGGCAAGTTACAGATGCCACAATAACTAACAAAATGCTTTGGAAAATCATAAATTTGAAATGGCATTTGGAAAATAAAAGATCAGCGCTATAAGAATTGGCTGTGGTCCAAACTGTTTGAATGTGTTGAGGGTGAGATGGGGGCGTAATCGAGAGTGTGATCCTCCTGTGGCTCCATGTGGTCAATCTTGTATATATGGTAGATGAAATTTATTTATTTAGAATGACCGCATGCTATCCTAGACTTTATTAAGGTCCTATAAATCTATTTTCGGTAGTGGACATCCATCCTTCCAATATCTATCATGATGAAAGATGAAAAAGTAGATTTGGAGAACCAATGGTCACAAATGAGAAGAGGAATACTGATAAGGCTGAGATAGGATGTTAGGTTTCCCAGGCACTGAGCTTTCTCTTATTGTTGTGATAACTGAAGTATTTACATAATTGTGGATTGGATGCGAAGCTTGCACTCAGTGATGTGCTTCTCTTACCTAACTAGTAAAAATCAAACAAATGGATATATCAAAGGAGCAACAATGATTTTATGCTTGTTTTGTTGAGTCTTCCTTATTCCGATATGATATTTGAAAAATTCTTTTGGGATCTTTATTGTTTCAGGTGAATCTATTTGGAAATATCAAAGGAGCAACAATCTTCTGTAACTAAAATTTTCAATATATTAGTCAAAGTATGTAGATTGTTTTTTAAAAGGTTGAGGGGGTTGAGAAACCATTCTAGATCAACAAATTGACAATGAAGACTTTGAGCAATATTTGGATTCGAAACCAACAGTGCCCCTGTGGGGATTGGAAGTGTTATATCCGACATGAAGGGGATGAACAAAGTCTGGTGGGCTCTCAATCAATGAAAGATGGACTGCCATCATCCTCATCCCGAATGTCATCATCAGATGTTATGTTCTCCCCATATGTGGGTCAGATATTCAAAAGTGACGATGAAGCATTTGAATATTACAGTAAATTTGCACGGAAGAATGGGTTTTCCATTCGGAAAGCGCGTTCCACTGAAAGCCATAATCTGGGAGTTTATAGAAGAGATTTTGTTTGTTATCGCTCTGGCTTTAATCAGCCGAGGAAGAAGGCTAATGTAGAGCACCCTCGGGACCGAAAATCAGTGCGATGTGGATGTGATGCAAAATTATATTTGACGAAGGAAATTGTAAACGGGGTTACTCAGTGGTATGTTTCCCAGTTTAGTAATATTCATAACCATGAACTCTTGGAAGATGATCAAGTGCGTTTGCTTCCAGCGTATAGAAAAATACAGGAAGCTGACCAAGAGCGGATTCTATTGCTCTCCAAAGCTGGGTTTCCTGTGAACAAGATAATAAAGGTTTTGGAATTGGAAAAGGGTGTTCGACCAGGGCAATTGCCATTTATTGAGAAAGACATCAGAAATTTCGTGCGGACATGCAAGAAAACGCTTCAAGAAAATGACGCTAGGCTGAGTGAGAAAAGGGAGCATGATATGATGGACCTGCTGAAGGCTTGCAAGGTCATGGCAGAGAAAGATTTGGATTTCGTCTTTGATTTTACGGCAGATAGTGCTGGCAAGGTCGAGAACATTGCTTGGACATATGGCGACTCCATCCGTGCTTATTCACTGTTTGGGGATGCTGTTACTTTTGACACCACGTATCGTTCTATCACATATGGGTTAGTTTTAGGAGTGTGGTTTGGCATAGATAATCATGGCAAGGAAATCCTCTTTGGTTGTGTACTTCTGCAAGATGAAACATCTCAGTCATATACGTGGGCACTGCAGGTTTGTGCTGCTATTTATATGGTCTCTTTGCAGTGAATCCGTGTACAGATATTTTTAAAAATATTTCTTCTTTTGAGCAGACATTCATCCGCTTCATGCAAGGAAGATACCCCCAAACTGTTGTCACTGATATAGATTCAGGGCTTAGAGATGCCATTGCGAGCGAGTGGCCACATTCGAAACATGTTATATGCATCTGGCATATTATGTCTAAACTATCGAGCTGGTTCTCTTTGCCACTCGGGCTGCAATTTGTGGAGTTCAAGTCCGAGTTTGCAATGGTGTGCTATTTGGAGAGCATAGAGGATTTTGAAAATCAGTGGAATCACTTGATAACCAGGTTCAATATGGAATCGGACGTGCATGTTATGATTCTTTCTTCTTATCAACCGTACTGGCCTTTCTCGTATATCAGAGGCTACTTTCTTGCGCGGATAATGACTGCTGAATTCATGAGATCCGTGGATGTATTTTTCAAAGGCATCTTGAGCGGACATACATGTCTGCAGGACTTTTTTGAGCAGGTATTATTTGCTTTTCTTGATGCACCATTAAATTTTTTACACCCAATTTTCGTGTTATATATTTTGAAGGTGTATGTTGTATGCTAATAACATCATCGATTTCGTAAACAATGCAGGTTGGTGTTGCTGTGAGTTTAGGAAATAGAACCAAGAAAAAGATACCGTATATGCATATGAAAACATGCATGCCTATCGAAGAACATGCACAAAGTATTCTTACACCATATGCCTTTGACGTGTTCCAGCACGAACTCGTGTTGTCTATGCAATACGCGGCGACAGAAATGGGCGATGGCTCATATATCACACGTCACTATAGGAAAACAGAAGGAGAACGTATTGTAGTTTGGATTCTCCAAGATGAGCAAATTCACTGCTCTTGTAAAGGTTTTGAGCACTCAGGAACTCTGTGCAGGCATTCTCTCCGTGTACTTGCTCTGAAAAATTGCTTTCAAGTTCCGGAGAAGTATTTCCCTTTCCGGTGGCGGTTGGACACTTCCCTGGCACCTATGGACGAGGGAAGTCTTCATACAGTTAGTTCAGAAGATTGTGAGACCTTTCATTGTATTAGTCATTCACTATTGACAGAATCATTGATTTCCAAGCAGAGATTTGATTATGTGCACCAGGAACTTAAAAACCTGCTGGAACACGTCAGAAATATGCCTCCTGGTCATGGTGATATTTGACAACTAAACAATGCGACCTGAACTTGGAGTTCTATTTTGTTTGGTATGTGTTGTTTACGGGAGGAGGATGTTCTTGATTTATTTGTCATCCATGCGCTCCAATAGTTACTCTTCTTCCTACGGTCGAATACACCAAAGCATATCATCCGTATCAACAGTAACATTAACTCAAATGGCGGTTGACCAGCAGCCAGCCAGAACAACAGCATGAACAATGGCCAATCCTCGTAGTTAGGTTTCGCTTATTGCCAGGAAGCGTTTTGTTTAATCTAAGGTGTGGTACCAAGACAGACTGAATATTCCCTGGCGTTGTGCCTTCTTTTTTTATTGCTTAGCAGGGGACCAAAATGTCCTGATGTGGATCTGAGCATACAAAATGGAAGAGCAGAGAAACTGTAGTTTGCCCCCTGTCTTCCATCAGGAGCTATTATTTTATTTTCTGGTACGTGGATCGTGTATGGCAACTGGGGAACTTGATCAAATCTAGTATGATTTTACACCTGATCCTTTCTATGTTCATGCTATTATTTGTTTTTTGGTCCCTTGGTTAATGCACTTCTATGTTCTTTTCTGCTGGTTAATGCTGTTCCATTTTAGCTTAAAATGTGTATATATATATTTTTTTTTAAAAAATAGAGAAGTTAATGATTTTTTTCTATTTCGTATTCCCACTTTTTTTTATCTTTTCTTTGTCTATGTAGTAAGTTTTATTTGTTTCTTTCCACGAAGGATATAATTATTATATTAGGGATATATTTATCAAGTTTTAATTGCTAAAATGATTTTCTTTGTAAATGGAGGGAGTTACTAGTTTTAACTGTTGTGCTGATTAATAGCTTGTTTGAAGCTAACTGATTAATAGCTTATTTGTAAAATTTATTTTTTGTGATTTTTTGTAGGTTAACTTAAGTAGTTTGGATAATCACGGTAAGGGGAGAAAGATGCCGGAGGTAGGACTGAAAAGCTCAACAATGGCATGTAGCTAGATCAAAGAGAGGTTTATGCACGGGTGATCTTTCAATGAATAGCTTTTTTTTTTTTCCTTTTTGGCCGGTCATCTTTCTTTGAACTTCAACAAAGTGACTTCTTTTTTATATATAAAAAAAAATTAAGTGTTAGAAATAGAATAACTCAATTTTATTTATAAAAAAAATAATAATAATAATAAAATCTATATCTTACTTCTCTCATCGTTAACGAGGCGATATGTTGTTTTGTTTTGATTTGATCCCGGAGAGTAGGGAGGCATTGATTGCATGATTGCATGCGTCCCTAGCTGTTTTGTCAAAGCGGAGGGATAGTGTGAGTAAATGTTTGACAAGACGAGGAGGGAGGGTGTTCATGATTTACCTGACATCCATGCGTTCCACCATATACTCGACCTCCTTTTTCTTAGTTGCCAGCTGATGATTAAGTGCAATTCCTTTTTTTTTTACCCAATTTATTATTGTTTCTGAAATGAATGAACCATGTGAATGGAAGATTTTATATCATCATCTGCTCCATGGGTGGTGGGTTACAATCTGCATCCGGGACAAATAGAGAGGTTGACCGGGCACTGAGAGAAGAAACTGCAATAAGCTTGCTAGGGTGCCGTGAAGCCTGAATCATTAACCCGACCCCATCAAGACTGAATCTTGTCTCTCCACAGCTATTTATTTTAAAATTTTAATAATTATTCGTGCCCTTTTTTCGGTTTCGTGTTGCGGATTAAATTATTACGAGAGGAAGCATTCTGTTTGATTTGGGGTGTGGTTCCAGGACAGAGTCTGAAGGATCCCTAGCGTTTTGTCCCCAATCGCCCTCCATTTTTAAAAGGTGGCGATGCTTAGCGGGAGGGGGGGGGACCGGAATGTCCGACTGTGGATCTGGGGGCGTACGAAATGAAGGCAGCAGTGGAACTGCACTGTAGGTCGCATTGCTTTCTTGCATCAGGTGCAATTATTTGTTTTTCTGCTGTATTGATATCGGGTGATGTATGGGAATGAGGAAACCCGATCAGTATTTCAATGATTATCTTACTTGTTCTTTTTTCCCTCACTCTCTCTCACTCTCTCTCTCTGTGACTGTATGTGTGCGCGCGCTATATAAAGTTTTTTTTTTCTTTTTTTTCTTTTCCCTAATAGTGGCCGGATCGTAATTCGTAATTAGTTAAAATAAGTAACAATCACTCGCTCACTCACGCAGTCCATGTGTTTTCTTTGACGGCACTCACATTGGACTGAAGCAGTAAGGAAAACGACGTGGGAGGGCGAAACGGGGTACGTCCGAGGTGGGAACCGAAGCGCGCGAGCAACAAACAAGGGAACGTAGCTGTCGATGGAGGAGGCATACGCATATAGGTGCTGTTATTAGGTACTCCCATCAAAGAACCCTGTTCCTTGACGTTGCGTTAACAGCTGTTTGTGAAATACTAGTAAAAATACTAGTAGTAACAGCTGTTTCTTTCGGACGAGTATATAAAAATAAAATAATTTTTTTTTTTAACGCGAGTTGGAGCAAAATGACGATTTAATTTTGATCATTATGGTTCATTCGGACGGAAGTATATTAGGATGGAAATAAATATTAAAAATTTGTCTTGAATAAAAATAAATCGAGATAAATATATAAATAAAATGAGTTATAATCAAGATAAAAGTTTATTTTTTTATTATATTTTGATGGGAATGAATCCAAGCGAATGATTAGTTAAAATTTACCATTATCCTATTTAGTTGAAAACCAAAATTAATAAGAATGGAACGAATTGAGAGGGAAATTTAAGCTCTAATAAGTAAGATAAATAAATTTATAAATAAAATAAACAAAGATAAATAAACTAATTTTATTTACCCGGATTTATCCCAAAGTAGACCGACACACTTAGCCTAATATGTCACGGGCACGGGCCTTTATGCTGAGTTTTGTGCCGCTGTCTAATTTTAAAGAGTCGGTCGATAGATATTGTTGGCGGTAGCTAAAGTAACCAATTTGTTTTAGGTGAGGTTCCGAGTGTACGTATATACTATCTGAACAAGGGGTCCGCATCAATTCACGGGCGAATGAATGATCTGATCGCTCGCTCGCTCCCTCCGAGAATCTAGATGATGCTCCTTTGATATGCTGAAGTGACTTTTGGCTGGAGGTGGAGGGGGCGGGGGGGAGGTAGGTCACACGCACACTCATGGTGTCCAGTTAATTTAGAGTGCCATATTTTCACAGCCATATTATTATTATTATTATTCTCTATCTTCTTTTTTTTTTTTTTTGCTCTCCCACTACTGTTACCGGAGCAGGGATAGATAATGGGGAGGAAGATCTGTAGATAGATAAAAATAGGAAGATGATGCTGTCTCTCGGCAGCATGCTGGATAGCATATTACGGATATCTTTTCAATTGCCGTGTTTGCAAAGGCAGCTTGAAAGCATCCGGAAAAAAGCGACGCACACTTCTTGAACCCCCGTAAGTCCAAGCTCCCATGATGGCTCGGAACAACATGGGACGTGGGACCGCCTTCGGCTTACGGTTCGCGATTGGAATATTGTTCAAATATAGTGTATTGTCTTAAAGGGGAGGGGGGAGGGAGGGAGGGAGGAATGTACGTGTACCCTCTTTTTATCTTTTTGCGCCGGGCGGGAAGGGGGGTCAAAGTTGCCAGCAGCTTAGGCAAAAGACTTGGAATTTTAATCCAAAATGAATATGAGACTTGGTAAAAGAAAAAGACTTGACCGGGGTCCTTAGAAGCAGTCGTCCTTAAGAAATTTTGTGGTTCGTTCATTATGACCGTGTTTCCGTGCCGTGCCTCGTAAAATTTTGTGGGTCGTTAGACTATGGCTGCCGTTGACGCTCGGTCGTTTCTTTTTTTTTTCAAAAAAAAAAAAACTGAATCCGCGGGATCGTAAATCCAGAGTCATATAAACGTATAAAATACATTTCCTTAATAGTAGTATCGTTAAGTTCGATGCGTCACTAAGATTGTATGAGCTTCTACGCCTTCCCTGCTGGAACGTGATCGGCAGCAGAACAATAATGCACGTGGAATTACTGGAAAATTTATATCCAAAAGCCACCGGTATCCCGGCCGTACAATTTGAGGAGCGGCTACTACTCCTACTACTACTACGGCTACTGGTACTAAATGAGTAATTATTCCCGGATTTCAAAATTAATAATTTCTTTGGGAAGTAAAACAAAAGGCAGGCCTCATCTGTTGCTTTGCTTCCGCTTTGATCCCTTCCTTCATCTTCCGAATGAAGTCCTCGCACCTCTTATTCAATTCGTCTCTGTCTAATCCTTCCTCCTCCTCCTCCTCCTCTTCTTCTTCTTCCTCCGATTCTTCTACTTGTTGATATTCACTGCTGCTGTGCTGTTGAACATTGTTATTATTATTATTAGTAGTAGTAGTACTGCTTTTATCAGCTCCATGAAACATTGCTGCATCGTCGAATCCCGGCGCCGATCGCTCACGATCATCCGCGGACGACGCGTGCCCGTCCCCTGTTTTCTCCTCCGCCCCCTGTCCTCCTGATCCCATCCCCCCGGACGCCGGGATATTAATCCCGCTTTGGTGTCGGTCGTGATCGTGAACTCTGCCGCCCTTGTCGTCGGCGCTTGAATCGGAAGAAGAGAGGCTGGAACTTTTGACGAGGAAGACCAAGATGCCGTTGCATAAGAGGAACATGTAGTTCCTGTCTATCGAGAAGAAGGCTGGGCGGGACGAGAGGGAGAGTGAGGAGGAGGCGGCCGCCTTCAAAGAATAGTGGAGGAATAGAAATAGCAGGGAGGATGAAACAAAGATGAGGGAGAGCAGTGAAGCTAGCTGTAGAGATAGTATGGATTTCTTAATCAGTGACATTATGATGGTCAACTGACAGCCGGCGCCTTCTGAGTTCTCTCCTTGTTGTTGTTTGGAGGAGGAGGAGGAGTACTGCTGCTCCATTGATCGAGTCCTATTTGCCTTTGGGGGGGGGGCGGGGGAGATATAGATTTAGATATAAGAAATATATATCTATAAGCTTGAAGTAGCTAGCTGCAAGTGGTGAAGGAAGGGGAGGGTGTTTTGGTGTTTGGAAGTGAGAGGGAGAACAGGGTACCCAGTAGAAGGTGAGCGGTGCTCTCCTCTATATGGCTATCCACTTATATATATGTGTGTGTGAGAGAGAGAGAGAGAGAGAGTCTATCATAGCAACATTGGGATCAATCCAACAATTATTGTCACGATACTTTTTCTTCTTTTTTTTCCCGTCTAAAAAGTTGACATCTGCAGGCTTCGTAATTGATCAATATATATTTTAGTTAGTTTTTTTTCATATATTTATTTAATATATACTAAGATAACAGCATGAAGAAGCGAGGAAGTTTCAATTGCATTCCAATCGTATGGACCTGGCCCAACGACTCTGTGTCCCTATCATGTTTGTTGGTCTTTCCTGTCTCCTATTTATTTATTTATTTATTTTATTTGTTGTGTGTATTTATATATATATTGTGCATTCTCTGAGTTTATTAAAAAAGACGCGATTTGGGTAGCTAGGAAAATTAAATTGCGATGAAGCCATGATTGATGGCATTAGGTTGTTGCTGCTCCTACTAACATGATTCCTCTTAGAAGTATTTTGTTTTTATTATTTTGTGCTCCTCGTATTTTGTCATAATATAAACGTTGGCGAGAAGGGCGGGCAGGGAGGGACATCTGTCGTTAGTGTCGGGCAATTCTGAAAGGAAGGAAGTGCTTGAGCGTGGGCCTTCATTAGTGGAGGGGAGGGGGAGAGCAGAGGGGTAAGGTAACGTTTATATTATAACACTTTAATTTAAGGAAGGGAAATTATATTAGTAGTAGTACTAACCTTTTATCTATATATATATATATATGTTGTTTAATAGTAAAAAAAAATTAAAAGGATAACTATTGATAAAATATTAGTTCAATAAAATACAAATACAAGATTGTTTTATACATGATCATAAGACGTTTTCAAGGGTGCCCACTATTTCACAAATACAAGCTTATTGAAATATCACATCACGTCGCCCTTTAAAAGGTGTGAAACAACTTTAATGTTGCCTATTGACGTATATGGTATGGAAATTAAGTCACTTAATGTAGTCACATCTAGCTTGTCTTCTTGGAATAACATTAAAGCAGCTCTATAAAACACTTCTATCAAAAGCGACCTTTTTAAAAAGATAATTTTGGAACGAAACCAAAACTCACGGCGGTCGTGTTTTATGTCAGCGGATGCCGCTCCGCTAGCCTATCGGATTCGGACTCGCAGTTTAATTGTCCAAAACGCACCAAAAGTTCCATATCTCTCAAACTCAGATCTTGCCTGCAAAATGGCCCTGGGTCTTCTTCGTGCTTCTTCTTCGAGTCAATGGCATGACGTTCGATTGAGTCGAAGCTGGAATCAGTTGAAGTGGCGGGTCCTGTTCTGCCGGGAAGTTCTCCTTTCTCTTTTGACCCCAGACCGCGGTTTGTGTGGTGTGATCGGATTTGGATGGGTGCATGTATATGAATTACATTTTTGGAATTATGGTGATTTGGCTAAAAAGAACCAAGTAGATCATCGTAGTTATTTTTTTTTTTTGTAAATATATATATTTAAAATAAAATCTGCTTCTATAATATGATATTTGATTTAATTTCACTTAAACATCATATATTTTGAATAATCTTATTTTAAGTACGGTAAGTTTTTATCTCTCTCTTTTTTAATATCAACTTATTCCTATTTTAAATTTTACATAATTCAAATGATAATTTTTCAATATTGGATATATTTTATATACAAGTTGAGAAAATAAAATAGTATTTTCTTATTTGTTAGAATTTTCTTAAAAAGAAACGGCATGAAAAATTTATAAGATTCATGAGACTTAATGTATAGATATCTGACTTATCATATGAGAATAATATTAATTGTTTGTTTAAACCTACTTATTATAAATAGTTATCTAAGATAATTATTTATTTTAAAATTTTTTAAATTTAAATTTTTTTAACTAAATAATTATTTTAAATAAGTAGTTCTAAATAATTATTAAATCAGATATAAAACTATTATTAAAAGCAACCTTTTTAAAAAGATATTTTTTAAACGAAACCAAAACTTACTGTGGTATGTCGGCGGATACCGTACTAACATTGTTGCCGGTGGCGGTAAGTTGTTAAATTACTTCTTCTTCTTCTTCTTCTTTTTTTAAAGTTCAGTTTCATAAACGGTTTGCTGACATATTATGTACTATGTACATTTGTTCCGGCTTCTAATAACGGTTTCAAAATATCTACTCCCCTCCGTTTTTAAAATAAAACACCGATGCTACACTGTTCGTGCCTCCCTCGACACCTCCGTCGTCCTGACTGAAAACTACCCACAAAGAAGGACGACGAAATACACCACCACCCACCCACCCACTACTCTAAGGACGAAAAATATTACTCCCTCCATTGCAGAGATGGTTGTATATTAAAATAGTATGCGTTCACCCATCGTCATATCTTAGTTGGCTGTCACATTCCATATGGTGATTTGGATAAATGTAAAGTTTAAAAACGTAAAGATCGATGAAGCATTAGTAGCCTCGGTCCGACAATGTGCCCCCACCCTTCGATCCGAAGACGAAGGAAAATTCTGAAATTCGACAGGAAATGAGATATGATATTTACCCAGCCTCTAATCTATGACCACGTGTTGTCGGATACAGAACTATTTCAGCCGAATGGCTAAATCCGTGCGCGTGTGAACATATGAATTAATCTGTGCAAGTGTGAACATAACATAATATGAATTCATAGACTTCTACGTTCCATATGGTGATTTGGATAAAGAGAACCAAGTGATGATCCTAGTTATTTTTTTTTGTAAATATATTTAAAATAAAATATGCTTCTATAAATTGATATTTGATTTAATTTTACTTAAATATCATATATTTTGAATAATCTTATTTAAGTACCGTACGTTTTTATCTCTCTCTCTCTTTTTTAATATCAACTTATTCATATTTTAAATTTTACATAATTCAAATGATAATTTTTCAATATTGGATATATTTTATATACAAGTTGAGCAAATAGAATAGTATTTTCTTATTTTCTAGAATTTTCTTAAAAAGAAACGGTATGAAAATTTTATAAGATTTACGGTAATTAATGTAGAGATATATGACTTGTCTTATCTCATGAGAATAACATTAATTGATTTATTTAAAACTACTTATTACAAATAGTTATTTTAAAAGCTAATTTATTTAAAAAAAATAAATTTTTTAAGCAGATAATTATTTTAAATAATTATTTTTGATAAGTAAATCTAAAAAAACATTAAATCAATTATAAAATTATTATTAAAAGCAACCTTTTTAAAAAGATATTTTTTAAACGAAACCAAAACTTACGGTGGTATGTCAGCGGATACCGTACTAACATTGTTGCCGGTGATGCACAGGAACGGGGACGGGGACGAGAAATAGGGACGGAACGAAACACGGAAACGTCAATTTTTAAAAGTTTAGGAAATGGGGACGGCAAGAAACGTTAAAAAAATATTATATATATATATATATATATATATATATATATATATATAGATTAAATTTATTAAAATTTAGAGAGAAAAATAAAAAAATAAAATTAATTTTTATATTAGTTAATTTTAATTATTAATAATTATTTTTTAATAAAAAATTAATTAAATAATATATTTTTAATAAAAATATTAATTAAATAATTTTAATATATATTTTAATCCCGAAAAGTTTTCGGGACGAGGGACATTTCCAGGACGGAGAACGGCACCTAAGCGTCGTTTCCGGGCATCACAGCGGGTAAGTTGTTAAATTACTCCTTTTTCTCTTTTTGTATTTTTTTTTAAGTTCAGTTTCATAAACGGTTTGCGGACATAGTATGTGCTATGTACATTTGTTCCGCCTTCTAATAACGGTTTCAAAATATATACTCCCCTCCGTTTTTAAAATAAAACACCGATGCTACAGTGTTCACGCCTCCCTCGACACCTCTGTCGTCCTGACTGAAAAGTGAAAACTACCCACAAAGGACGACGACGAAAAACACCGCCCACTACCTTAAAGACCAAAAGCCCTTTGCATTAAATGACTCGTCGGCCTCCGGTGGAATGACAGACGAGAAGCATGATAAGAGGTAAAAGAATCGTACGAAAAAAACAACCATGCGTACCGTCCCGATGCAAGATAGCTAAAAGAGGCAAAATTAACTCGTCGGTCTTGACGAGAATTAACGGTCGATATAAACTAGTGACTTCTAAAATATATCGGCAGCAAAAAGCTGCGTTTCATGGATTCGAACACAAACACAAACCATACGCTACGAGGCAAGCTCGTCGGAGAAAAAATTACTCAATTTCAGAGATGGTTACTTATTCAAATAGTATGTTTCAGAGTGAAGACAATGTCAGGAACTCCTTGTAGCGCGTATCTTATGATAGCATCAGTGCCCTCAGTCCGGCTTCTAATTTATGACCACGCGCTGTTGGAGGCAGAATAATTTCAGCCAAATGCGAAAAATCTGGGCAAGTGTGAACGTATGAATTCATAGACTTTTTAAGTTCCATATTGAACACGTTGTTTTCGTGCAGCTGATTAATATTTTTAGTTTTACATGATTCGGATGATAATTTTTCAGTATCGATTATATTTAATATATAAGTTGGGAAAATAGAATATTATTCTAGAGTTTTCTTAAAAAGAAACAACATGAAAATATTATAAGATTAAAAAAAATTCTAGGAAGTTCTAAAAATTAAAAAGAAAATCAAGTATTCATAGTTTTCAATTCATATTTTAAATAAATATATATATATATATATATATATATAATGTTAAAACTTTAATAATATGATACTAAAGTGAAATAATAAAAAATTAAAACATATAATGCCTAATTAGAATTGTTTAAAAGATGGCGGCTAAATAGAATTATGTCAAATGTTATGATATCAAAGTGAAATGTATCCTTATATTTATTTAGATGAAGGAATCTTTCTTTCATAATATTTTGTTACTCTTAAAAAAAACTATATATTATTGTCATTGAACTCTAAAATAAAGCATTTTCAATTTCATTTATAAAAAAAATAAAATTACCAAAATCATGTTTACTTGTTTCTTTGAGAATAGACGTTCATATTGATATGTTTCTTATGACAAAAAAAAAATATTACGCAAAATACCCTTGAACATATTACATTGTATAGAACATGGTAATATTGATCATACTTACTAGGTGTTCTTCAATTTTTTAGTATATGTTAAACACACACTCATTGCATATTCAACAACTATTTAGGATACATTCATAACAGTCATTTTGTATTTATTCGGCGCATACTTATTGAGTATTCAACAACTCATATGTTTAATTATATATATTTAACGTGTGTTCAGCGACTTTTTAATTATATATTAAGTAAAACTAAATCAATGTTTATTAAAACTCTTATTAATATCCAGACACTCTTAATTTGTATTAAAATGTGTCGACGATACATTCAAGTGTATCTAGTAAGATACCCCCGCGGGGAAAAATTGAATGATTATTTTGGTATTTCAAGTGATTATATATCCAAGCCTTATGTCTAAGTGGTGATTATTCTGGTCGCTCAATGATTATCTCTTCTACACAACTTTTTTTTTTCTTAGATGGAGTTTGGTTATTTTTGTATATAACCATTGCAGAAAGTAATTTAAATAAAATAGATAAATAGCTATGTTTTAATTTTAAACATTAAATGAAATATACCTCAAATTTAAGTTCAAAAAGTTATAAATAATTTTTTATATTTATGTAAATTGAGTTTTTTTATTTGAATAAAATTTAAATAACTAAAGATATTAGAATATTTTCCTTGATAATTAGCTCCTCTTTATTCTCATCATTTGATGGAAATGATACTTTATGAATCCAAAAAAAAAATCCTCTTTTATTTAAAATCTATACTAAACTATATTTTCTAGGTACACTACAGAGATCTACTAGATTGAATATTTTTTTTATTTGAACCTAATATAATATTAGCGTAGGAGACTTAATATTGTTAATGAAATTACATTAGTGCTAAAATATTTGTTTATAATTACAAAACACATAGAATTTATAGGTGATTATTGTACACCACTCAAGTGATTAAATCGTTAATGAAATTAGATTAATGCTAAAAAAATTGCTTAGATTTAAAAACACATAATATCCATAGGTAATTATCTCATTTACTCAAGTGATTATCTTAACCCACAAATAATTATGAAATATATCTCTTAGTCTTCCAGGCTACACGTTGTAAATGACCTTTTTGTTGATGACACATCTATGTCGCATTTTATTCCAACAAAAAAAGTAATTATATGCTATGTGTAACACGATAATTATCTTACCCGCTCAAGTGATTATTTTACCTACACAATTATTTATACGTATCATGTCTTAGTCTTCTAATATACATATTAGAAATAATGTTTTCATTAAATAGAATCTCTGTGTTGTATTTCTATTTGAGTGTATTTTGCATGATACATTTAAGTGCATATTTGAATTTGCCTTAAAAATGACTTTGGTACCACCAAATTCGGCAGTAAAGTGCTATTATTATTTTTTATTTGTCACTCTTTTTGTCTGTTCTTTTCCATTCCATGATTTTATAGCCACTCAAATTTACACCCAAGTAGTTTTTCTTTTTCTTCTTGGAATATCTTTGAATTTTCAACCAAATTTTCAACTCTTATTTGATATTATCAAATGGGATTATTATCAGATTGCTTATTCAACAAGTAGAGAAAATTCATAATTTTATCAAAATATATGAAAAAATATGAAAACAAGAATAATCAAGATCATATAAAGTACTTGATTAGCTATGTGGAATGTGAGAGATGTTATATTGATGGTAGATATTCATTAGTACATTGAAAACTAAAATGAAGATCTAAACTGTGTTCTTTAATGTTTGCATCATACCTTTGTCAAGCTAACCCACTTTTGAGTTAACTTACTAAGCATGAACCTTTTGAATTGATGATTTTTAAAATTTTAAACCAATGAATATGTTGAACATACATACATGAATTATTACAATTGATAAATATGAGTATTTTATGTGATGAATATGAACCTTTTGAATCGATGGATCTTAGAAGGCTAATGTTGTTCAGAGTGAAGTTAAACAACTTGTGGCAATGGTGTTTGCAATGCAAATTGGCATGGTGACAAAAATTAGTATAAAGGAGAAATTGTCATGCGATCAGGGGAGTTGGGTTTCGTTTAGTTGTAGAAGGCTGGGGTCAAGAAAGAGGGAGTTGGGGAAGGGTAGTGTGCTTGTGTGTCTGTATATACATTTACAAGACGATGGGTTGAATGGAGTGAGGTATGGAGGGAGACAGGGAGAGTGTTTGAGGGACGTATTTGAGGTAAGCAAGGATAGGAGAATAGGGGTACGCAGAGGGTAAACTCAGGGGATAAAATGGTAGGAAAAACATAAGTTTATATTTTATTTTAGTTTTAGGTTTAATTTGGCTAAGTTAAGATATTGGGTGTGAAAATAATTGAGGGAAAATAATTTTTGCTTTAGGATGGGTTTAATAAGGAAGAAATGGTAAGAATAATCAGGAAGAATGTTTAGGAAATTATTTAGATTACGATGAAAAGGTTATTAATTAGTAATTAGGTCAAAGTTTAAGGGTTAGTTTTGAATAAAAGGCTAAACACCCAAAAATAAATGTTACAAAATTTTGGAGTATTACAACAATATGAATGGTTCTATTCAAACCTTGAAAGCAACATTTAGAGCCAAAAGGTTTATGCAAAAAGAGTGTGTAGATTATTTTGATACATATGAACTAGTAGCAAGGATATATTCTATTAGAGTTCTATTGGCATTAACACCCATTTACTAGCTCCGTGTGCACTAAATAGATGTCAAAACTATGTTTTTGAATGGATACCTCAAGGGAGAAGTTTATATGGATCAACTAGAAGTATTTGTTCTTCCTAGTAATGAAAATAAAGTGTGTAAATTGGTGAAATCATTGTGTAGTTTAAAATAGGTTCCAAAACAATGGCATGATAAGTTTCATGCAACACTACTATTGAATGGTTTTCAAACATAATAGTGCAATTAGATGTATCTATTCCAAAGTCACCAAATATTGTGGAGTAATTATTTGTCTATATGTAGATGATTTATTAGTATTTGTCGCTAACATACTTGGTGCAAATGGGACGAAGAAATATCTAATTGCCAAATTTAAGATAAACACTCTTGATGAAATATACATACCATATTAGGCATTAAAGTACGGAAGATTTACAAGGGTTTCACTTTGAGTCAGTCTCATCACATTGATAAGTTGCTTTAAAAGTATTCTTATCTTAAAGTAAAAGAAACAAATACTCCATACGATTCTAGTAAAAGGTTGTCAACCAATGATGATCAAGCGGCTACACAATTAAAATATGTTGGTGCAATTGATAATCTTATGTACATTACGCATTATGATGCCAAATATTTCATTTTCTATATGTAAACTTTTAAGGTATAATCATAATAATGAACACTGGAAAGGAATAAGTATAGTTTTGGGATATCTTAGAAGAACGTCATAGTTAGCATTAACTTATTCATCTTTTCATATGTACTAAAATGATACGTAAATGCAAGTTAGACAACAAGTGCTGATGATAATAAATCCACTACAAAATGAACTTTCACATTAGCTGGAGGTATTATTAGTTTGGCCTCAAAGAAACAAGCATGTAAAATCATAATTTATAGACCTTGGTGATAAGGGCAAGGAAGTGGAATGGTTGAAAAATTTATCGATGGAAATAAAATTATAGCCATAGCCTATGCCATCTATTTCATCATATCGTAATAGTAAAGCGAATATGCCTATAGTATATAATCATGTTTATAATAGAAAATCCTGGCATATGAGCTTGAAACACGAGTACATAGGATAATTAATTTCCTATGGTATTATTACTATTATCAACATTAAGACAAACAATAATTTAACGGATCCCTTTACCAAAGGATAGCCAAGGGTTATGGTTAAAAGAGCAAATGAAATGGGATTGAAATTATATGAAATCACTAGTGATGGGAACCCAACCTTAGTGAATTGTTACAATAATATCACATTTTAGATAGTGTTCCACATACCTTAAAGCAAATTTAATTCATCTTAATTTTTGATTTCCTTTAAAAACTATTCTACTAAAACATCATAATTGTTTTTACTCAAATATATTTTATGATATTTTATCATGATTATACTTGTATTTTTTTGATAATCCTAATAAATTTTAATTTGAAAAACTTTAATAGCTTTGGGAGGACTTAATGAAAATAAAATTAGAATATAAATATATTTCTTAAAAAAATTATCATACTGTGGTCAGAAGTCTGATGCTTCATTAATAATAATAATAATAATAATAATATTATTATTATTATTATCATTATTTCATTTCATTTTCTTAAATCGTCTAAAAAAAATAGTTGGACCTTTTAAAGAATCAAATAGAGCTCAAGAAGAGAGGAAATCATAAAAATATTTTTGAGTTATTATATAAATGATTTCAAGCTTTACGTGTAGTTTGAAAAAAGTAGTTGACCGATGTGGTTGACGTTTTAACATTATTGATAAATACACTTACTAAATTTCATATACATTTCCAAAAATTATAGATGAAAAGGTACGAGTTGAATTCAAAGCGCCCGTTGGATTTGGCTTGTAATTTGCCCGGTGTGTACAAGATTTCCAATCTCTAACGAATTTTCAACCAGGAGACACGCTGGGGCCTCTCGGGTCTTTGTATCAGTCTTCTCAAGTCAATAGTGTGTAATCCAAAGCTGGAATCACGTGAAGTGGCAGATGTCGTTCTTTCACCTTCGACTATTTTCTACTCCCTCATAAATGGACGGCAAATTCAATAACGCATTCGAATGTCTCATCTAATACATATTCATATAATAATGCATTAAAGAGGTATCATTTAATCTATAAAAAATTGTTTATAATAGATACTCTAAAAAACTAAGATATGGAACATATATTTATTTGCATGGATGACATAATTGTTTGAGATGATAAGATAATCACTTAAAGTTATTCTAGTATTGCACGTAATATATAATAACTATATTTTTGCTGAAATAATAACCTAGTAAACGAATATGCTTTCAATGACAAAAATTATTTATAATACATAATCTGAAAGACTAAGAGACAATATGCATAATTATTTGTATGAGTAGGATGATGACCTATGAATTCTATATATTTAATAATTTCAAAAAAAAATATTTTAGTTCTACACTAATTTTATTAATGAAATTAAGTTTTGTATGCTAATACCATATTGTGTTAAAAAAGAGAGTAAGAATAAATATACGGAACACATAATCACCTATACAAGCGAAATAATCACTTGAAATAGTAAGATAGCTACTTAAACCAGTAAGATAATTATTGTGATGTACATACTAAGTTATTATTTTTTTAATAGGATAATCACCTAAAAGACCCGACACGGTGATGTCATTAATAAAAATAGTGTTTATAACACGTAACACGAAATACTAAAAGACGGATTACATAACCACTTAAGCGAACCAGATAATCACTTGAGCATATAATATAATCACCTATGAATTATTTTTGTTTTGTAATTCTAAATAGATATTTTAATACCAATCTAATTTCATCAACTAAATTAAATCCCATATACTAATACTATATCGGATTGTAATAAAAAGAAGTAAGGACAAGTATTTAATTTAAGTGAATCTATTTAATTTTTTACATAGAAAAGATAGTCTAGCATAAAATTGAAATAAAAGAATAATGCTTTTTAGATTTAGGACACAACATTTTCATAAAATTTGAAGATAAGGAGTAGCTAATTACCAACAAAAACTATTTCAACATATTTAGCCATTCAAATCTTATTCAAATAAAAAAACATATGTAAATAAAAGTTCATATAATGATTAAAATTAAAGGGGTGATTTATCTATTCATATTCAACTTATTTTAAGCAAAGAGTAGAAAAAAATACCCAAACCTCAGGCCAAGAAAAAAATACATGTGGACTATATAATCGCTTGAGATATTAAAAAGAATAATTGGGTAGAAATTCGGTGGAGACAGTCACTGAAAAGGCTAAAATAATCACTCGTTTTTTGCCTTCTAGTAATATCTTGATAGATATACTTGGACGTATCATCAATGCATTTAAAATTGGCACCATCTCTATTTGTATATATCTATCTATCTATCTATCTTACTATCTATAAATGGAGTTGTTGTTGACAAACTTACAACACAATTTCCCGCTAATTTATTATTATTATTGATAATGATTGATAATAAGCGGCAATTAAATCATGCTTACAATCTATGACTTCCATTGTATAGAGCATTTAATTACATGTAATTAATGCAATGCAATGCAATCGAGATGAAAAATAAAACATGGACAACACCCTTTCATTTATTTATTCATCTATAATAAATTGAACCTAATTATTAAGTAAAATAAATTTATTTGAATTACAAATATTTATATGAGTCGAGAACCCAAAAACTCTTCCTTTCTAATAGTTTAATATGCTAAATTAATTGTGCATAAAAAACTAATTATAGTAATAAAAAAATTGATTTCTAGAAGACTTATTTATGGGGTAAAAAACTATTTACATTAAAGAAACTCATTTTGGAAAGACTAACTTCTAGAAAATAAAACTCATTACAATAAGCATGCTTGGAATCAAGAAAAAAAAGGGCATTCATAATGGTTTATATGAATAATAAAACCGAGTAAATAATGTAGTTCAATCTAAGTTATGTTGGTATTTTTTACTAAGAAACCAAGCCAGTACATTTTTGCTATAATTTAATAATATTTCACATCTTTCCCGTTTATTTGTTCATTTCATATTGAAAATGTTTTAGTTTATTACAATATTATGTATTGCTTGAATGTCATAAAAATACTTTAATACCCTTGTTTAGTTTATCATCTTGTGCATCATATAGGGACAAAACTAATATTAGAAAAATGATAATGTGAAATAGTTTGGAATAACTACAACTATTAATTGTTCTAGTTGCAAATAATTATTACTGATGTGGTTAGTTGTTACTTGTTACATGTTGCTATCAATGAATATACTCTTTATGAATTAAAATAAAAAATGTTTTGAAATTGTGCATAACAATTTAAAAATAAAAAGTACAAAATATACCATTAATTAATATTATTTTAACTACACGTAATTAATAGACTATGGTCAAGTTGGAAAATAAAACATGGACGACACTCTTTTATTTCACCGTTCATCTATAGTAAATCAAACCTAATAATTAAATAAAATAAATATATATGAGTTACAAATAATTATGTGAGTCGAAAATTCCAAAACTCTTCATTCCTAACATTTTAATGTGCCAAATTAAATATGTAAAAAAAATATTTATAGTAATAAAAAATTGATTTCTAGAAAACTAATTTATAGAGTAAAAAATTATTTACATTAAAAAAATGATTTTGGAAAGTCTTATTTCTAGAAAAAAAAAACTCATAATAGTTTGTATGAATAATAAACCGAGTAAATACTGTAGCTCAATCTAAGTTATGCTGGTATTTTTTACTAAAAAACCAAGCCAACACATTTTTGCTATAATTTAATAATATCTCACTTCTTCGGCATTTAATTGTTCATTTCATATTGAAGATGTTTCAATTGAGTACAATATTATCCGTTGCTTAAATGTCAGATAATTACTTTAATACCCCTGTTTCGTTTATCATCTTGTGCATCATATAGGACAAAACTAGTATAAGAAAAACGATATTGTAAGGTAGTTTGGAATAACAGTAACTATTAATTGTTCTAGTTGCAAATAATTATTACTAATGAGGTTAGTTGTTACATGCATCTATCAATGAATTTACTCCTTATGAATTAAAACAAAAAATGTTTTGAAATTGTGCATAAGAATTAAAAATGAAAAAAAAATACTAAATATATCCTTAATTAATATTATTTTAATTACACATAATGAATACACCGCAATCAATTAAAATAGAAAATAAAACATGGACAACATACTTTCGTATACAATAAATTAAACCTAAGAATTAAGTAAAACAAATTTACTTGAATTACAACTAATTATGTGGGTCGAGAATCCAAAAACTCTTCCTTCCCAACAGTTTAATATGCCAAATTAAATATGTATAAAAAAACTATTTATAGTAATAAAGAATAATTTCTAGAAGACTTATTTATAGGATAAAAGCTATTTACATTAAAAAAACTAATTTTGGAAAGACTAATTTCTAGAAAATAAAACTCATTACAATAAGTATGCTTGAAATCAATAAAAAAAATAGTCATTCATAATGGTTTATGAGAATAATAAAACTGAGTAAATGATATAGTTCAATCTAAGCTATGTTGGTATTTTTTACTAAGAAACCAAGCCAACACATTTTTACTATAATTTAATAATATTTCACCTTTTCTGCATTTAATTGCTCATTTCTTATTGAAGATGTTAGTACAATATTATTTATTGCTTACATGTTAGAAAGTTAATTTAATGCTCCTATTTTATTTATCATCTTGTGCATCGTATAGGGACGAAATTAGTATTAGGAAAATGATGCTGTGAGATATAGTTTGAAATAACTGTAACTATTCTTTCAACTGTAACTATTAATTGTTCTAGTTGCAAATAATTATTACTGATGTGGTTAGTTGTTATAGGCTACTATCAATGAATATATTCTTTATGAATTAAAATAAAAAATGTTTTGAAATTGTGTATAAGAATTAAAAAAATAAAAAATTACTAAATATATCCTTAATTAATATTATTTTTTTGTAATTAATAACTAACTTATTATGCAGTCTCACTTTATTTAAATCAATAAATATAAGGATAAATCAGAAAAAATAAATTTTATCTTAAAATTATAGAACATCACTTATTTTAAAATAAAAATAAAATTTTAAAATATTATTTATTATGAATTCGAGGAAGTATAATAAACTTCAAAAACCATTTTTTTTTATTTTCTTTAAATTATACGATCTTAGACGTGCGTGGTTCTTGAATGTAGGCATGTAGCCTCTAGTGAGTAAAATATTCAACGAAAGCATCATTTTGTGTGTTAACCATGGCACATGGCTTGTAGTGTGATCCGTACAACACACCCATTGATTATTCCAAGTTATAACTCCTTTTTCCCAAAGTAAATATTAATATTGTTTATCACGATAAATTAAATTTGAGAAAAAATAAAACTTAAAAAGCTAGCATTAGATTTTATCATCACCGTGAAACAACTCTCCTTCAAAAACTAAATTTTGATAACCTTTTTGTTGATGCTTGGTTACGTTTCTACCGTAAAATTTACTTGCTATTCTAATATTTTTGAATTAAGTAATGCTATCTATCTAAATTTTAAATCCAAATTAAAACCTAAAATTTCCTAAAAATACACATATTGATGTACTGATTTTATTTTATTTATTAATAATTAAGTAATATAAATTAATAATAATACATTATAAGATACAATTATGGCATAAAATCCCATATATTTATTATTAGTATTATTTCTATTATAATCATCATCATTATTGTTATTATAATAATAATAAAAAGATTTATATTTTTTATGACACAATTTTATTTTATTTTGTATTAATATTAGTTTGTATTACTTAATTAATAATAAAAAATAAAATTTGTGTACCAATATGTGTATTTTTAGAAAATTTTAGTCTTAATTTTGAATTTATAATTTTTGGTGGATAGCAATTTTCTTATGAATTGATTCGGTAATAAATATAGTAATGATTACACTTGGGAGTTGTGAAGAAAGATTAATGGTTTTCTAGTCGATGAAAACTGAGTGATCGGTAATATTATATGAGAGTTTAAGAATTAAATGATGAAAATAATATTAAAAATTTAGTTAGTATTCATATTTACCATTTGGTATGTCAACAAAATGAATTAAAAATAAAAATTTATTATGTTTGGTAGATGATATTAGGGTTGAAGATACAATATTACAAAGGATGGAAAAACTTTTAGTGTATTATTATTAGAATGCGATAAATCATTAAGAATATATGACCTCCAAATTTTATTTTCTTTAAACAAATATGGAATATACTAGTTTATTAAATTTAGTTTCCAATTTTCATTTCAATCTCTTAGTTTCCTAAAAATAGAGATATAGAAAACTAATAATAACTCACATTGAAGTTGCATACTAATTAATACTCCCTTCGTAGAAGAATACGAGTCATCACAGATTTTGAAAATAAACTTTAATAATTAATTTTTTAAAATTATATTACATTTTAATTTAAATATATAGTTTTTTATTCATCAATTTTTTTATAATAATATTTTAAATTTATTACTAATATATATTAATACATATTATTGTATTTAAATTTATTACTAATATGTATTAAAATATATTAATAGTCTAATTTTATTTTTAAAATTAGTAATAATTTATTTTCTTATAGAAAAAAGTAATTTTTTAGTATCTTCTAGACTTAAATAGCATATTATTTTAAATAATCAAAACAAAAAAGCTTGCCCTCAAGCCTCAAGTAATAGGATTTCGAATTATGGTTCTCCTATCCAGTGGGCCTAAAAAACATTTGGGCTATCAATTTAAAATGGTCCAATATATTGCCCATTGCTCCATCAATTTCACGTTTTAACTCAAAGTCAAAATTCATACCCTCAATTATAAAAAAAATTATATATTTAAATTTTAAATCAAAATTAAAAATAAAAATTTCTAAACTTATGTATATTAGTACACTAATTTTATTTTTTATTAATAATTAAGTAATAAAATTAATAATGATGCAAAAAAATTGTGGCAAACAAAGTGTAATTTTTATTTATTATAATAACAATAATAATGATAATTATAGCAGAAATAACACTAATAAATTTATTAAAATTTTTATTTCATAATTTTATTTTCAAGTGTATTACTAGTTTATGTTACTTAATTATCAATAGAATATAAAATTAATGTACTAATGTTAATTTTTTTAAAATTTTAATTTTTAATTAGGATTTAGAATTTAGATATATACCTTTTATCACTGACTATCCGCTGATAAATGAAGAGAAAAACACTCAGAAAAATATGCACCTCACACTGCTTATCCTTAACAGGGCGACTGGGACAAGAGACGCCTGCCACTGCCAATCATACTTCTCCGGCCCACCAAATTGAACGCGAAAGTTCAACAATGACAGATGCAAGTATGCAACGTCCTTACTAAGGATATGAGGATATCTGAATCGTTAAAAAATCTAAGAAATATCACAGACCTAGAATTATTCATGCACTCATAATTGGTAGCTGCCATTAATTTTATTCGAACAATCAATTGTATTCGTTTCTGACATGGCTAGAGATTTGGGTCATTGTGCATCTTCCACAGCAGTGTCGATTTCACCTACACCTGCCCTCAAGTATGCGAATCATTTGTCTAGAAGATCCTTCATTTTGCCATCAACTCTATACTCCTCTTGCTCATGGGTCTCTCCAATTCTCTCAAAGTTTCACTCCATGACACAGCTTCAGTTGAAATCTTCAAATGGGCATCCCATTGATTCCGTTTCTTTCCAAGACGGTGAGCTCCCGTATTTTGAACTCCTTTTGCCTTTCTGTAAATTTTTGACTTTGCTCAGTCGAGTTCACTGTTTGGTTGGTCCGATTGAACTCTGCTCTCAAAACTTTTAAAGGAGATTCTTGATTTGTATTACCGATCTCTTGTCTTGGCATGACCTTCTGTTCTTGCTGTGTATCCCATTTTTATTTTCTTTTTGTTCATAGAAAAGTTTGTCAAGGAGGAACTTGGAAAGTGGAGTGAGTGGGCTGTGTGCTTGTATACCTGTTTTCCTTTTGAGTCGATAATGGCTTGCATAGTCATGCTTGTTGAGGTTATGAGCAGCTGTATCTTAATCAACAGTTACTATTTAGATAGCCATGTAATTGAGTTGAAACGACTTGAAAGATTTATAATTGCATGGAGGACTCTACACAAAGGAACTTGAAAGAAATCGGCAGCTATTCATAGCTGTAATATCAACTCCGTTATTGGAGGAAAAGGAAAGAACAGAGAAAATGAGAGAGAATCTCTGCTGTGTATTATTCTAAGTATAGTCGTATATGTTACCGTGAGGGCTGTTTGTGTATTTATACTGTAATTACCAACAGAACCAGCCTAACTAATTGTATCTGTTAGTACAGTAACACAACAAATTACATAATGTAAATCAGATAATTGGTTACATTGCTGTGAAGGTGAGGTGGACTTCACGTGCCTTTATCCCTCATACACCCCCCTTTTCCAGTTGGACCTGGAGAGGTCGAGACAAGTCCCAACTTGGAAGCCAAAAACAATCTGGATCTGTCATGACTCATGGGCAGTAGACATAACTCCATCTGGAATGAGATCCCTTACGTAGTAACAATCAACTTTCAAATGTTTAGTATGTTCATGGAATACAGGATTGGCAGCAATATGTTGTGCGGCAGTATTATCACAGAAAAGAGTGATGGGCTGAGGCACTGGAATGACAACTAAGCACAGAACTCCTCTAATCTGCATCACTGTAGTACTATGTTGTGGAAGAGAGTCATTCGGGGTAAAATAAGCCATAATCAACCGTCCCACATAAATAACAAACAACATGCATAGCAGCTTGCATGTGAGGAACATGTGGACATCTTAAAAACTGACTTAAATGCTGAACAGAATATGTAAGTTCTGGCCTGCTGAGATTAAGATACAATAATCATCCAACCAACCTTCTATAAGGCTCAAAATCTGGTAAAATATCCCCTTCATCAATTAAAAGTTACAGGCCTCGTGATAGAGGAAATGAAGCAGCATTGCATGAAGACACACCCGTGTCTTGTAGTTATGTAGCGTATCAACCACCCGTTTTCTCTGCTTTAAATAGTCCCAGAGGATATTGTAGATAATTCCGGACCAAGGAAGTATTGCATGAGACCAAGATCCTTGGTGGTAAAAGCTTGGTCTAGAGATTGCTTTACAGAGTGGATAGTAGTTTCATGTTCATCAGTAATTAATATATAACAAGGAATGAGAAGTGTTTTGACGATCATCTGCCTTGAGCAGACTGGTTTCTTAAATAATGTATGTTGTTAGCAAGTACATCATAGACTGAGTAAATAGTTGCAACTGACCCCTATTTACAAGGAACTAGAGATACCAAATTCTAAGTTTCCTTATTTGAGAGATTCCAGGAGATAAGATGGTTGATTGAGTTATTTGATTAGCTACAACCTTATTTCCTTAACACCTCCTGCAATCTCAACAGGAGGGGATGAACGTTGAGATTGGACCGAAGATCAGATAAATGGCTTGAGAGTAGTCCCTTCGTAAAGATATCAGCTACTTGCGCATTGGTCGAAACATGATGAACTGCTTAGTTACCCCTTTCAATCTTCTCTCAAACAAAATGAAAATCAATTTTAATATGTTTGGAACAATTGTGAAAAACTGGATTTGTAGTCATATAAGTAGCAGACAAGTTATCACAATAAGGCTCCGTTTGGATTGGGGTGAATCGAGGTAGGGGTAAATATTAAAAATTAACCTAGGTGAAGGGAATGGAGGTGAATCGGGGTGAATACTTTAAAATTCTGTTTGGATGATATTAACCTAACTTGGGTGAATCGGGGTGAATGTTTTAAAATTTTCGTTTAAATTGAGGTGAATGAAGATTATAATAATAAAATAAATGATATTTATGCCCTTATATTAAATAAATAAGTCATATTGATGGGTATTTTGGTCCTATCAAGTCAAAAATTTACTTATTCTTTCACCTTCACCTCCGTTACCCCCGAAATCGGAGGTTAATAAAAACGAGGTTAATCGAGGTGAATGGAGGTGAAACATTAACCTCGATTCACCCAGGTAAAATTATTAACCTGATACCCAAACGGGGTGAATCAATTCATTCACCTCCATTAACCTCCTTCCACCCCAAAACAAACAGACCATAAAGGACAAGTGGATTAGCAAGAGAGATGCCAAGTTCATGAAGGAGCTGCTGAAACCATACAAGTTCAGCAGTTGCTGCTGCAGCGCCTCGATATTCTACTTCCATTGATGATTTTGCTATGACATGCTGCTATTTTGATGACCAACTGATAAGATTACTAGCGAGAAAAATACAGTAGCCCTGGGTGGAAAGGTAAGTATCAGGATCATCAGCCCAATCTGTGTCAGAAAATGCAGACAACAAGTAATCGGAGTACCTTCAAAAGTAAAAAGCATGATGAATGGACCCTTTGAGGTAGCGAAGAATATGTTTCACTGCTTTCCAGTGAAAAATGGTCGGAGAATGCAGAAATTGGCAGGCACAGTTTACTGCAAAAGCAATCTCAGGTCTAGTAATGGTAGCATACTGTAATGCTCCAACAAAGGTACGATAAAGATGCTGGTCATGAAAAGCTTTACCAGCTGAGGAGGTGAGTATTTGCATCTGCTGGTTTGCTGATTGGTTTAGCCTCTGCCATTTGTACACGATATAATATCTCCATGATGTACTTAGTCTGTTAGAGGAACATGCCATCTTTAGTTTGTTGTACTTCAACTCCTAAGAAAAAATTAAGGCCGCCGAGATCTTTGAGAGCAAATCGGGAGTTAAGATGGGCCACAAAATGTTGAATAAAATCTGGAGCATTCCCTGTACTAACCATGTCATCACGAACAATGAATAATCATAATAGCAACTCTAGAAGTCGTATTCAAGTAATAAAAATTTCAGCTTGGTAAATCATGCACGAGGAGCTTGTTTAAGTTTATAAAGAGCTTTGCGAAGATGACACACATGATGTGGGAATTCCGTATGATGATATTCGGGAGTTGATTCATATAAACACATTCATGTAAATCACCATGTAGAAAAGCAACGTCAAGTTGACGAATTGGCCAACCATTTGATATAGCCACAGCAAGAACTAGACGAACTGTGGCAGTTTTAACTACAGAGCTAAAAGTATCAAAGAAATCAACCTTGTATGACTTAGCGAGCTTTGTAATGCTCTATTTTGCCATCTACTTTTCTTTTAATCCTGTAAACCCACTTGCAACCAATTATATTAGCATCAAGGGGGTGGGGGTATTAAGGTCCAGGTATTATTAGAGAGAAGAGCTTTATATTCATGATCCATGGCTAAACGCCATTCGGGATAATGTGAGGCTTGTTTATAAGTGGTAGGTTGAGAAGAGATAGATGGATCATTGGGCAGAGGATATTTAGTGGCTAAAAGTGCTTTGGGCTTGAGTTGGTTAGTACGAGCGCGGGTTACCATTGGATGTGTTGATGTTGTTGTAGGGTGTAAATGACTCAAAATCGAAGATGCTGGGAAATGGCAGGGATAGAGGATGTGGGAGTGGCAAATTGCCCTATTGAGGCATTTTCTGGCGAGTGATTAGATGTAGTGGGATGTGGGGTGGAATAAACTTGAGATGCCACAAGAGATGAAGAACCTCTAGAAGGAGACAAAGAGGTAGTGGGTGTAGGAGTTAATGGTGAAGATGGTTGAGAAGAAAAGGCTTCATGAAGTAATTGGAGTGTGACTTTATAATTGGGATAAAAAGAAAGAGGCTTAATAGAAAGATCGGTAGGAGACTTAAAAGGAAGACTATTTTCATAAAAAATCACATGAGGGATGATATAAAGCCAATTAGTCTCAATATGAATAGAAAGTTAGCCTTTATGTTTTGAACTATACCCGAGAAAAACACATGGTTTGGAACGATATTCTAGCTTGTGAGAGTTATAGGGGCGAATGAACGGATAATAGAGACAACCAAATGTTTTAAGCAATTTATAGTATGGAATTTGGCGATAGAGATACTCGTGGGGGGATTTATAAGCAAGAAGAGGGGTTATTATGCGATTAATAAGGTAGTTAATGGTGGGAAACACATACTCCCAATATGTAGTAGGAAGGGAAGCATGAGCTAGAAGTGCTAAGACTTTGGTTACAATGTCTTTATGGTGACGCTCGGGAGCACCATTTTGTTCTAGAGTGTGTGGATACGATAATCGATGATGGACCCCAAGATTTAATAAAAATTGTGAAAGTTTTCTATATTCGCCACCCTAATTGGTTTATAAGGTTTTTATTTTGTAGCCAAATTGAGTTTGAGTCATGGTATGAAAATGTTTGAAAACATCGTAAGCTTCATCACAACGACACAAAAGGAAAATCCATACATATTTGGTGCAATCATCTAGAAATTGAACAAAATATCAAAAACCATTAATATAAGTGATGGGTGCAGGTCCCCAAACATCACTGTAAACAAGTTCAAATGGAATTTGCAATCTTTGATAACAAGACGACAAATGAAGTTTGGGACTCTTTCCTAGTTGACAAGATCTATTGAAGGACTGATCTTATTTATAATAAAAGGTAAATGATACTGATAAATTGTCTGCTTGACTATCTTGTCATTAGGATGCCCCATTTTGTTGTGCCAACCAGAGACCTCAATCAAGGTTCCCCTGCAGTAGGACCTTTTCTTGTAGATTCTTAACAACACGCGTTAGGATAAAATTCCATAGATACATTGTTATCATGTTCAAATTGGGAGATGCTCAACAAGTTCTTAGTAATAGATGGAACATGGAGAACATTATTTAGGATAAATTTGTGATGAGGGGTGGAAAGGGAACTAGTGCCAATATGATTAATTGCAAGAAGCTTACCATTTCTGATCTGGACTCGATCATCTCCCTGATAATTTGAGTGAACCCTCAAATTATTGAGATCGGAAGTGAGATGAGCCGATGCTCCTGAATCAACAAACCAATTTAGCTCAGCCACATTGCTTGTTGGGGAAGCTAGTGTGGAAGAAACTTCTTGCGGACTCTCTGTTGAATATGCATGATCAAACCTGTGATAGCATTCTCTGGCAGCATGTGACCTCTTGTTACAGATTTAACACACGCGGCCATATTTTCCTTTGTTATTACTACCATTATTGAAGTTGCTACTACCTCCATACCTATGTTGACTCCGGTTTTGTTGAGTTTTCTGCTTCCTCATATTGTTGCCACCATTTCTGTTTTGATAAAGATTTTGATTGGAATTGCCATGGTAGGTATTAAATTAATTTTTTTTGTTGTTGTCCTCCACGGTAAGAACCAGCTACATAGGTTTTATGAACCACTTGTTGTGGTTCTTCTGCATTTAAGTGTTTCTCCTCATCAATGAGTAGGCCCAGCAAAGAATCCACAGAAATAGGATTATCCAAAGAACAAACACTTAGAGTGGAATTAAATGTTGAGTACCTCAAGTCAAATCCTTCCAAGATATGTTGTACTAATTCTTGTTCTAAAATTTTTGCTCCAATGGCAGCCAATCCATCTGCAGAAGATGCTTTCTCTTGAAAATAATCAATAATACTAGTATTACCTTGAGACGAGGTAGTAAGCATTTTTCGAAGATGCACCCCTCTTGCATGGTTCTGGGATTTGAATTTGGTCTCAAGTTTCACCCAAACTTGACGAGATGTTTCTAATTTTGCCACCAATGGAAGGACAGCTTCTGTCATGCTGCCTTTAAGCCATACACAAGCTATACTATCTTTCTTTATCCAGATGGTATAAAGAGGAGCATGATTCTGTGATCCCGTTGTCAGCAGATAGATATTTTGCAGGAGCTTTTGCTCCTTCTTCAATAACAGCCTCGCAATAAGAACTTGTTTGGAGACAGGTGCCCAAGTATCATAATTTTCTTTGGAAAGTTTGATGGAGATGGACGGGATGGTGTTTTGTGTGCTCAAGTTTGATGTCATATTTAAAAAAAATCAGGATCAATACTATGAGAATAGTTTTTGGGCCTTGATACGATAACAGGATCGATACTCAAGTGTTTTGACGGCTTATTCATCCGCCTTGAGTGAACTGGTTTCTTAAATAATGTAAATAGTTGTAGCCGACCCCTATTTACGAGGAACTAGAGAATAACAAATTCTAAGTTTCCTTATCTGAGAGATTCTAGGAGATAAGATGGTTGAATGAGTTATTTGATTAGCTACAACCTTATTTCCTTAACATTATATCAGAGCATAGGTTCTCTATCTGACACAATTAATCAATTCAAACAGTAAATCATGCCTAATACTCATTCCTCTCCAATTCATCGTCCTGGTTCTACTGGAGATGTCAGTCAATGAAACAACCCTCAGCAAAATTATAACAACCCTTGTTATCTTTCTTCCGGAGATCATCCTGTTGTTCAGCTACTCAGCACTCCCTTCAACAGCCAAAACTGGCTTAGCAGGAGCAGAGGAGTCAGACTTGCACTTGGAGCAAATACGAAGCTAGGTTTCATCACTGGAACCTCTGTAAAAACTAAAGATGATGATGAAGAGCTCGAATGTTGGCTATGATCTGACTACTTGGTCATGTGCTGGCTAATCAACTCCATGACTCGGTAGATCTCTGAACATTTCAACTATGTAAGTCTTTCAAGCAATGGTGGGATGAGCTGATAAAAAGGTGGCCATTCAAACATTTCACAACCTTATCAGTTGAAGAAAAGTCTTGGAATGCTTTCTGAAGAAAACCTACCTGTTGCTGATTACTATGGCAAACTGAAGAAACTTTGGGATGAGATCCAAAGCATTGTAGGCTTTTCTAATTGCACTTGTGGTTTTCTGGAAAAATGCCCTTGTGGTACTTTGAAGTATCTGCTCAAGGATGCAAATGATAAATCCATGGAATTTCTAATGGGATTAAATGATGGCTATGAGAGTTTTCGTAGCCACATATTAACACTTGATCCATTACCTTCTGTTGATGAAGTCTATTTCATGATTACTTAACTAATTCTGTAGTACAGTAGTACAACAGATTACTTAACGAAGGAAGAGTAAAGAAAGTAGAAAAAATGAGAGAGCATCTCTGCTTTTAGTTGTATATATTTGAGGGCTGTTTGTGAATTTATACTGTTATTACAAGCAGAACTAGCCTAGCCAATTGTTTCTGTTAGTACAGTAGTACAACCAATTACTTAATACAAATCAGCTAATTGGTTACATTGTTGAGAAGGCGGCGTGCGCTTCACGTGCCTATATCATTCATGGAACTAAACACGGGAGTAAGAAAATGTTGTGGTCATACCAAAAGTCTGTTAAAAGTATCCATAAGGTTGTAGGTTTCTTCACTTATGCTTGCTGTTTTCACCTAATGAATACTTAGTTTTTTAGAAACTGAGGTCCCTATAAGATTTGTTGCTATTGCTTTCTTTACCAGGCAGCATCTCTCAATTGGTGTTTTAGTGCTGCTGATTCTGACTGTTGTGAGACCTGATATTTGTTTTGTGCTTTTTTGAATGGCTTTCATGTGAATACTATCATCTCCAAATCTTTTGCATCATCATATGTATCTACAATTTCATCAAAATGCATATTGCTTATGTCTTAGCAATTGGACAACCCGCTTAATACATAAATCATTTACTTAATACTGTGATCTTTTCTAGTTTTGTTACTCTGATTGTTGAATATCTGGCTTTATTTAGATTTTCCTGATAGCCCCATGACCAAACAACAAAATGACCCTCAAGCTAAAGAGGGGTTTCTCCATATCTCTGAACAAGTAACTGCAGAGTCCACTCTTAGCATAACCGTAGTTGGAGCTTCAGGAGATCTTGCAAAGAAGAAGATATTTCCAGCACTGTTTGCTCTTTACTATGAAGGCTGTCTACCTGAGGTCTTTTGTCACTTTTGATCAAGTTCTAACATGGAAATACCTCCAAGTATTTAAACACATCAAATTAATCAAACTTGAAGATTGGAATGGTACTCTGTTTCATTCCTCTTTAATGATTTCTGCAGAACTTCACTGTGTTTGGTTATGCACGGACAAAAATGACTGATGTGGAGCTGAGGAACATGATTAGTGAAACCTTAACATGTAGGATTGATAAGAGGTACTTATAAATATGTTGAAGGATATAGTATTTTTTCTGTATGTCATCTTCATCATCCTTGCTCTTCACACTTGCATGCTCTTCCAGTGAAAATTGTGGTGACAAAATGGATCGGTTCTTGGAAAGATGCTTTTACCAATCTGGTCAGTATGATTCTGAGGCAGACTTCTCAGAGTTGGATTGGAAGCTAAAAAAAATAGAGGTAGTGTCTCTTGTCTATTCCTGTTCCATGCAGCTGAATCTAATTCTCCTGACTTCTTCTGTCTGCATGGCTGACTGATTAATTAATATTCTAATAACCGATTCCTTCATGAAATGAGAACAAAATAGTTGTTGCACTTCTGGTGCATCCAATTCCACCTGCTCCAAGGAATATGATGGCCATAGTTTATTCATCAGTTATCACTATTACTTTTTTAGACTGACTACTATTTATTTCCGAGCATGATCATGTATACATCGCCTGGAATTTGAATCAATATTTGCTCTTTAGGCTGGAAGGGTGCCAAATAGGCTATTTTACCTATCTATTCCACCAAATATTTTCGTTGATGTGGTGAGATGCGCCAGTCGTAAAGCCTCATCAGAGAATGGTTGGACAAGGGTTATAGTTGAAAAACCATTTGGCCGGGATTTGGAGTCATCAAGGGAGCTAACAAATAGCTTGAAGCAGTATCTCAACGAGGACCAGATATTTAGGTATTTTTTGTTTCTTCCATACATTTATACTACCTTTTGATTGCATGTGATGATGAAAAGAAAAAATGCTTTGATAAATTGTGGAGCCATATAACTATTATTGACAAAGGGATTATGATTAGATAAAAATTATTCAGTTTGAACTTAATTATTTGGAGAATAAAAAATGCTCGCAACAAAAAATATTTTCTTTGTGGATTCTGTGTTTGGAACTTATGAGATTATTGATTAGATGTACATTTTTCAGCTTGGTGATGGTACATTGATAATGTAATGGTTACTATGTGTTTGTAACTTAAATTGAATGGAAGAACTGTAAGTAAGGGAGGAGGGATACACTTTAAATTTGTTACTGATCCGTAGATGACGAGGATTGCCAACTTCTGCTTAATGTGGATCAGTGACACGGAGCACTTTTTTACTTCAAATTTTTTAATTAAAAATTATTGATTTGTACAGCAGGTTGTGCATTTTGATATGTAAATAAAAGTTGGGAAGAGAAAAAAATTTAGAAGTAAAGAAGTTAGTGTTTAGCCAAAGTGACGATCTTATATTATGGTTCGTAGTTTCATTATTTATTTATTTTTCTTAAATTAAAAAGTTGGCTGGTGGAACAAAGGGATGACCATCGGATAGAGGTTTCCTTTTGTTTTCCTTTTTATTTTATTTTCTCGAAGTTTTGTTCTTGTGGCGGTTGTTAAGGGGTTCCTTAATACATTCTTTTTCTTTTTCATTTTTTTTCTGTTTTATTTGTGTGACAGTTAAGGGGTGTTCCCTTAAATACCGCGTGTTTATTTATATATATATTTGGGGGGTGGGGAGGGGTTTGATTTTGAAAAGAAATAAAGTCTTAATCTGGATGTGTGCTCAGGATTGATCATTACTTGGGGAAGGAACTAGTTGAGAACCTATCAGTGCTTCGATTCTCGAATCTTGTTTTCGAGCCTCTCTGGTCAAGAAACTACATTCGCAGTGTGCAGCTGATTTTTTCTGAAGATTTTGGTACAGATGGACGAGGAGGGTAAGCATTTCCTTTCTTTCTTTGATCTTTCTAAGAAGAACTTTTTAACTACCGTGTTTATGTTGTGCATCTAATCTCTTTCTCAGCTACTTTGACAAGTATGGAATTATCCGAGATATAATGCAAAATCATCTTCTTCAAATTCTAGCACTTTTTGCAATGGAAACACCTGTCAGCTTAGATGCTGAAGACATTAGGAATGAAAAGGTTTGCTTGATTCTTGGAAGGTGGTTTACATATGCAGGGGTTCAATTTTGGTAATGTTTGCTTTTGTCACTCGATGCAGGTCAAGGTTTTAAGGTCAATGAGACCTCTTCAGCTTGCAGATGTGACTGTGGGTCAGTACAAGGGTCAAAGCAAAGGGGCTAAGTCATACCCTGGGTATACAGATGACCCAACTGTGCCTAAAAATAGCATCACTCCCACGTTTGCAGCTGCAGCACTGTTTATTGATAATGCTCGATGGGATGGAGTACCTTTCTTAATGAAAGCAGGGAAAGCACTTAACACAAGAAGGTTGGCGAATTATTCACCTTTGCGATCATTTTCATATTTGTTGCTGTTTGATTCACAACCCCTCCCTGGCGTGTGCAACTAGAAAATATGAAAGAAGCGGTTGTGTGATTGTTGTTGCTGCATGGATGCAGAACAGAAATCAGGGTTCAATTCAGACATGTTCCTGGTAACTTGTACAAGAGCAACTTTGGAAGTGATCTGGATAAAGCTACTAATGAGCTTATCATCAGAGTACAACCTGATGAAGCGATTTACTTGAAAATCAACAACAAGGTACCTGGTCTGGGAATGCGTTTAGACAGAAGTGACCTTAACTTGCTATATAGTACGAGGTAAGAAATTGGAATCTAATACCAATGTCTCTTTGGGTCTTGAAGCGAAGCTTAGTAGAAGCCTATCTTATGCCATGCACTCCTAATATTCTTTTGAGTAACAATATTGGGAGATTTTGACATTCAGACATTAGGCTTTTGAGTCATGGTGTCTGTATTACCATGGCTAGCAGCCAATGGTGCCGAAAGTCTTAAGCTATTAACAGATCTAAGCTCCAGCCTACTAAGAACATCTCACAAGTCAAAAATGAGGTCTGCCATCATAATCAATTTGACATGTTTCTAAGATTGTTGTGCTCTTTACTGAATGAAGGTATCTAAAAGAAATCCCTGATGCCTACGAGAGGCTGCTGATAGATGCAGTAGAAGGAGAACGAAGATTATTCATTAGAAGCGATGAGCTTGATGCTGCATGGGCATTATTCTCTCCATTGTTACAGGAGCTTGAAGAGAAGAAGATTGCTCCTGAGCTCTATCCATATGGTAGTAGGGGGCCGGTCGGAGCTCACTACCTCGCTGCAAAGTACAATGTTCGTTGGGGAGATCTTACCGCCGATGAGTGATGGATGTTGGGTCACGTATAGGGTGTATATATATTTTAATAGTTTTCGATGCATTGAGAAGGTGCGAAAATTTGTCTTTGAGATGATATGGACATGTAGCAAAGGTTGTTGAAACATGGTTTGGTAGGAGCTCCTGTTGGCATGCACTCTGTATAAATGTATTACGGTGTTGTAAGGATGATTGATATCAGATATAAAGCCAAGACATAGTTAAGCTAGGTAATGCCACTTAACCCGGTTCTTTAGAACTAGTTTTTACATCTTATCAAATCATATTAGCATTAATATAATTGTATTATCACTGATAAAATTATACTATATTAATATAATAATTAATAATTTTAGTTTAATAATATAAAAAAAAATAATTAGAAGATAGTTAATAGAAATAATAACTAATATTAATATAACTATTACCATAATACTTATTAATATCAATAATACAATAATAATTATTAATAATATAACCATTATAATGATTAATATAATTATCATACTAACTATTAGTATAACTATTCTAATGATTATTATTATAAATATAATTATGACTCTTTATACTATTAGTATTAATGATATTATTATAATTGTTTTAATTATTGATATAAGAATTATTGTCATTATTAACGTTAATATTTTATTTACTAATATAATTATTAATATTGTAATAATAATAATTATTATTAATATAAATAGAGTAGTTATTAATAATATTATTGTACTAATTATTATTGTAATTATTAATATAATTATTGATATTATGCTAATTAATTATGAATATTACTGTTATAAGAATTATTATTATTTATAATATTAATATTATTGTCTTTATTAATATAATTATTATAATGCTTATCAATATGATTATAATAATTATAATTAATATAATTATGAAAAATATATATTTATTAATAGAATTTTTATAATTAATTACCATTATAATTATGGACATAATTACTATTTTATTAATTATTATATTTTTTAATTAAGAATACTAAGTATTATAAATTTTAGCACATTCATTACAATAATAATAATAATTATTATTAATATAATTATCAAAATAATTATTCTTATGCACTAATCATATAAAATCTTATAATATTAGTAAAAATAAATTCTAGCTCCTTAAGTTTCTTTAAACAAATAAATCTCTTGCCTTGTGTGTGCTCTTTTCTAATCGTTAAATTGAGTTAAGATTAGTGTAGGTTCGGATTCGTGTTTGAATCCTCACATCGCCGTGCCGATTTATATAAACTGCGATTCTTGTTTTGTATGTGTCATCTTTAGATTTCTCATGTTTAGAGTAAGGATAAAATAATGAAAATGAAAAGAAAGAAGAGGAAGACAAAGGAAAGCTTCCACACGCTTCGTGATGCGTAAGCCACAAAGATCTCCAACATTTCTAATATAGTCCGTCCGGCAAAACGCATATATGTCGAAAACACAGTTTAGCCGGCTCTGCCTAAACGGCTAAACCTTCTCCTCTGCAGGTAAAACCCGAAGCAAAAGCCTCCGCTTCTGCGCCACCTATTCACCGCTCGGACCTATTCTCATCACCAGAATACCTCGCGCTCTAGAGCCGACAAAATAGACGATGCAGCGGGCGATTCGATCTCGGGCCGCCACCAGTATTGCCTGTCGTTATTACACCCGGCCTTTCTCTTCAGACGTGCCAAATGCCTCAGCTCCTCCTCCTTCTTCTTCAGCCGCCGCCATTCCCAATGCTGAATCAACTCAAACTCCTCTTCCTCCACCCGAGACCGACACTTCTAGAAAACTTCCGCCTCTTCTCAAGTTCGGCCTCATTGGTGCTGTCACTGGAGCTGTAGCTACTGCCGGTTACGCTACTTATGGTTCGTGCCTGCTTATATTCATTGTTTTTTTCGATTGTACGTGCTAGTTGATGTGATTTTGATCACTAATTTACTTTATATTAGCGAAATGGAACTTGGATTCGTCATTGTTTAAACCTCTTATTCCGGGATTTCACAGTGGTCCCGACTATCTTCTGTCCTAAGAATGTTGATACGGAAAATATTATATTGCCTGCAAGAGTTTTTCCTCAAAAGGAACTACTAGATAAATCTTGGCCGCGTCAGACACCTTGTTCAGTTTATGTAACTGTTGCATCGTGGGAAAATACTTGATGGAGAGCTAATCTTTACTTTTGAAAGTCTAACCTAGGATTCTCGTGTCTGAAAATATTTTCATCCTCTCCAAGGTGCCTGCTAAAACGACCTAGAAAAGAGCATGTTGAAAAGATGAGTTGCACAGTAGGGTTCTGCCGGAATAGACCATCTCCGTTGAGTTTCTTGGACTGTCTTTTTTGTTTCTTTCATTAATCAGTACTATATGAACTGACTCATTGTCATTGGCATACTGTTCTGTAGCTTATACTGCTGATGAACTGGATGAGAAGACAAAGGCCTTCCGGTCATCTGTCAATCGGTCTCCTGGAGATGCTGCATCTGGTCTTGAGGTTAGGGCTCTAACCGGATATATATGAATTGACATTATTACGGAACAACACTGTAGGGATGCAACGTTGTTTGATATATTTTCCTACATTTTGGATCAAACATAAATTTGAATGTGAATCTTTTCTATGAATCCAGACGTTTGCAAAAGGTGCTCTAAGTTGATAAACTATTTGCATGCCTAATAAAATGACAGGAAAGTGAAAAATAATTACAAACTTTGGTTATGCTAGTAATTGAGTAGCGTCTCTGGCTTAGTGGGGTGTATGGAAGACAATCAGAGAAACTTCAGCACAGCCATCTGCATTGTCTGTCCCAAATCTCCTGATTCCCATATACATATATTTCTGCTGTAATCGACTCTTGTGGAGCAACAGGAAGCAGCGCTCTGCACTTTTGTTAGTATTTCCTTACAAATTATGTTACACCAGTTTCCACTTTACAGCATCAGAAAAAAATCTCGAAGCTCATTTTGTCATTTTTGAGCCTCATAGCTGAATGGCTGAGCATGAGACCTGATGGAAGTCATTTACCTGTATGTCATGATTCCGGAAATTGCGTAAAATTACCAACTTCTTGAGAGTAGTACTTATTAAAGGATACAAGGTGAGAACTGTATAACGAAGGTATTTTAAGAGTGCCACTGTGAATAGAAATACAACGGTAATGTGACTACTATCTAGGGAATCCTAAAATAGATATAGAAATACAAGGGTATTATCTTGCATTCTGACCTTGGTGGGACCAAATCTTCATGAAGAAGCCCTATGTGGCCCTAGGATGTAATCAACTGCAAATAATGATCAATTGCACCATTCCCTATGAGAGAGCTTTTGATTTACCCACCTACTCCCTGCAGAAATATTTAATTAAGGCCATTACTCTCCTCTGCTAACATCTTCTATACTTTTAGCCTTTGTGTTATTGTGATACGGAAAACAACCCAAAATAGAAGAAGCCTTTCTTTCTAAATACTTCAAAATGTATGAGCTCTTCATTGCAAGTCAATTATTAACTATGCCAATGCATTGCACGGATCTTTATAAAATACTGTATTGTAAATAGTTATATGATGAAGTTATTGATAATAATAACAGTAAACTCTTTTTACATTGAAATAGTTTATAGCCAATACAAAATAAAAAATAAATCATTCATTTGTTTATATTTCTCAGGTACACACACACACACACAAAAACACATGTTTTATTTCTTACCTGCTTAACCAACCATGTGGTCTTTATATTTAAATTTGAAAAACTAAACCTAGATTAAAGAGAATATTTGTAAGGATTGTATTGAAATATTAAAATTATTATTGTAGATTAGATAAAATGCAAATGCAGATACAAATCAAAAACTTTGAAGTCTATGCAAAAGTTATGGAACTTTTATATATTACATCTGACTGATTTGAATTTCAAATTTCAAATTTTAATTAATTAATTAGTAATATATCCAAAGGGAAGAAATAATTTGAAAAAATCAAAAAAAAAAAGCAATGACAAACAACAATGTAAACTAACCAATAAAAATATATGGTATCATGGGGTTATGTTTCACTTTTTAGTTTCCCCTCTCTTATTAGATTATTCTCTTCATTTTAGGCCCTCCCTACAATTCAAATGTGCACCACGAAGCTGAAAAAACCTTTTTTTTATCCCTATTTTGGGACAAGTAGAGTTAGTCATCAATGACGTAACCAAATAAACACCATTGTCTCTTTTTTCATTCCACTTGTTAATTTTAGGGAACCATTCAAATTTTAATTTTGTCGCCTGTTGCAAGTTTTTTCCTCAACCTCTTCTCTGTCCTTCAAGTTCTTTATCATCACTCATGTTAGCTCCATTTTTCAATAGTGATTTTGCATTTCTTAAAAAGAAATATAAGCACTCATGGCTAATCATTCAATCTCTGTAATTTCTTTACCTTCCTCTTTGTGATTTGAAAAAAAAAGGTGATGGATTAAAAAATAGGCGGAACAAATATGCATCTTGAATCGGTAATTGATACACAACTTCACTTCAGTGTGAAACTTGTGATAATATTTGGCCTCATACATGAATTCACCTATCACTCCAGTCAGTATGGTTGACTTCTTCTGCACCTTCCTGCCTCTCTCTACATTCTAAAGCAATTCTGTATTTAGTTTTTTATTATCACATTTTTATTAACAAAACAAAATTAGATTTAAGCTTTGTTCTTTTTGTAGTATTTAATAGTTTTTTTTTTCTCAGGGGCGTAGTTGGTCATTTTAAATGCCATGAATCAACCGGCAAAATTTAATTAATTAGTAGGTATTCATGGATAGGCATAGAATTGTTAGTTAGGGGAATTAACCATTTGCTAAATCTTAAAAAAAAATTATTAACTGACCATATTTTAGTGGTCATAACATAATGTTGTTGCATATTATATCTTTATATTTTTCTATTTTAAAATTCTAGTAGATATATTTTCCTGGTCTCTCTCTATCTCTCTCTTTTCTTTAAGTTAGCTAAAAATTAGGGTAAATTTTTGAGGACATTGTAAATGGGCGGGAATGTTTCTGTCAATTTTGTTGGTGGTTATATAGAGGTTTGACATTTGTTCTGTTGAAGACCAGTGGGGATACTTCCTTTGATGATACATCTTTGTTGGTTTCTCATTTGCAACTTTGTCCTGCAATTATGTTGAAACTTGAGTTGCAATAAAACTGTTCTCCTGGATCATAGAGGCGGCCTATAAGGCCCTATAGTTGGGCCAACCCTGTAGCAGTTCTTATCATGCAAGGTTGGAAGAATATTATTTTCATTAAACTGTATTCTGTAGTGCATTATTTTGTCAACTGCTCCCCGGTTGGTTTCACCCAAATGTGATTTCCTTGTAAATGTTTGGGTATTCTTTCTTTCTTGTTTGGTTGGTTCTTCATTTATTTCTCTTGCTCGATTTATTTACATAACTAGTTCAGCACACAGAAAGTCTGATTGTGTTATGGACTTGTTAACAGATTTTTATGTAACCAAACAATCAAGCAAACTGGAATACATATAAAAGCATGAACAAATGTTGATACCAGTAATTGTTGACATGAAAAACTTTCAAATATAATCTGTTCCTTATATTTTCTTGGTGTATTAATTACACCTTGCCTTTTCTCTCCCTACTTGGGAAAATGAAAAAGTAAAAGGCATAATTGGGAGATTAAGATTAGTTTCATCTACTTCTAAAAAGTGTGAACTCTTCTAAAATGACACTCTTTCACATATGGAGGTAGTGACAAAGGAACTTAAGAGTCAAATACTGTTTTGTAATAGAGCCTTTCTTCTTTGCAGACCTAAACTAACATTTATTTTTCTCTTCATTACAATTTCTGTTTTTGTCAGCAACAATGAAAAAATATGTAACTATGTGTTAAGCCTATGATTAGATTAGCACATAATAAGCACCTGGTTGAGTACAACCATGTTTGGAGGAACAAGGGAGGCCAGTGAGTTTTGGATAAGCCCAGATATGACTATTACATATAACTTCATCCATTTCTAAAAGAAAGGCTTTTTAATAGTTTATACACTATTTTATGAGGTAATAAATATAATCCTAACATAATAATTACACCCTTCATTGGAAAATAATAAGATAATTAATGCATAGAAGAAGAAAGAGAAAAAATAGGGGATAAAAATGGAAAGTAAGCAATAACTTTGCTAAAAGAAAATTTTTTTAAACAAAAGTTTTGAGCTAAAAAGATTTTATTTCAGAAATGAATGGAGTTTTTTTCTGCACTCTGTTTCTGTCTTTTTGTTTCTGTTTTGTGGGGGCAAATGATATTTAGCTGATGCCTTTTTCAGTTATTGACGTGTAAATACCACATTAGACAAGCTGCTTTAGTAAAATTTTTAGAAAATTAATAGCAAATAGGATGATTAGACGAGTTGTGTTTGATTGAGAAAGAGGGTGAAACTGGATACAACCAGGACCTGGGACCTCCGCACTGATTTTCCCACTTAATTCCCTGCGTCTATCTCCTTCCCCTCTTCACTTATATACACGGTTAACAACCCCTTGGCATATTAATCAGCATAACAAACTTTGGTAAGTCATCCAATGTAGTAACATACTCTCCCTAATAGGCGATTAACTCAAATTTAACAAAACAGTAGCTAATAATAATAAAATTAATGAACTACTACTGATTAACTGAAATGCTCCCTGCAGCAATGATTACGTGTGTACCCTTACGTATCCATTCAATTCTTACCCCTTCTCATCTATATAAACCTGACCAAGGGCCTATCAGTCTGCTGGTATATATGTGTATGTGTGCGCGCATGCGTGCGTGTTAGGGACTGATGTGAGAGGGGGGAAGGATAAGTTGGACATTATGGAGGGAGGTGCCAGGACCTCGTATGCCTGGATTGTTTCACCCATTCTATCTTTTAAATCAAATACACTACTCTTTTTACCTCCCTGTACTTGTTCACTTTTCTGCTTTCTTGATTCTTGATATGCTAGAAGACTAGAGTGGCTACAGTTACCTATCAATTGGTATTAGAACATTTCGATACTGGAAGATATGGTGCAGAGAATGGTTGATGGATTTGATAAATCCATAGATGAAGCAGCACTAGGTGACAAGCTGACTGCTGTGCACCAAGAATCCACTGTGGATGACTATCTTGATCACTATTAAAAGGAAGACTCCAGCGAGGTGCTCAGAGGCACATTTCTGTGGGGATTGAAGCTAGTGTGAGGATGATGAGGCCTAATGGATTATTCAAGATGATAGAGGCAACCCAAAGGGCAGAAAATAAGGGCTGGAACTTATTAGTGGGTCGGGTCAGATATGCTGGAATAGGAAGAAAACTCACCTGTACCTGATTAAGGCTTGGCGGTGGCAGATGAAGTGATGGAGTTTTCTTTCACCCGGAACCCCTTCCACTGCAAATCTGGAGAAAAGTGAAGTTGACAATATTGCAACCATGGAGGCAATGGCCATCATAGGCGTTGAGGACCAGAATTACTTGTTGAGAAACCATGGATGAGTGTCGGATAACCTTTGTATTATCAGCGACGCTAAATTGGCCCAATGAAGGGTTGACGAGGTCAAGTATTAATTGGCTGATGTGTACTCTCCAAGTAGAAGGAAGTAAGATGCGGCTCGGTGGACCCAAAAAAAGCATTCAAATGGCCCAAATAGGAGTGTGGAAATACGGACCCAATTTCCCCCAGCCCTATATTCACATACATATTCAATTCTGTTGTGTCTCTTGAAGCCCATACTACGAACAATGAGGCAAATCTTGATGCTTCGATCTTCATCCTCAACTTCATGGAGCAGGCGGTGAAGCCACAGGCAATGGCACATCACCATCCATTCAACCCTGGTCAGCAGTGGAAGCCAGTGAGGATACTTGTTCTCTTGTGCGACAAAATACAAGCCTGCAAAACTATTGAGGCACAGCCAGTGGTGCTCGAAAAGTCAACAGAGGAAGGAGGATACTCAGTTGAATTGGTGATGGCTGGTATGGAATACTGGCAGCTATTTCCTAGAATTACATGCAAATGGTGGGTCAAGTTGGCAAAAAAGGGTCAGTTAAATTAGTGCTACAACTCTAATGGGCTATGAGGAAAATCTGATTTATTCATCTATGTATTACCAACAAGCTAAGGATGAAAGGTTGAGGTACATATATATGCCCTTTGTCTTAAAATGTTTAAAGGAATTTCCAGCAGCTACAATTGGAGTAAAGGTTTTTTCTGAGTTTGTTTTGAGGAACCATGTGTTGGGGTTGCACAATACTTTGTTGGAGGGTGTCTCTAAGAGTATGGATTACGCTCATAATGTGTTTGATGAAATGCCTAAGGGAGTTCCAGATTTATGTATAGCCTTAAAAAGTGATTATGCTGAATATTTATGCCTTGAGGAAGGCAGGAGGTTATTTATACAATTTGGTATACAGAAATTGAGGCTTATTCCGAGGAGGATGGCTGGAAAATGCATAAGGCTGCGAATTTTTGGATTCCCATCATTTGTTTCTTCATTGACCATCTTTTATTACGGGTTTACGAGATACAACCTCTTGAATTTCAGATTGCCCTTCTGGGGTCTTATGGAAAAGTTATGTGGAGCTTGCTTTTGTTAATAGCTTTTACAATAAATTTCCTATGCAAAAGTTTCTTCAAGCATGGAGGGAAGTGATGGCTATGACCTTGATATTTGCAGTTGTTTTGGTCTCATGCCTAGTTGGAGTTCATTGGAGTGCTATCGTGCTTCACTTATCTTGGTCGCTTAGTAGTGTTTTTCGGTCATCTACCAAATCTCTTGATATGTGCAGTAGTCATTCCTATTTGCATGATCATATAATGGTAGAATTCAATGAGCGAATTCAGTTTTAATGATGGCTCAGTATGAGGGTCTCAAATGAGCTTGGGGCTGTAACCTTACATTATTGAGTTTCTGACATTCTGTTGGCATACAACTGTGAGTTGTATTCAAGCTTGAGGTGAGGGAGATTGTGAATGAGCTATTTTCTCATCTTCACCTTGAGGACAAGGTGAAAGTCTAAGGGGCTGATTGTTTAAGCCTATGATTAGTTAGGCATTTATTATGCAGCGGGTTGAGTGCATCCATGTTTGGAGGAACAAGGGAGGCTGGTGAGTTTTGGATAAGACAGTTGTGTGACCTACTACAGCAGATATGACTATTACGTATTAGTATTTTTCACTCTATTTCCTTTTCTATTGGTGTTTGTCTTTTTCCTTCTGGTTTTGTGGGGGTAAAAGATACTGTTAGTTGATGCCTTTTTCAGTTATTGATTTGTAAATACCACAGCTAAGTCTGCTGGTCTCTCTCTCTCTCTGTGTATATATATATATATATATATATCTGTTAGGGACTGATATAAGAGAGGGGAAGGGGAAGTTGGATGTTGTGGAGGGAGGTGCCAGGACCTCGAATGCCTGGATTGTTTCACCCATTCTATCTCTTAGATCAAGTACACTGCTCACTCTTTACCACCCTATACTCATTCTCTTTTCTGGTTTTTTAATTCCTGATCTGGTAGAAGACTGGAGTGGCTACAGGTACCTATCATTATGTTCATCTTTTTCTGCTGATATACAGATTCTCATTTGTTACTACTTTTTGGTAGTTGTTGATCTTTTCATATAATGACTATGACTATGCACAAGCTGTAGTTACTATCCCCAGAAGATATAGTTTGAAGTTTGAGTAGATAGGAAAATGACAATCATAGGAATTATAGTCATCAAAGGAGAATGGAAAAGGTGGCATCCATTGCTTTCTTCTACATAATGCCAGATCAGATGGACAAAGCAGCTATCTTCACTCTGGCTGCTGCTAGTCATACCAAGAGATTTCAACTGTGTGACCAGCATCAAGACTGCTGGGCATACCTTTTTCCACTCTGTTAAGTAAATGAACCCCGAACACAAAAACTCTTGAGTGTTTTTTTGTTTGTTTGTTTTTTTTTTTAAAAAAAAAAGAAAAGAAAAGAAAAATAGCCACATACAAGGCTTGAAACTGTATGTGACAACAGTTTGTCCTTTTTTCCTAACATCGCTGAGGAGATATTTGCAATGCACTTTGAAGTTGAACAATGTAAAATAACTGCACTATTTTGTTTGATTATGTGAGCCAGAACTCCGGTCATAAGCCCTGAGACTTTGTCAATCTAGCCTGTAATATTTTGGAGCGATATCATCAACGTCAACTGATTGCGCTAGAAGAACTTCTATTTGTGATCCTTCTTTATGGGGCATGGTAGGGATGCCATTTTTCTCCCCATAAGTATTTGGCAGCATAAAAATTACACATAAATTATCATACAAGGCTAATCGCTACTGTTTGTTTGAGATGCTCCAAGTTGGTGATGGATGTGAAGTTCTCATGTTTATTATGTGTTGCTGATAGGCACATATAGGGGTGATAGGCATACAGGGTTGAAATATTTTTGAGTTGGGCGACTATGCATTCAAACTTGAGAATCTATGCATGTACATGCAAGTCTAGTTAATTGATTGGATCGGTATTGTATTGCATTGCAGACATGATTGATAGAAATCATGAATACTGCAAAACATAAAAGCGAGAATTCTACATCAAAGTAGTTAACTAATTATCATCTCTCTTTCTTGTCTGTGCAGAAATTCCAGAGTTTGCTCTATTCTGTTGCCATGGCTGGTAAAATTTTGAACTACATTCCTAACCTCCTCTGACCATCTCTCTCACACTCTTTATCATTAGTTTCTCTTAAATATTCATTCTGTTTGTTGTTTATTTGATCAGCCAAATGGAAATTATTGAATGCATGATAGCATCATACCAGGCATGTCACGTGTGGATGCTGAAGCAGCAATTCTGTCAATTTATTCACTCTTGGTTATTTGTGATTGATTCCAGCTCATAAATCACACATTTCTTTTGTATCATTTTACATCTCTTGCGCTCACACTGGAGTGCTGAATGGCAATCTCATATAGAGCACAAAACAACTGGGCATTTAAATTTCTCTTATCCGGAAGCTAAAAATTCTGCTCTTATATATTCTAGTTCTGATTTCATTTCTTTTCTGGGAAGATTTTGGTGCTTATATATGAGGCTTTGCTTCCGGTTGATCCATTCTGCTAATGAGATGTTGCTCTGCTGCTATGTTGGGGTAGTGAGAGGGTAAAAGCACCTGCAGCTGCTGCCTTTTGCAGAACTGGTAGCTGATAGAAATAGAATGGCCAGCAAAGCACAATCTGAGCTTTAAGATTGAGAAAAGAGCCTGGATTAAATATCTGCATTCAATTTAGTTTATAAAGTTTCTGAATGCTTAGCTGGTTTGTAGTCCAAAAGACGAACTAGGCTGGGTGCCCTGTAGATGGTGTGGTTGGCCTCTTACAATTTCTGCATAGACAAAGCTGTGAATATTTGCCTTTATGTCTGAATTTTTCCCTAGTCTCCCTCCCTTCCCCCTTGATTTTCTCATGTATAATGTATTCACTTTTTGTTCATCTTCTGTTTCTCTAGCTGACGTCTCCCTCTTCTCCCATACACTAAGCCTGCATGTTATCAAAAGAATTTATTGCTTACTTCTATTCTCTGGCTTAATTTTCCAGTACCTGCTAAAACTGTCGATTTTTACTTGGATTTAAGGAGGTCAATTGAGGACCAAGTCAAGGTCAGTTTTATAGTAAACTGGAGGCTATCTTATCCTCCCCCCCCCCCCCTCTTTTTTCTCGCTTTCTTATTGCTAATTTGTTGGTATAATTACAGGAATTTGCTGAACCTACCTCTGATAAACTTCTTCCTGATTTACATCCACTGGAACAACATGTATTCACACTTGTTTTGGACTTGAAGGAAACATTAGTCTACTCTGACTGGACGGTACATGCTGACTTCAACTGCACCATCTTTTTATTAGTTGAATTCATATACACAGTACTTCTAATGTATTCTATAGTTTAAAGCTTATTAAGGGTAAATGCTGACTTCTGCTGCACCATCTTTTTATTATTTGGATGCATATATTCAGCCATTGTAATGTATCCTATAGTATAAAGTTTAATGGCGGTAATTGCTCATTGCTTTTTCGGTAGTATCAAAATACATAAACAAATTATTAGGTCAAGTTGTAAATAGTATTTTGAATTTTCATGTATGAAATTTATGTGTTTATGTGGATTCTGACATCTTTCTATCTCTCTTCTCTTTATTTTCACCCCTTTTGGTACCAAGCGTGAAAGAGGTTGGAGAACCTTAAAAAGACCAGGAGTTGATGAATTCCTCCAAACCTTGGGTCAATTTTATGAGATTGTGGTTTACTCTGATGAGCAGAGTATGGTAAGACGTCATAGCTTATATCATCATTCTTTCTTTCCTTTTCTTGTTCCCTTTCGTATAATTCTGTTTTCCCCCTGTTCTTTTGTGGTTTGTTCAGTATGTTGATCCTGTAATGGAAAAGCTGGATACAAATGGATTTGTGAGGTATAGACTGTCAAGGGCTGCTACGAAGTACCAGAATGGGAAACACTATAGGGTAAGGGATCTCTTCTTAAGCTAAACTTTGTGAAACTTTGATCACTTTTTTATTCTGGTTAGAACATACAAGGGGATCATATGATATAGAAAGTTGCCTTTTATCACTTGGCCCTGCACAGTATAATATGTTTGATGACTGACTGACATTAGTTCTAACTTCTAGTTTTATTGGCTTCTCAACATTGAGAAACAGTGATAAATGAAAAGCTTGAGTTAAGGTCCCAATTTTTGTCTGATTTTTGTTGATCTAGTCTGAACCTAAAAAGAAAACTTACTACTACTTTTTGAGATGTTATCCTATTTTTCTTGATCTGGTCTTATCTAGAGAACAGGCCCTTAGCCCATGATTATTATTCATAATATTAAATTTTTAGACTAATTTCTTCTTATCAAAGTTGAGAAGGCAATTTTTTTAAGATGTAGTGGCATAAACACTCCAAAACATCCTTCTATATATAAATTGTGGGTAAATATAATAGCTGAAGCTGAAAACCCCTTGGAGGTCATGACTTTTGCATGAACCATTGGTGAGGCCTTGTTTTTGAAGGCAATTCCTGAATACATCGTGAGGAATGTGTGGGATATTTTTAGTTATTTTGTATCTGGACCCTGGAATCCCTTCATAGTTTACCGAATTTGCGAGACTAATTTAACAGAGTTGCTCTGCTTGTTCAACTGTGTATAAGTGAGGGTTAAATAGATAATATAAATATATATTTGTGCATTATGGTTGGGTATTTACATTTATAGTGCATTCGTTGCTTCCTAGGCCTCTCATGCTATAGTTATACGCACATATCTTTCAGATATTAGTTTTTGCTACTTGACCTATTTTCCTTGTTTTGAAAATTAACGAAGATTAAATAATTGTGACCTCATCGTTATTGTATTCACCAATCAATTACAACTTCTCATGGGCTACTAATAGTACTGTATGTCAAAATAGTATGGGATTGCAGGAATAAATTTACTTGCCTTGAATGTGGATATTTCTGAGGAATGATTTGAGATGGAAGGGTAGGTTTACACTAGATGAAACACTGGCACGGCCCTGTGAAGAAGTTTCTGGCTGCTGCTATTGCTTTGATATTTTGTTATTGTTGGCAAGAGAGGAACATGGGACTGAAATACAGTTAGTAAATAAACTGCAGACTTCTCAAGGAGCCAAGTTATTCAGTGTGATTAATTTTCTAGGGGGCCTGTATATATTTCAATTTGGCAATTGTAAAATCATTATTTGTCTGAAAATGGAGCTTAAGGTTAAGTTTACGTCAGCTATGGAAAAGAGCGCCATGCTGGACTTTCTGAAGAGCTGTGATACACAGAAAATTTCAGTGTAGACTTTCTCAAGGAACCATTGTTACACAGAACATTGAACGTCTAAATTGCCTCCACAAAATTAAATTAGAATCATGTCAGTATGATTGGGAAACACGCTGCTGAGACTGTTAAGTATTCCTCTGTTTCTAAAAGAATTTTATTTTAGCAATATACACATTATTTTATAAGGTAATAAATATATCCCTAATATGGCAAGTATACTGTTTATTGGAAAATAATATGACAATTAATGCATAGAAAAAGAAAGAAAAGGTAGGGGTGAAAATGAAAAGTAAGCATCAACTTTTCTAAAACAAATTTCATTTTGAAACAAAAATTGAGTTAAAAAGTCTTACTTTTAGAAACGAAGGTAGTACTATATAATTTGGTTTCTTCCTCTGCATAACACTGAACTATGTGCTTTAGTTTGTTAAAGAGCATTTGCTTTACTTGCAGGACCTTTCAAAGCTGAACCGAGATCCTTCGAGAGTACTGTATATAAGTGGGCATGCTCTAGAGACTAGCCTTCAACCTGAGAACTGTGTTTCTATCAAACCTTGGAAAAGTGAAGCAGATGATACAACTCTTATTGATCTAATCCCATTTCTCCAATGTAAGCGTTGTACAACATGCTGATATGACTATATGAGTTTTAAATTTAATACACTACTCTCCCTCCCTCCTTTCCTTCCCTTTGTTGGATCTCATATTTGCTTTAATTTTTTTTTTGTTCAACAGATGTTGCTCGATTTAATCCGCCAGACATAAGGCCAGTTCTGGCTTCATACCAAGGGAAAGACATACCAACTGAGTTCCTTGAGCGTACTAAAGAGCACCAGAGGTAAGACAGTTTTCACTCTTATCATGTGGTTTTCACAAGCATACAGCACTGGCAAAGGGTTCAAAGAATCTGTTTGAGCTTGAAGGACAAGTATAACATTCTCCAAGATATCTAGGAAAGAAAAATAACCATGTGAAACTTATTTTTAAAACAGGGGCCTGGTACCTTGCTCAATAAAAGAAAGCTCAACCAAAATTCTTCATTAAGAGAAGCAACTATTTTTGCAAAAGATGCCCTCTTTTGCGGCCCATATAGGACTTAGTTATGATATGGAGAGTGGAGATGCCAAAAAAATGTACTGGATGGTTTTATTGCTTGCAATGAGGTCCAAATAAGATGTAATTCAAGTTAAATATGCTAAACAATCTTCATTTCATTGCAAGCAAGTTGGTGCGACTATCCAACATGTAAGTTTTCTGCTAAAATTGCAACGTCCTAACGGTGCAGGAAGATGCAAGAACAAAAGCATCACGGGCCTTTCTGGAGGAGGTAAAAGGAGGGAGTTGGAAGAGCATGTGATGACAACGATGATTCTTGCTGCAGCTTATTTGGTAATAATTTCCTTAGATCATGCAACAATGGTTGGGTGGTGGCATTTAGCTGTCAGCAGACAGATCTGGATTTTTTCTTGGGGTGACGTATCTGGCACGGCAGGAAAAATTCGATTGCGTCAAGTTTTATTGTCGTACGTGGTAGCTATCAGAGTGATATATTCTTTGTAAAATCCATTTTGGATCCATCGACGGGTTAGCGATTCTTTAGATGAAAGAAAATGATGCTATTTTTGACGGACTTAAGCGCGTTGTTACACCATCTGATACCAGCAAATACCATGACCTTTGTTATGCAATCATTGATAAAGGTTCGGCGATCTTGCTGACGACCTCTCAAGAAGGTCGAGTATGGAACAATTACTCTCGTTTTCAAATGTTTAGATCTGAAAGTGGGATAAATATGCAGCGCACCACATCCTCAAACTACATCTCTGATTAACGGTATCTTAAATTAACATAAAACACTTAATATATAGAATAATGGAATTATGATAGCTAGTTTGGATTCAATATGTTCCATTAGATTCCCATTTTGGTAATAAAGAATATTTTATTTGTATAACCATTTGAGTTTTCATATCCCTGGGTTATGGTTGACATAATTGTTCACAAGGAGAGTCACCATCGCAGGCAATTATTGATTATTAACGCTAAGCAGAAGGTTTGAGTTCGATTACGGCACACATGGGTTATAGCATTTGAGCAACCATAAAAAATAAAAGAATTACAAGCCATTTTTGTTTCAAGTTTGCCAGCTACTTGGCTACTGCGCCCCGCCCCAAACATCTATTTAGTGAAGTGTCAAATATTTCTTAAAATCAATCAGCCAGGGATACATAGGGTGAGGAAGATGATTATTGTGTAAGAGATAATAATGCTACAACTATACATTCAATTAAAATGTCATTAATCCCTAGCGTTTATCTTGTAAGTAGCCCATCTCAGAGAGCCTAGACTTCTACCACCAGGTTTGAGGTCGTACTTATACATCTTGATGTCCCAGAAATCCATTCTCCAGCATGATCTTTGATAATTGTTCCTACTCTAACTTTGCCATTCCTACCGTGCATTGATTCATCACAATTGAGTTTAAGAAAGGAGAAGGATTCTGCCTAACAACATTTTTTTTTCTTTCTTAATTGTTCTGGTTCATTTCTCTTTTAAGAAGAACCACTTCATGCTTTTCCATCGAATCATATCAACTAGGCCTTGCTTGATGGCTTATTCAAACATCATGTGGTTACGATTGAACCAAAGAAGTACAATGTTTTGAATGAAGACAATATTGCATGGGATTTTTTATGTATGTTCTTCATGAGACGCACTATTCATTCTGAACTGGTTGTGGAAATTAGCTTGGTTATTAAAGGAAGCAATAACATCTCCTATTTTTTTTTTCAAACCAATACCAACTGGGGACAAGGGCAAAAATGATGAAGGTGTTAGGCTCTAAATTATATATAGGGCAAGTAACATCATCGATCATCCCTTTGTTAAGAAGGATTGATGTGGTGGGTAATTTGTCATGTTGGATAAGTCATTACATTGATTGGATCTATTGGTGCAAATCAAGCTTCCATATCCTTCTCTAATCTTTTGCATTATCTTATACTGAATATGTTAGAAGATACTTGAAACTCGAGCTTTTAGAGATTTTACCATCCAATGCAAATTACTAGATGAGGGTATTTTGAATAAAATGGGAATTATAGGATTGTAGTGTGGTTCTAATATGATCAATAATATCTTTTGGGAGCTCCATGAAAAAATCTTCTAGGTTAATGTTGGCATTGCTGAGAAACTTTTAAACTGTCAAGTATTCTTCTTCAACCAGAAGTGGTCCTTATGTAGTGTTGCAAATGGATTACTCACCAGCCCATATATCATACCAAAAACAAACTGCAGATAATCTATTTGATTTTTCTACACAGTAATGGTAAAATCTTGTATAATCCTTTCCATTTAGAAGACTGTTATCTTTGAAAATTGAGATTATCTTGCATATATTTGTCCTTAGTGCGGTTTTCCATAAATTATGATCTTTATCATAGAAAAACTCCTAAGCTAGAGCAATCAAGTTAATTATATCATGGGTGGCAGTAGAACAAATACCTAGTCCACCATGCATTCTAGGTTTGGTTTTATGGTCTCATGCAACATGATGGAGAGGCTTGTGATTCTCAAAGTTGCCCCCATAAAATTGATATAGTAATTTGGTCAAGTACCACCGCAGAAACGGTTTTGAAAGGATTTTAATAATGATTTTGAATCGTATTAAATTGAGTGTTATTAAAGTTTTAATAATGGTTCAAAAAATATGATAATTTTTTTAAATCCATAAAATTTTGGTTAAAATTGTAGTTTTAATAACAGTTTTACCCAGAAACCATTATTAAAATAGATATTTTACTAAACTTAAAACCCTAAAAAATCTTAACTAAATCTTGATAAAGCATTAATTGAAATCCTAAATCATTAATAATTATCATTAAATGCTTGATATAATAATGATTTTTTACCAAAACTGTTATTAAAACATATATATTAACATTAAATATGTGATTACAATGTAATTAAACCTTAATTAGTATTCAATGATCATTTAAGTCACCATTTGTCAACATTTTTTGTGTCCTAATAATCAATATTAAAACCTAGCTTTAATAATCATTTTGGTTAAAATTGTATTAAAAACTACTAAAATATATAATAAATTAGGGTTTTAATGATGGTTCTTAAGAACGGTTTAGGAAATAATCGTTATTAAAATGTATTTTTTAATATAAATTGAGCGGTTTTGTTAACCCCGTATATGTAGTTGTATGTTCGAATATTTATTATATCTGCAACGTGTAAAAACAACACTAATTCCTGCATATCTTCTTCCCAGGAATAAAAATTAGTAGGCATACCTCAAGTTGGTAGCTCTACACTCCAAAGTCAAAGTTCATAAATCATAAAGCTTAACTATGAATAGCTAATAAACACTTGCATGCATGTATATGCATCTCTTATTGCATAGAAGAACATAAAACATATGAGATACAAACCAAAACATGCGTGCATATCTCTAATACTGAGTGTTTGAGCGCACGAACTTAACACATTCATCGCTAACTTCATTAATTTCACCGTCTGCGTATTTTTAGCCTCGTGCATATCCACCACTGAAAAATGGTAAATCAATACAATTCAATCATTTGATTAGTAATTAATATGATGTAGATTAATTAATAAAAAATATAAAAATATATATATATAGCTTGGATCTATGTTCAAGAATTTGTTCTTGAGTATGAAATCTATTGCTCTACAAACATAATATCCACGATCATTATTGTTTGTTGTTATGGACAGTGTAAAATGAATTTAGTTAGTTTGTTGTGCTATTAGATACTAATTGGAATTTAAACAAAATTCAAAATACTTGTCTTTATCCATACCATTGCATACTCATACTCAAGATTCCTTAGGTTTGGCACACCATTTTCACCTCTCATCATATACACCTTCTACAGTGCCCTAATAAATATATTTGATGCACAATATTATAACTTTGTATACCTAAAAAAAAGCAAAATATATGCCTAAATAAGCTAATGAAGTATGAAGTATAATAACATGTCAATTAAATCTTTCCCTTCAAAATGAGTGACACCAAAATGAACAGGATAATTTTAGAGTGAATCAAACACATATACTTCGTTTTGATTAGAATGGACAACGTACATAACCCAATGTTCATTTGCGAGGTGAGGCATAAGATAAAGCTTGTTGTTGTACCCTTTGCTTAATATGTGATCCACTACATAGTCTATGTGTTTACCCTTACTTATTATAGTATGTTAAATATGTAGTATGGATACATAAACAAAATAGATAACGACATCTCCTTTGTCGCAAAATGGCTAGCAAACAACCTATGGATGACAACAATAATGCATATGTAACACCTCAAATTTTACTACTGAAAAATTTTGTTTTATTTAAAAATTAGCGGAAGAAAAAAATCGTAAATTTTGGAGATGTTGCAGCCACACTTAGTACCAAACCGGTTTCTTCCTACTGTTCCATTATCAAGTGCTAAAGCTAAAAAGAACCAAAATATAATTCACACAAATTCACTTATATTTAAATCAGAGTAGCGCAATAAAAACCTTACAAAAAATAAAACTCCACTGTTAGTAGTTACAAGAGTAAAATAATTTTAAACAAGAAAAAGAAAGGTGAAGAGAGAAACCCTAATTTTTTTTTGGATAATCCTTATACTCATACTTGTTACCCGCTTATATAGCACCTGTAACAAACCTGCAAGGGACATTGCCATTGAATTGGCAGGGGCCCACAAATGGAACACTTCAGTACTATGGTACTAAGTAACTCTTTCTACCAAACTAAAAGGCAAGACCTGCATGCAACACATCATACTTAAATGATATAAAAATGATAACATACACGGGCTTAGGAAAACCACAATTGACATAAAGACTAATACACAAGGCAGCACCACATAAAATAAGAAATTCATAACACAAAATCCATGTACTTAGCAATTCTATCATATACCCAAGTAGGGACAGGCACCAAAGCCAAACTTATTTTATAACAATGGATCATAAAGGTGAAATCAATACTTTTAGTCATAAGCTATTAGTTAAACATTATTTAATATCATCTCTCAATTTATATCCATGTGAGTGCGGGAACCCCACTATTATAGCCAATGGACCGGAATACACTATAGGGCAGAACGCACTTGACCACTATTATTCGCTAGTGGACCGGTCTGGCCTTGACTCACATGGTGTTCCACTGTAAGTGATTAGTGTCATCATTTATTGCCGCCCAATATTTGGTTTATTGAGATCGGGATTCCTCACTATTATAGCCGGTGGACCGGGAAACACTTTAGGGCAGAACACACCTGGCCGCTACTATTCGCCGATGGACCAGTCTCTAGGGCATCTTGCGCCTGTTCACTATTATTCACTAGTGGATCGGTCTAAGCCCAGCTCAATAATCTTTCACTTTACGTAATTAGTACTTTATTCATATCTTATTTAATAGGTTCATTTTATTAATTCGAGGGGAGTCAAGAATCCAGAGACACAAAGATATAGTGGCCATAAAATCAAGTATTCTATATCAAGGATCTTGGCATACATAAAACCCTAACACGTACTTCGAACATATCTAACACACATTTTCATGCATACTTACAAACTAGGCACCTGTTGTATGATTCTGAAGTAAATAGCATATCATACTTGTAATTGTCCATTCAACCCTATACCATGCATTATCCTTACAATATTTGTTTATTTACCAAAATACCCTTGTCCTTATAATATACATGGATATACTTTAACAATTGTTACTAGGGCCATAAACCCTTATTCTATTATTTAATATCCCTTATGTCTTATTAAGGAAGCTTATTTAATTCATTAGCATGTTACTTGTAATTTACCGATTTACCCCTTTATCCTTACAAAATTACTGAAATACCCCTTGTTTGTAAAATTACCAAGTCATCCCTTTTTATTTGCCAAATTACCATATTACCCTTCATGTTTGTATAATTACCAAAATATCCTTTGTATTTGCTAGATTACCAAATTACCCTCCATACTTATTAAATCACCATTTTTACCCCTCATACTTGTTAAGTTACCAAATTATCCTTCCAGTTGGTTAAATTACCGAATTCTCCTTTATACTTGTTAAAAATACCAATTTGTCCCTCAGGTTTATTAAATTACCAAATTTCCCTTTTGTTAGATAAATTACCAATTTTCCCTTCGCACTTATTAAAACTACCAATTTACCCTTTGGTTAGTTAAATTACCAAACTACCCTTCATACTTATTAAAATTATCGAATTACCCTTTTTATTGGTCAAATTACCAAGTTAACCTTCTTACTTATTAAAATTACCAAATTATCCTTTGGTTGGTTAAATTACCAAATTTCCCTTCATACTTATTAAATTTACCAAGTTGCCCTTTTGGATGGTCAAATTACCAAATTACCCTTTTACTCACAAAATTACTAAGATACCCTTCCTTTATGCCAAATTACCAAAATATCCCTTATTTATTAAGTCACCATTTTATCCCTTTTAATCACAAAATTACCAAAATACCCTTCCTTTATGATAAATTACCAAAATATTCCTTATTTATGAAATCACCACATTATCCCCTTTATTCACAAAATTATCAAAATACCCTTACTTTGTGCCAAATTACCAAAATACCCTTTCTTCGTTATTAAATCACCATTTTATCCCTTTTACTCACAAATTTACCAAAATATCCTTCCTTTATGCCAAATTACCAAAATACCCCTTCTTCTTTATTAAGTCACCATTTTATCCCTTTTACTCACAAAATTATCAAAATGCCCTAGAGCTCACATTAGCATTATTCATAGCCACATTAACTTATCATATCATATATAAGCATTTAATATTATCCTTAACCATAAGGCTCCTCCCTTAACTATCATTTCTACAAATGGCACATAAATCAACAAGCTTTTCATTTCAACAACCAACATATACCACAAATTATATTATATTTAACATCATACATCATGCACATAAACATAATAAAAACCCTAGTGCACTAGCATACGTATATCCACAAATTTTAGTAGGGTATTATGGTTACCTTATTTCCAGAAATGATCAAATGTTACCGGTACCCTAGTTAAAGGTCTGAGCTTTGATTAGTAAAAATCAATACCTAAAAATAGTATCAACATTTAGCTTATTAAAGGTAGAAAATCAAATGAATAAATTTTTATCAAAAGCTTAATTAAATACATACTAGTATAAACTATCGTTATATCTCAAAATTGACCTAAAGGTGGCTCAATGGGGTGCAGAACTCACGCTGCATGCATGAAAATTAAGGAAGAAGGGGGTCAAAGAGGAGAAGTGGGGAGAAGGGAAGGGGTGGTTAGGGTAGGGGTTTTGGGGGCTTAGTTGAGGTATTGAGGAGGGGAGTTAAGGCGGTGGCTAGGTGCAGAGAGGGAGTAGGGGTGTATATAGGGGTCGGGGCTTGAAGCTTGGTGGCTTAGGGCTGCGGAGGCGGCAATTGCAAGGCTAGAAAATGGGGAGGAGGATGGGTGGAGAAGAAGAAGGAAGGGGAAAAGAAGAGGGGAAGTGTAATACCCCAAATTTTTAGCTAAACCTAATCCTAAGTAATTAATATCGAAACCTAATTCTAACATTGGGAATCCATTTTTTATCTTACCCTAAATTCCTAATTCTAAATCTTAGTCTAATCTAAATTTTCATTTTGGGCTATCAATATTTTTTCCTAACTTAAATCTAATCCCGGATAATTATTTAACCTAAACCTAAATCTAAACCCACACCTTTTCCTTTTTCTTCCCCTCTCCATATCTTATTTAATTCTTTTTTTTTTCTCCATGTCGATCACCTTACCCTTCTTCTCCCCTTCCTTTCCTTATGTGCACGTTTACCTCTACCAAGCCTACCCCTACCCCATCATTTCCCAACTCCTGTGATTGTGGGTTGGGTTTGATTTTTTTTCCTGATGGCAACGTCCCTCGTCTTCCTCTCCGTGTGTATGTATGTATGTATATATATATATGTATGTATGTATGTATGTATATACCTCATTTAATGCCCTAAAAGTACCTCCTTATTCCTCCAATTTTCTATTGAAAAACCGCCCCAAACACTCTCCTCCTTTCCCTCTCCTCACTGTTGCCAAAACCGCCCAAAACACCCCAAAAAACCCACCTTCAACAGCCCTTGCTGCACCTCATCCACCACCACCAGAAAAACCTCACTTTCCCTCACCCCTAGCTGCAGCAAAACCACCCCTCCCACCCCCTTAAGCTTCGACAACAAGTGTTGTTCCCTACACCCCCCTTCCAGAAAGACCTACCATTCCCTACCCCCTCTTTCGGCCCTCCTTGCCATTTCCCACTCCCTAGCAATGGTAGTTTGTGTTGTTGCTAGCCTCTTTGGCTGGCAATAGGTTCTTCGAATCCGGTTTGGTTTTTCCCCATTTTTTCTCTTCCATTTCCTTAACACTTAATTAATTATATCAATAATTCTAATTATTTTTTGTTAATTGGTCTTAGGTGATATTTTGGAAGTTTCAGAGCAGATTAGGATAAGTGTGCTTAGAGACCGGAGCCTTTATTGGTAAGGATACTAGTTGATGTTTTGGGCTTTGTGTTAGATGCTTGTATGAGTATGTGTGTTATCGTGTTATTTTTATTATAGTATTAAAATGCATGCTTATTATGATATGATATATTAATATGAATTATATGATAGAAAGAAAGTGAGAATATCGAAAGATATGTTGATACGATGATATTACACTAGGATATATTTTTATAGATGAGTATAAATTTTGGGAGAGTATTATGGGCCTAATGAATTATTATAAATGGGAAATAAATATATTTAAGATTTATGTTGATAAAAGGAGGATTAGGAAATAATGATATTGAGGATATGAGATTTTTGTAAAATAAGGGTTATCGGCTATCTTTAAGGGCATTTTGATCAATCTAGGTTAATATTATAATTATGGTATTTTAAAGTTTTAGAAGGATTAAAATATGCTAATAGGCTCATGTGAAGTGTTTGTGAGTGATTATAAAGGTCATAAGCTCTTCAGATGAAAAAATAGTCTAATTTGGGAATAATAGCCTTAAAATGGTAATGTTATTAACACTTGTGTAAAATGTTAGATTTAGGCTACAAATTTAAGATATTTTTTTAATATGGGTATTTTAAGTATGTATGTTTAATTTGGTAATTATATGATTCTTCTAGAAAAAGTTATGACTTACCTATGAAATTAGGATTGTGGGAGTCTTATAAATAGTAACTTTTGAGATAGGGCTATTATCGCATGTGTAAGAAGTGGGAGTGAGATCTATAATTTTAGGTATGTTAATGATGCTATTATTTGAGGAGAATATACTGAATTTGGTGGATAAATGATCAATATGGGGGAAGTTATACTTAAATTGTGAATTTAGGTTTTTCGGGAAAAATAAGTATGTTAATATTTGAGAACGGTCTTGTTATTTGTATGTTGATGTCTTTGCTTGCCTTAATTATGTTTTAATCATAAAAAATCATGAATAAGATACTAATCATTTTAAGTGAAAGATCATGTGAGTCGGCCTCGAGGTGTTTTATGAGTCCGTTCCACCGGCTTAATAATAGTGGCCAGACGTATTTTGCCCTGAGAGGTGCATTAGACCGTTCCACCGGTTTAAAAATAGTGGGGCCTAATCTCAACATGATAGATAATATGAGTCTGAGATAAGTGACTAATGATTAAGACACCAATCACTTATAGTGAAAGATTACGTGAGTTAGGAACAAGGTGTAGGAGTCCGTTCTATCGGCTTAATAATAGTGGTTAGGCGTGTTTTGTCTTGGGAGGTGCTTCAGATCGTTCCACTGATTTAAGAATAGTGGTCAAGAGCATTTTGCCCTGGGAGGTGTAGAGTATGCTCCACCGGCTTAATAATAGTGGCTAGGAGCGTTTTGTCTTAGGAGGTGTTTCAGATTGTTTCTCTTGTTTAAGAATAATGGGGACCCTGAACTCAACATAAATAAAAGAATGGATTATATCATATTCAAATATTACGAAACCGGACCAGTAATTACCTTGTGTTGATTGCATATATACTACTTTCCGCTGTGAATGTATGTAATGATATGTTTTTTTGGTTTTGACTATGTGGCTACCTTACTCAGTACGTAGCGTATTAATAATCCTTTTTATGAGTGTTGCTCATTCCCACGAAATAGATGACCCTGATGGTTTTGTGCAGGTTTTTGAGGACCCAGTTGATGATTTTGCTGCCTTTGATGCATTGTGTGGGGAAGAGTGACTTTTATTTGTATTGGGTGTTTGGGCGAAGAGTCATGTTATCCAGATGACGTTTTTACCCGGATACCCTTTTTGGACTCTTTGATCCCCGATATCCCTTTTGTTGTATTTTGTTATTGTAATCGAAATTAATCTTCAAACTCATATTTGTGTTATGAAACTCCTCTTGTTTTCTATTTATCATGTTGAGCATTTTAAATTGTTTTACCTTGTGATTGACTTAAGGTAGGGATGGTAAGCCCGACTTATGTCAATTACGGCGGTAACATCTGATTATTTTGATTATGCTTCCATTGTAAAATGAAATTTTTGAGTAGTAAATTTTGGAGTGTTACAAGAAGGGAGGAGCCGCAGGGGAATTTTGGCCAAGGGGAGGTAAGGTGGTTGTAGGGGAGGTTCCAGGGAGTGGATTGGTGGCTATGGAGGTGGAGGAAGAGGGAGGAGGGCAGCGCACAGTGGTGGTGGAAGTTGGAGGCTGAAAAGGAGGGAAAGAAAATGAAGGAAGATAAGGGGGTTGCAAGGGCGAGTGAGGGTGATGGGTGGTGCAGGGAGGTTGAAGGGGTGTTACGGAGGTGGTTGTGGTGGTCAGTTGGGCGGAAGAGGTGGTGGTTGAGGGTGGCGGAGCAAAAACAGGGGAGGGGAAGATAAGGAAAGAAAGAAAAGAGAGAGGGCTCTGTAGGGAGGTGAGGGAGTTCGAGGCAGGTTGAGAATGAGTAGAAGAGAAGGAGATAAGGAGAAGAAAAGGAAGAGGGAAAGGAGAGGAGGTAGGGGCATTGGCTGGGTGGTTGTGGGTGCAAAGAGAAGGAGAAGGAAAGGGAAGGCATGCGAGGGAGGGTTATAGGCTCGGGTGTGGCCAAAAATGGAAAGAAAGGGATAGGGGAGAGAGGGAGAGTGAGAGCAGGGCGGCTTGGCTGCCATGGCAGGCACAAAGGTGGCAGTTGCAAGTTGTGTAGGAGGCATGGCGTGTGGCGTCAAAGGAGATGGAAGGAGGAAAGAAGAAGAAGAAAAGGAAGAAGAGGCAGGCTGGTCGGGCGGGGGAGAAATGAAGGATAGGTCGGCCTTGCGTGCGAGGAGAAGGGGAAGAAAAGAAAGGGAGTTGGGTTGGCCCAACCGGGGGGAAGAAAGGAAAAGAAAAAGGAGGGGGCGACAGGCTGGGGTGACGACGCGGGGAGAGGAGAAAGGAAGAGGTGATGGGCCAGCGGCCCACCACAAGGAGGTAGGTCGGGCGACCCAAAGAGGAGAAAAAGAAGAAAAGGAAAAGGAGGAAAAGAAAAAGGAGAAAGAAAAAGGAAAGGGGAGAAAAGAAAATTAAAATAATTTTAAAAATAAAGATATTTAATTATTTAGATAGATAATTTAATTAAATAAATTAGTTTATTTAAAATTTAAGATATTAATTTAAGAAGGTAGTTTTAGTAAACTATGGGTTTGAAGAATTATTTAAATAAATATAAGTATGATAAAATAACAAAATATTTATTTTAATTTATTAAATATTCATATCCATTTTTATATACTCAAAAATCCACAAAATAATTAAATTAAATTTACTTAAAAGTTAATTTATCCCAAATTAGGGTTATTTATTAAATTTTCGGTTTTAGATTTTTGGGGTATTACAACATATATATATATATATATAAGAGGTCATAAAATTATATAAATGAACGAAAAGTGTTAAAATATATCATATGAAATAATACTTACTTCACATATACAACAACACTCATTATTGACATCCATTTATGCTTATAAATTCCACTAATAACCTCTATCGATACCATGTAAATGGTTTCGTCCTTCCCAACTGTAACACCCCAAGTCGATACTATTACTCAAAGAATGCAACGTCCTCGTTGTGCCTCAATCACTAATTGTATTAATACAGTTTATTCAAAGAATCATCCCACTAGGTGACTAACTGGCTCATCCAAGTTCAGCTCACGGTCGTGGTTTCGCTTTGATACCATTTGTAATACCTCGAGTTGATAAGAACACGCGGGGGATACCTTGGAGCGCTTTTAGATTGATCGGCTGACCCCACAGATCAACATGAGTCCTTTTAGCACGCTTTATCCTCACTCATGTACTTCCTAAGAAATTTTCAGAAAATTTTCGAAACTTCCCAGGAGGATCACTCATCCTAAAATTGCTTCACGACTAGCACGCTTAACCGTGGAGTTCTTAGGATGGAATCACCAAAAGGATGGTATGCCATGTTGATATAGGTATCCATATCCATTCTTATAACACTATGGTCAAATTGGGCTATTACACCAACATACTCATAAGCAAAGTCAATTATAATTAGATCACTACCAAGGTAGTTTTGGGCCTAGAAATGCAACATCGCCAAATTTAGTTATGGTTGGCGAAGTTTTTGTAGTTGTTGGTTCTCCTCTGAAGATGGAATATTTTGAGGATAATTGATTTTTAAACTGGCACAAAGTCATCACAATCCCTCTTTGCAAGACATTCCAACTATTAGGATGTATGACTTTGGAGTATAGTGCATTGAAGAACCAATAAAGCCCAATGATCGTGATTTAAACAAATCCCTACAAAATTATTCATATGGCTATTGGTATCAAATGTTTCATCGAAACATGGCAATTATGAGACTTTATGTTAATTAGTTTCAACTCTTTCATCGACACCAGTCTTCTAACATTTGGATAATACCCTTCTGAAGCCTTGACACTATTAAATAATTCACCAAATATAATTTTATCTTTTCTAGATAGAGCATGGTGCCATTTCATGCCTAATGCCCATTTACTCTATATCCTATCAAGAATAAATGTCATCTTCTTTCATGCAACATTTAGTAATGTACCAACAAGGCTATCACGTATATTTTTATTGATATGTATCACATCGAGGGCATGCCTCACATATAGAGATTTATAATATGGAAAGTTGAAGAATATACACATCTTCTTTCACCCTACTAATGGAGGCTTATCTTTATTTATCTTCCCAAACCGTACCTTCAAAATTTTCATCTTCAAATACATTTGTCTACCTCTCAACCGTATTAGAATATGCCCTTTTTTTGGAAAGCCATTGAAAGCATTCATTTGTATATGATAATAATGTTTATTCGGTAAAAATATATGATGCTTGAGAAAACAAAAATTCTTCCAACCGTGCGTTAATTGAATAAATGAAGTATTATCCTCACATACTATGCATGTGTAATGACCTTTCACATTATAACTTGACAAGTTTTCATATGCTATAAAATCGCTTATAGTAAAAAATAACATTACTCATAAAGTAAAATTTTCCTCACTATATGCATCAAATACTTCAACACCCGTGTCTCATAAGAATTTCAAATCATAAATAAAAGTTGCCAAATAAATATCAATATCATTCCCCTGTTGATTTGGCCCCAGAATAAGTAAATACAACATCATATACTTGTGTTTCGTGTAGAGCTACGATAGTAAATTTTGTATATGCAAAATCACTGGACATATATTATATGTACTTTGATTGTGTGAATTCATATCATTTGCAGAAAGTGTAAGACGCGACTTTCTTGGTTCTTGTCCAAATTTAGGAAACAAGACATTAATCATCATCAATTGTGGAAAGTTAGATGATTTCTCAGAATCCCATCATCTATCTTCTCATTAGCATGTCATCTCAAGTTCTTCTCATTTTAGGCATCATTAAACACCCGCTTGAATCATGATATTATAACAAAATATCATAACACCTTAGATGACACCTTATTTTTCTTGTATTGTGGTGTTTTGCATTCATGGTTAGGATAATTATCTAAAGACGCATATTCATTGTGAAATAATATACAATCATTAGGGCATGCAAGTATCTTCTCATAACTCATACCTGTAGATGAAAATATATTATTCACTTCATAGGTACGATCAGGTGGAACATTATTATTGAGAAACACATGTTTCACAAGTGTCAATAATTTTATGAAACTCTTATCACTCTATCTGTTACATGCTTTTAAGTTATACAACGTTAAATTAGCAAATAATCTATAAACTTCTTACAATCACCATACAAAAGTATTTCCAAGTCACATAATAACTTATCAAAACTTTTTGGACAATCCCGAACAATTTCCTCAGCCTTGCAAGTTATATCCTCTAATGAATCACCTTCATTATTGTCAAATGATCCACTACTTTCCTTGCTATCTTCCTTATTATCATATCTATACTCTAACTCATCATGCCATATTCAACAAGTGTAATGTGTATCAATTTCATGCACAAACAATGATTTCTCAAATCATTAGCATTGAAATGTTGAATATAAACATAGTTCAAATATGGATATACTATTCTATTAAGGTTTTAAGCATGTTTTACTGCAAACTAGATAAAAATTCAATTCCTTTATCATATTCTCTAGACAAATGATTTTCAAATATCCATTTTTAATCCACAGTTTCCAATCTATATGTATCCCACAAAAAATAGTTATTATAAATCAATTTACTTGTATAAAATAATTCACAAATTACTCATGCTTAGAAATAATTCATATTTGTACAATGTATCATGTAATTATGTTCTATACATAAAAACAATTTTAACATATTTCCAAAAATATACCAATTCACAAATCGATCATGCTTAAAAAGAATTCATATATCTAAAATGTATCGTGTTGTTATGTTTCTATATATACAAACCATTCCAACATGTTTCTAAAAATATTCCAATACACAAACCGTTATTTCTTAGAAAGAGTTTATATGTATATACATATCAAATTTTTATATAAGGGTTGTAAATTCAAAATAAATTTACATATTATATTGACCCAAAAACGAAGAAGAACCCTAAAATAATAGCAGCAATATATACATCAAAAGATTGTTACAACCCAAACACCAAACTAAGAACAACCCCTAACCATCCTATGAAATCCATTGGTAGCTTTGCCTAAGTTGACTAGGAATCATCACTGTCAGAGAACACTCGTCTTGATATGCCATATGCTCCCTCACATCATCAATGGAGAGTCCAATAATAGATACTCTAGGGGTAAACAGGGTGGATACTAGGCAGTAAGTTATAACATAACCTCCACTCAACATCTTACATTATTAACTCTCTAGTTATCCAATCATAATTCCTTATAAACACCTCACCCTCAACAAATCTTGGGTGTGGTGCATCGTTATGGTGGACAAATCACTACAAATAACTATATAAAGCCCCTGACCATGGCTCCATTTGAGATAGAGTCAATAACAAGTGATATAATCTCATATCAAAATATAACTGGCTCACAAATAATTGACCTAGCTTGTCATATAACCATATCACATGAGCCCAAAGATCTGCATCAGGTGCCATGCACAAATATGGTGGAGGTATATAAATAATAAGTAAGTGAGACATATCACTACCTATGATAGAGAACAACTACTAAATCATGTCATTAAGTTTGTTGTCTAACGCTTCTAAATTATAAAATATGTAAATTATATAGCCGAATTAATCATAAATATATTATATCATATCTTAAAAAATTATGTTAAGATAACAACATACCTACATGCATATATAAGATATCGACCATGAAATTAACATTTATTAGCAACATTTTATCAGAGGTGCATCCACATCATACAAGTAATAACACTTTATCAACAAGTAATTAAATAAATTATGCAATATTTTTCAGCAACAAATTATACGACCATGTGTGCATATATTTATAGTATTTCTTTTTATAATTCAAAGGCATGAAATTATAGCCATACATGCATATATTTATAGAGGAAAAGATCCAACTTGTAGCCAAAGACTATAACAACATAGCAACAAAGGTGAACCCAAATCATATAAACATAAGCACTCGTAATACCAAGATAAACACCATACATGTATATATTTACAATGAAAGAAGAAAGAAAAAATGGCTACCTAGCTAAATATGAAAACGGAACAAGGTTGATAATATAAGGATGACCGTTGATGCCGGATAATGAACCAACTTTGGCACACAAGAGACTACCAGCGGTAGTGGAGAAACATATGGAAACACAATAGACAAGAAGAAGAGAGAGATTGCAAGATAATAGTGTCACACAAGGTGGTCATCGACAAGCAAAAGGAAGAGAACAATGGTCGTTGGATAATAAGAGGAGGATAACGGTGGTCATCGACAAGTAAGAGGAGGATGAGTGAGCGTAACAGCCCCAAAATTTAATATTAAAAAATTTTGTTTAATGATAAGTGTTAAACAAAAGCGAGATGACAAACTGTAAATTCTGAGGGTATTACCGCTACACTCAGTACTAGACCGGTTCACTCCTACCGTTCCACTACTAAGTGCTAAGGCTAAATAGGATTAACTTCAAACACAAGTCGATAGTTGAAACAAGCTTTCATAAAAGAAATGATAGTGTTCACCATACAGAAATCAGAGTGCGGTTAAAGAGAGTTACAACCCAATGAGTGATTAAATAAGTTTTTCGAATACATCAAACATAGTATGACAGAATAGAACTAGAGTAAAATGACACATAGTAAAAGTAAGATAGAGTCCAAACAGTCACTCTCGATCCCCAAGCCAAGTTTAGGCTCAACTCTCAGCTTGCCCGATGCCTCGTAGGTGTCATAGGTGTCTAAGACGTCATCCCCTACCTACACAAACTTAGACGGGTCTTTTGCTCATGGGAATGAGCAAAACCTATGAAACGGGTGATCAGTACGCTACGTACTGAGTAAGGTAACCATGCGCTAAGGCCAAACATACAAAAACATACAACATTGCATACATGACATGATCATATGGGTAGCTCACAGTAATACAGAGGATAAAGGTCGTCTATGGTCTAGATAGGCTTATTCTTTAGATCTCTGGTAAATATAGTCGATTCACATCATAGTCTTTATCAATCCATGTGAGTGAGTGAGCCCCACTATTATAGTCGGTGGACCGGTCATGTAGGGAAAAACGCTCCTGGCCACTATTATTCACCGGTGGATCGGTCATGTAGGGCAAAATGCTCCTAGCCACTATTATTCGCAGGTGGACCGGTCTGGCCTCGACTCACATGGTATTTTACTGTAATTACTTTGTGTCTTTCCTATATCTTATCATCATTATGTTTGGTTTGTTGAGCACAGAAACCCCCACTATTATAGCCGGTGGAATGGTTATGTAGGGAAAAATGTGCCTGGCTACTATTATTCGCCGGTGGACCGGTTATGCAGGGCACCTCGGCTCCTGGCCACTATTATTCATCGATGGATCGGTTTGGGCCCGGCTCAATAATTTTTCTCTTTAAATGGATAGTATCTTATTCGTGTCTTATTTGATAAGCATTTTACCCTTGACATGCATGTTACCAACCTTCTACTTCTATCCTCTCAAGGGGCCCCGTCCCATATCTTGAGACTCCTGCGCCCCTTATCATGCCCCGACATCCATTCCCCCTTATACTTACACATAGTGAAAACCAATTCCTAAAGGTGTGGGTTAAGGCCCAACACCTTATGACATCAAACTCCACCTACTATCACCCTCTAGGGTTTTCCCTTAAAAACCCTAATTGGACCTATGTGACCTAACTTTCTCTCACTTTATACTACCATTACTTCATTTATCACCCCACATCTTATCTCATTTAGATTCAATCCCAAATCATAACGCTTTACCCCCTCGATTCCACATGTGACTGAAAAAATCCTAGTTGGCCACTTCAACCCTAGTACCTTTCTTCTCCCACAAGTAACCTCTCTCTTTTCACCCAAAATCTCTTCTCTCCCATGGAACCCATACTCACCCCCCACTCTTAACCCATACTTCACTCTCCCTTAATTGTTTTTACTTCCACATTTTTTCCAGATTAGTGCTTCCTCTCAAAACCCTAATCGGGTCCCTTATACACCCTTACACCAACCCACGTACTATTTTTCGTCCTAAGTCTCCAACCACTCCACAACTCTTCCATTAGCTTATTTACACCCTAAAACAACTTTTCTCATATAAAGATCATCCTCATGCAAGTTTCATCCACCCCATGCAACTCTCGAAATTCTCATGCAAACCCTAGAATTCCCATGCATGGTTCCCATCTCTTTTTCATTTTGGTCATCTCTTCCTCTTTATTTTCCTCTCATGGATCATGAGGTATTTTGGTCAACCTCATATCCCCCTTAGTAAACTCACTTCCCATTTTCTTTCTTTTTATCCTTTAATTCCCATATCACATTATCAATCATCCTAGCATGCGTGTCCTAGGGGGTCATATCATATCACATCATAATCACCATATATACGTATCATACTCATGCCATAAAGAACACATAAACATACCTCAAATCCAAGTTGCGCTACACATAAGACAAATTAATGACAATCATACGATACACGACATAGCATGATACATAACATCCAAGGCATACAAGTCACAAAACACACATGGGCCTTAGCTACATCCTTACCTACAACGACACCGGGCTTGGAGCACGCTCCTACGCCTCTTTAGGGTTTTGGCTTGATTCACCTATAAGAGGAAAAAACTAAGGATTAGTTTTCCTCCTACCAAAAATACTATTATTTTTTATTTTAGTCTAAGATTAGGGTTACTATTATTAAAGGCAGTTTTATAAGTGAAAACTAGGGTTTTTACCCTCAAGTTAGCCTATTAGATATTATAAGTCAAAATATATTTATGTTAATATTTATAGCTATATTTATATTATTAAACCTAATAGCTTTATTTCTTCTAATAATATTACTAATACTTGTTATAGAAAAATAGTGATAATAATAATAATAGTAATACTAACGCTCCTAAAAATAAAAGTCCTATTATTTTTAAGGCTAAGGCTAATAATAGTGTTAGGGTTAAAATAATAATATAATAATAGTAATACCAACAAAGACCTAATATTGCTAAAGATAATAATGATAATAGTTATATTTGGAATATAATAATATAAGGGTTCAAATATTTTTGTCACAATAATAATAGTAGTAACTAATAATTATACCATGGTAATAATGTTAGTAACAAAGGCATTAGGGATAATATTAGCAATATTTGAATAATAATAATAATAATACTGAGATTGAGTATTCTTCTTCTATAGTAACAAAATGGTAGAATGCCAATTTCGGTTTCCATAACATTAATAATAATAAAAATAATAGTAGTAATAGTAATAGTAATAATAATAATAATAATAATAATGTTAAGCATAATAATAATAACAATAACAATAGTAATAGTAACCGAAATGGTAATAATAATATAAGGGTCCAAATATTTATATTAATAAATAAAAGTGATAATGGACAGGGTTAGTATTGACAATATTAGCAAGAAAATAATGATGAAGATAATAATAATAATAATAATAATAATAATAATAATAATAATAATAATAATAAAAGAAGATAATCATAATAATAATAAAATTATAGATCTCCATTAATTGTAGCATTAGTTAGAAATATTTCCAAAGTTAGGTTATGTAATAATAATAATAATAATAATAATAATAATAATAATAATAATAATAATAATAATGGCATTAGTAGTAGTAGTAGTAGTAGTAGTAGTAGTAGTAGTAGTAGTAATAATAATAATAATAATAATAATGTTAAGAATAATACTAATATTAATGATAATAAAAATGGTAATAGTAATATAAGGGTTCAAATATTTACTATAATAATAAAGATAATAATAATAGGCCAAAGATAGCATTAGTAATAATAGTAGGAATAATAGTGAGGGTAATAATAATAATAATAGTAACAACGAGGGAAAATCCTAATCATAATAACATTAAAGTTGTAGACCATCAATAATAATAATATTATTATTACTGGTTAGGAAAATCATAAAGTAAGGTTAAATAGCAATAATAATAATAATAATAATATTATTATTATTATTAATGATAATAATAGTATTAGTAATAATAATATTATTAAATAATAATAAAGATACTATATTAATACTAAATTTGTATCCTTTTAAATAATAACACCATAGTTATAAACATTTTTGAAGTTAGGTTAGATTGTAAGAGTGGTAACATAATAATAATAATAATAATAATAATAATAATAATAATAATAATAATAACACAACATTAATAATAATCATATTATTATTATTATTAAGGGTAATACTATTAATATTACTAAAAATTATTAACACTTATAGAAAAAGAGTTTAAGAGTTGGGGAAACTAGAATACCACCTAGGGTTGGTGGCGAAACCACCGGCGGCGGAGGTGGAGGAGGAAGAGAGGTGGAGAGATGGGGGTATAGGCTAGAGGAGAGGGAATGGTAGGGTGTTTGAGGTGGTGGGAGGTGTCTTAGGTGGAGAGGGGTGGAGTGGAGGTGGTGGTACAGCCGGAAGTGGCAGCGTATGGCGGTTGGTGCAGTGGTCGAAGGTGGAGAAGGGAGAAGGAGAGGGAGGCAGGGAACAAGGGAGGTGTGGGGAGGTAGAGGAGGCTCCCCTAGTTTTTTTGGAGGATAGAGGTGGCGTTAGTGGCGGTGGAATTGGTGGTGGACGGCGGTGCGAAGGGCTGCAGGGGTTGAGGAGGGGTTGATCGGGAGGCAAATTTACACGGCTGGAGTGGCTCGTGCAAGGAAAATCGAGGGACAAGGAAGGTTTAGTTAGATAGAGGGTGGTGTAAGGGGCAGTTCTAGGGGTGGTTTGGTCGGCAGCGATGGGAGGTGGTGGCGGAGTGCTCGTCTGATGGGGTGGCAGCGAGAAGGGGCAGATTTCTGGGTTTTGAAATCAAATCCCCAATTAAGGCAGCTTATGGGGTATTTATAGGCCAATTGGGTGGGTAGTGACGAGGGGAAGAAGACAAGAGGGGTGTAGGTGCCAGGCATGCTGTCGGTAGTGGTAGTTGAGGCGGTGCTGCCATGGCAAGGATGCAAGGTTAAGGGAAGAAGGAAAGGGAAAGGGGCAAGGTGCTCTGGAGAGGGGAAAAGGGTCAGTTGGGGTCGAATTTGTGAAAGAAAGCGACGGAGAGGGAGGGGAGGACGAGCGGATGGTGCAGGGTTGCAAGGTCGTGGTGCAGGTCGCATGGGAATAAGAAGACAAGGGAAAGGGGTGGACTGGCGGTCCAGGTAAAAAAAAGAAAAGGGACGGCTCGACGATGGGTGAGGGGGTGGTCACGCGGGCCTGGGCCACACCAAAGGAGGAAGGGAGGGAAAAGGAATTGGGCTGCGCGGGGCAGGCTGGCCTAGGTTGGGGGAGAAAGAAAAGAAAAGGGAAAGAGAGAAAGAAAAGAAAAAGGGAAAAGAGGAAGAAAAAGAAAAGAAAAGAAAAGAAAGGGGAAAATAGGTGGGTTGGGTATTTTGGTGTTTTTGGGTTATTTAAAATAATAAAATTTAGAAATAAAAAATTAATTCCTTTTTAGATTAATTTGGGCTATTTTTGAATAATAATTTTTTAAAATCCCATTTTAATTAGCAACTCTCCCTAATTTTTCCTAATTAAATTATTTATCATTTTCCTCTTGATTGTACCTAAATAAATCCCCTATATTTTTAAAAAATAATTTATCTAATTAATTTTTCTAATAAATCCTTATTTAGCCATAATTTATAGAATTAGAATTTGGGAGTATTTCAGTGAGAGCAAGAGAGAAAATAAAAAAAATATAAAATAGACGTAATAAGAGAAGAAGGAAATAATGGTGAATTTAAGTCGATGTTTTAATAACGGTGCATACATTTTTATTTGTTTTGATAACAGTTATATTTATAATCATTATCAAAACATGGGTGGTATTTTTTTCATTTTATTTATGGTTTCAGTATTGAATATTTATTAAAACGTGATTCGTATTCCCACACCTAAATTTTCAAGTATTTATCAATGGTTAGAGATAATCAATAATGATTATATGGAAGTTTTGGCTATGATAGTTTGGCCAGTAAGGGAGTGCGACTTCGCTTTCTAGAGGTTGACCATTTTTGAAAGCTTATCTATAAGGAATTGGAATTATTAGATCGAGTTATTTAGATGGAATGAAGGGAAAACTAAATAATTGCCCAAGTCTTAAGCCAAAGGGACATATGAATAATCTAAAAGAAGATGAAGGGTTAATATAACACTTAACAATAAATATAACATTCATGGATGTAATAAAAGTCTCAATCATGTGGCAATAAAGATAATATTTTTTTTAAGCCAACAATAAAGATAGTAATTACAACAACCATAAAAGGGGTAGTTAAAGGATTAGTCTAGAAAGAGATATTTACTTAGCTCCTAACTTAATTCAAATAAAATGTTGGAGTAGTCTCTTACCTTTGGTATCTTTCATTTATTTCCTAAAAATGGTGTTGACGGCATTCAGCTTCTTACTTTATTCCATTTGGTTAAATTTAAAATTTTTTATATTCTTATCTGAATAAGTGTCTTAGCTACCTCTCTCCAATTTCTCTATGTATGTCATTACTCGACTCTCAAAATTTTCACTAGGAATGAATAGTTATCACATTCTAAATGCTTCTTAAGCCTTTGAGAATTTTATAGTTTTCAATTGTCACTAGCTTTATAGAGTTCCACAACGTTGTTATATTAGGATTAGATAGTAATTGTATGTAGGATATGAGATTTCAATCCCCATGGAGTCATTGGTTTGAGTTACCAAAGTCTTGGTTTCCAAATTTGAAGACTAGAGTTATAGACATTGAAAGATGGTCCCAGCATGACGTTGTGCTTGCTTCATAATTATTATATTATGTGTTTAATACTTCAAATTATCCTAGTAGAAAAATTAAAAATTTTATGAGATGGTTCATCATCCTAGTAGATTAATTCATACTTGTTGGACTAGCTACCACTAGTAAAAACTTTATTTTTGGAAACAACTTTTAACAATGACTAAAATTTGTTAACATTGTTAGTAGTTTTAGTAACAATTATTTGGTTATTAAAAAAAATTGAAGGGTTTAATAACAATTTAATGGTTGCTAAAACTAAAGTTTATTATTGGCAACCAATAGTGATCGTCATTATAAAACATTATGTTTCTAGTGATGAGTTTGGTCATTGGAAAATATACATCCAAAAAAATTCAATTCATAACAATATTCGCTAGAGAGAACCAAAATAAAAACAAAAAGAGTATTCTATCATTTTTATCTCTAGATATCATGAGTGTCTTGCCCTAACTATCTATAGTTCAATTTTTGATATAATTCTCTCTGACCACATGTAACTCTCTCCATTGTCATCATTGACTAAATTCAATTTCAAATCTCTCTCAATAGCTATTTAATCTCAATTTTTTTGACCTAAGTATATCATTGTCTCATTCTTGCTATTATGGTAACGATGCCTTTAACCTGAATCTGCTCTTTCAATGTTCATCATTTTTGTCTCCAACTTACAATTGTATCCGCTAATTCCTTTTTATAATTCAATAATGTTATTATTTGTTGTAAATAATTTTTTTTATGTTTTTTCATCACTTCTGGTGAGTATAATGTGGATATTGTCAAAACATGAAATTTGAGTTTTTCAGGTTTAGTACGAATTCATGTTTATCTTGTTTTTAGTACGGTACTAATTTTGGTCATTATCCATGTCCACTATTATTGTAACAATGAAGCTCTGATAGTTTGTATGATATTTTTCTAATTTATGCATATTAATTTTGGCATAGATTTGTGGTCGTTGTGGCCAATTTATTGTGCCACTCTCAAAGGTGGCTCATTTTGAGAACAATTTAATTCACCGTAAGTGGAAAGAGTCGTAGTTGTTGGATGACTTAGATATTATTTAGATTTATTTATAATAGTTGAAAGTAGAATTTGATGCAAATAAGTAGAGAAAGAGTTTAATGTTAATGATAGCTATTTTTGAAATCAATTGAAAAAGGCAAAAAGAAAAGTAAAGGAACAAGGCTAGAAGTGAGTAAAAGAAGAGGGGGGGGGGGAGAGAAAGAGCAAAAATGAATGGTTTTTCATTTGGATTGAGGGAAAGGAAGATATGGATGGTTTATCTTTCCTTTCACTATAAATAAGTAATGTTACTGATGCACTAGGGGATGGTAATGACAAGTAAGAGTTAATATCTTACTATTATTTGATTTTTTAGGGGGAATATCTATTTAAAAGTGATTCAACTCTTTATATGTGATATTAGTGGTTTATAATTTTGTGTATTAAACATTCAAATTTGTATATTAGAAAGGCTAGTTTATTATGCTCACTAGGATAATTAATTTTAGTGAGATTGGTTTGTATTTTTTTGGCTTAGATTATAGGCAATAATGATGTTTTTGCTAGCATGATTTGAGGGTAATTTAAGAAAGGACATCATTCAAGAGCTACAAACATTGCTTAGATGTTCCAAACTAAATATGGTTACATAATTTCCTATTACATTAGCATGTAGCATAAAATTGTGATCTAATTTGTCATTTATCTTTGGTTGCTTACTATCTAAAGTGGGCATGCTAACTAACTATATTCTACGGAGATGCCAAAGATTCTCAAGTTTATACATGAAGTATCATCTGGCTTCTTGTGAGATGATCAAATCATCATCATAAGCTCCCATAATATAAAATCTAAATCTTGATAGTCCAAATTTCAAAATAAAAAACATCGTATATTGTGTCTATTTATGCATTTGAATTTAGCTAATGTTTAAATTTCTCGGTTGATAATATGGGCTAATCAATTGTGTCAAATTTTGAAGCTTTTTTTTTGTTTCTTTTCCACCATAGATTATTAGTTATATTGACATCTATTGATCTTTTGCTAATTTGTTTTTATTTTAAATTTTATAGTTTTATATTGACATCTGATATTTTTGTTTACTTTGAAAACCTAATTTTCGTTCGATACAACTTAAGTTAACCATTTTTTTCCTTTCTATTAATCATTAAAAGTTAATTTGTTGCTGCAAGCTACCTATCCTAAGAGTCAGCTATAAGTTTTTGATACATTATAGTATTTTTCATTTACTCACGTTATCCTTGCAAGTCAATTTTTTATATTAGTATTTATGTTTAGTTATTATATTAAATCCTATTTATTCCTTTTAATATAGGGAATGATGATGGATATGAAATGGATGAAAATAAAAGATTGAAGTGATCCCAATTATATAAAAGGCTTAGATGGCTTTCTCAATTTTGATTTTAGTTTTCTGGATATGAAAAACATTATAAGGCGCCCTTGCAAAAAATGTAGAAATTTTGAATTCCATACAAGAAGGGAAGTTAGAATTAATTTTCTTATATAGGGAATACTGTCTAATTACACAACATGGCATCATCATGGTGAAATGATGGATGTAATGGATGATGCTAATGGGGTAGCTATGTCAGAAGGAGACAATTATGTAGATTGTGACAATAGAGATGAATAAATAATAAATATATCAAAAGCTTCATGTGGGATTCCTAAAATGAAATTTGAGGTAGGTGATGACACCTTTGAACTTATAGTAGATGAAGAACCTTTAGTGGAAGCAAAAAAAAAATCCAACTTGTGAATGATTCTCAAAATCATTGTACCATAACACAAAGATATCCAAGTTGTCCTTTGTTGTCAAAGCACTTTAGTTGAGTGTGTGAACACAATTAGATAGATATTTCCTTTTATTCTTACCTAAAATTTTCGAAGGAAATTCTTCTTGATGGTGCATTGATTCTAGAGTCATATTATCAAACTAAAAAACTATTTACCGACTTAGGGTTTGATTATGTTAAGATCGATGCTCGTGACAATTATTGCATTATTTATTGGGTTGAACAGGTAAAATCGGAGTTATGCCTCCATTGTGGCCTATCTCGACGGAAAAAAGTAAAGAGATTTGTAAATAAATAAAAAATATTCCACACAAAGTCCTTCACTATTTTCTATTAAAGCTTAGATTACAAATGCTACATATGTCCAACATCAAAGGTAAGACGGCTATCGCAATCAAGCATAAGCATCTCTTCGTGAAGAGTTTCTATGTATGTTTGCTAACAAAAATACCGATGCATATACCTCTCGATCATGTCATGAGGTATATATAAAATTAGTATCCGTGTTCTTTCCTAATAATTAGAATAATAATAATTAATAATGGTGCTTATTATTTTATATAATATGTTAAAAATTGGATAGATGAACCATAATGAGATATTTTAGGATGGATTTGTAACATATTGGTAAGAAGTTCAAGTCCCTAATTTATTTTTCCTATTACAAATCATCAACATGTAACTGATATAATAGGTCATGAGCATGTACCTACATGACTACGAACGTTGTTGATGTGTACTTCAATTGAACATAATAGAGGTTCAAATCAATCACTAGATTGTGTTATTTTTTATAAAAAAAAAGTAAAAAGAGAGAAAAAGATGTGAATAATGTTCACAAAAATTTTACAACTTAGTATTTAATAGACAAACCATCTATGAATTTATCATTTAATCTTTACTTGAAAAACTTTCCCTATCATGCTTATATATATATAACCGATCATGCATATGCATGTATAATGTTATATTAATAGTCATGTTGTCTAGTGTGCGCGTGTGTGTGCGTATTCAATAAAGAAAAAGCTATATTTTAATAAAACTCCACTATATAGAGCGAGCCGGTGATAGAAAGTAAGATATTAAACTAGGGATCACATATATCTATATCATATAATATTATATATAATTTGCTTTCAACTTGGAATGTAAACTTGTATATCTACAATTTATATAGTATGATGTGTTTTTCTTTGATTGTTTTCATCTTTATCTCTTTGTAGCTAGTGGTAATTTAGTAATAATTGTCAATTTGGACAAGTTTACAGTTAGTCATGTACTATATATAATATTATTAATTTAATTTAATTTGCTCCAAGTATATCAATTAGTAATTTGATTCTGTTTTAAATTTTGTTGGAGTGGTGAAAGTTAAGGGGTGGTGAACTCCTCTTCAAAAACACTAAACCGTGGGCTCAATACTTATGAGGATAAATTTTGTTTAATTATCTTGACCTTATGTCTTGTATTTTTCAAATACATTGTGTTTTTAATAATTTTAATTATGTACTATGACATTTTAATTTTATTATAGATACCTAAATAGTAAAAATAAATTGTATTCTTATTTCCATACAAATATCTAAGAAAAAATAAATTAAAATGTATTGGTACTAGTTAAAATTATTAAAAGTAAAAAATAATAAGGCAAATGCATAGTTGTTAAACTTTTGATTTGAATATTATATTTTTTGGTCAAAAAGTCATTATAAGATCTTAGCGGAATTTTAAAACGGTAGATTTGTATTAGGACCTACTATCTTAGGTAGGATTAGTAGAATTTTATAACAGACATACTCACTATAATCATTTGTTTTTGTCTATTTAGTGTAATATATACATTTTCTTTTATTTTTATTTTTCTCTTTCTAACTCTAAGCATCAACTTTCTTTGTTTTAGACGGACTATATATTATCTTGTGCACCAACCAATACGAGGAAACTTGAGAGAGATAATAATGAGATCATAAGTTGCTGGGAAAAAATTACTTATGAAATATTCCAAATTTTATATTAAAAGTAATATATATATTTTATGATGTTACCTGTTTGAAAATAACTATTGCTTAATTCACATTTATCTGTTTTTTTTTTCTTTGGAGTTTTGAATTCTTATATACCTAGCGTATATACTGATTTTTCCTATATGCATGTAATTCAATGATCTCTATTAATTTGTAATTGCTACAATTTGATTAGTAATAAAAAAACGTAAACATATATTTTTTAGTATTATTAACCTTCAACTATAAATTTTTTTAGTCTATAAATATATCGAACCTATATATTTACATTATTTAATCCTACGGTTTAATTTTATAATTTAATTATGATTATAATACTAATTATAGGTAGAATTTGGAAAACAAAGTTTATCCTATTTAAAATGTTGGGGGAATACATCTGGGATTCTTGAATCTAAGATGCTCGATTGACATCCCTCCCTGGCGAATCAATAGGAAAAGACAGCATGGTGCAATCGGTCGACGTGCATGCTTCTGGTCAAAAAGTACGGCTTATGAGGACCAATGTTTCATCATGAACAGTGTGCTAGTAGATATTTTAGGTTAGGTTATTATAGAATAAAGAGCATGCAGCAAAGGTTTTGATATTACTAATGTAACATGGGCCTTTAAAGTTAACATACTTAAAAATTATTTACTTTAAAAATAAATAATACATAAATGTCTATAATATCTTCATTAAAATGTGAATGATTTTATTATTATAAGAAATATTAATATAGTTGGGTAGATAACGAGACGAGAGATAAAAAAGGAAGTAAAATAAGAATAAATTGGATTACTCTTTATTTGTTCTACATACAGAAAAATAATAATAATACTCTATCTCCTTTTAACAGAAGCTACTTTTTTATGTATTTTTTTTTATTTTAAAACATTTATTAAGAAAATTTGAATTTTATTTTTATTTTTACCGTGATTTTTAAGTTTCCCTCTTCCTTGCATGTTGTTGTATTATTTTCTAATAAATTATATAATTGAAATACTTAGGATAAAATGTGTAAATAGTTAAAAAAAGCATATTTTTATAAATGGAGAGAGAATTAATTTTTATTAGAAAAAATATTTTTTTTGGTAAAAGATAAAATTGGTTTATATATACTTCTGATGTTCTCTATTTTATCTTCTGAGTATTAATTATGGTATTAAAATTAAGTTTTTGAAAATTTCAAAATGTTGTATTATAATTTACTAATTAATCTTTCTTTTTTGTACATATTGAATACTATTTAAAGCATAAAGAGTGAAAATAGTTAATTGATGTTTCGTTGTTCCTACAAAATTGGGTTTATTATAATTCTTTCTCTTTTATAATATAAGTCAAATATGTTATTTATTTTTTTTTTAAAATAAAAATTATATTACAAAAAGTCGTAAAAATAAAATGTTGTATTTCCATTATAACATTATAATATTTCTTTTACTATAAATATATATAATTATAGGTTGCAGTTTCAATGTATATTTCTATAAGGATATATTATTGATTCTGAGCATCATAACATACAACTTTCATTATTTATTAATCTATTTGTCCAAGTGAATTATGATATAGTCTTCTCCTTATGTACCAACAAGTTATATTAGACATTTTTATATTTTTGTGAGAAGATATTTTAAGTAAGTCTTACTCTCTGTTTTATTCCAAAGTAGAGCTAATTAATTAATATATTTAAAAAATATACACATAAAAATTATGTTTTGATTTTTTTTATAAAAATAATAGTGTTCAGTTGTATAAAAAAATAAAACTAAAGTAACAAATTTTCATGGAGTGGCATATTAGGGGGGAGTGCGATGCCCTGGCTTGTGACTCCTAATAATGCATGCAAAAGGCATATTAAAGTTGCACCAGCAAAGCTGATCACATTCGAGCTCAAAATAAAATGCAGACCGGCTGGCAAGTTGAGCATGCGTATTAAAATTCAAAAGAAAATTACTACAACCAATCAGGCGCAGGTTGCCCGTGCCGATGCCATGGTTGCTTATTTGACTAAAGACATGGATTTGTCCCATAAATCATGTGCGCCCTATTGCCCAACATCATTGAGCATAAGCGGCAATTTAGGAATATTTAAGGACTTAAACTTGCCGTCCATATTTAGAATAATGAAGCAACAAGCATCTGTTAGTTACGACAAAAGTAGACGTCCTTTACATTTTCTTAGACCCAAAATCAATTTGTGTATACAATCATTCTTCTGGCTACCAAAAACAATAAGAGCTCCTCATATCAAACATAGTCCAACAAAAAGTCAAGGTTTCATGATCTTATTTATATAAAACCCATTAGGGTTGATAATAGGATGGGTCGGAAAAAGAGAACCAATCTCTATTTCTAAGTTTAAGAAGTAACATAATTTTCGAACGTACCTCGATGTCTTATTTTTTTTTATTAATGAAATTTTTTTTTATCTAATCGTCGATTCATTCTATATTTCTAATTTATTTTTTGATATTAAAACGTTACCCAAAATCCGATACCATCTTCAATTTTTGATCTAATTTCTAATACCATATTCCATTTTTTTCACAACAAAATTTTAATTTAAATTCTTTATAAATTCTCTCTCTCTATATATAAGTTATATACAAAATTATTCGATATGAGCTCGGAGATGGAGACCCCATCCCGTCCCCAAAATCTTTCTCAAGCCGAATGAAAATCCTCAAAAACCACGGAAAGAGAAATTTAGACATTTACTAGTTCCAGGGAGGTTCAATAGGCCACTTGAATGATATACATATACTGCCGTATCGGTCAATCTCCCTTCACTTGAATCAGCGCTGTATATAGTTGGGTTCTTGTTGCAGGACCGAACCCACAATCCTCCCTTCACCATTCAGTTCGCTTCCTGCATGAATCGCATAGTGTAACAACTCTTTCATCGTGTCAGCTTGCAATAGACTCAACCGTGCGTGGATTATGGTGTTAATTTTTATATAAAGATAATTTTTGAGCCTACCGTAAAGGATATGGGCCTAGGGGATGAATGATGCACTCCTTCCTCCTCCAACAAGATTTGAACAAGTTAAACTAGGCATTCTTTACCAACTAGTGCTTATTTTGGAGATCCATAATGGTCAAACTTGTTCTTTTTGACTAGGAAATAAGAAATAGTGATGGATCGGATAGATAGAATAATCGGTTGGAGTGTGATTAACGACCGGACTAAAAGGAAAATTAACCGCTAAAATGTTAACATTAATTGTTCACCGAGTTAATAACACCAAAATGATGTTGTCACGTTGTATCTACCATTTTGTATTATTTTTTAATATAAATAAATAAGTAAAAACTCGTATGTATCAATGTATCTCTCCCTAGCTACGGAGACACACTTTTGGGCCCTCCTTTTCACGTCTCTAATGTGGTTTTTTTGGCAATACTCACACATTTTGTCGCTATTTCTCGTACCTGTCCGTCTTCAAGTATAATCCCCTTAGCTCCGTAGCTCCCACCCCCCGCCCCCTTTTTTTTTTTTCCCTAATCCTACACTACAATAATATCTATCTATGTAGGTAGCGAGCTCGTTTATGTTTTTATTTAATTTTGTTTTTATGATAGCGATTCATGTCTTCATCTTCGCCTCCACCTCCGCCTCCTTCCCCAGTTGGTGGTCACGGGGGTGGCAACAACAGCGACAGAAGGAGGAGGAGGAGGAGGAGAGGTAGGCCCATACAAGGAGTGGGTCAGGCTTCCACTTCAAGCAGCGGCAGCAGCAGCTTCTTCCGTGGGAATGAGATATGGCCAGAGCCTTTCGTCGAAGCTGTTGCGCTTCAGGTTGCAGCCGACGCTTCGGTGGACATGGGTCGCCTTGCCGCTGCGCCGGCCATCGCCAGTTTGTTCCAGGTAGGTACCGCTTCATATATTCTTCCTAGCGAATGCTATTATTTAATGATTCAATTACTTCCTTCTCTTCATTGGCGTGAGATAATTAAATGATGACCGGCTATATATAGGCGTGTAGTAATATACTATGTAGTATGTGATTGAATTGGTTTCGGTCCAATCTTGACCTGCATGCATACTTTACTACTACTACTACTAGTAGTCTACTGAAATTAGTCTGATCAAGAAAGAGGCATAATAATTATTAATCAAAGAAGATGGGAAAGGCCAGTACTAGTAGTAGTAGAGAGATGCTACTATACAAAAGGGTTTGAAGATCCTGTCCATGTAGTAGACAGCGATTGCATGCGTTACACAGTTAATTCTCGAGTACTTGGAGACAATCCTCTTACCAAATCCGATGGTAATATTTTGTCTGATCATTGGACAACCATAATTAATGCCTATATATATGTATAACAAATTGATTGTCCCAAAAGAATTGTCGGATACGAACTGAAACTGGTACCGGAAGGAAGGAAGGGTCTTGACTTGAGCTTGCTTGCTTGCTTTCTTTTTAATGCATTTTGACAGTTCTAAAAATGTGGTCTTGCACGCTCTATTATTATTCAACACTCAGGATCAATATTTAGGAAGCAAAAAAATTAAATGGGATCTGATATCTCTTGTCTTTTTTTTTTTTTTTAAATTTTAAAAAAATCTTTTTCCCTTTCTCTGCATGATTCATTGATCCCCGATTCTTTCATTGACTCTACTCCCTTGGCTCTTTCCCCTTCTATTCAAAGATGCCTTTTTCTGTCTTATTTTACTATGGATGAATAAATAAATTGTAGGTAGGGACATTTGAATACAAGTACACATTCATTTAGTTATTAATATAAATCGTAGATATGGACATTTGACCAACATTGTACGGGAACTAGGACTGGTACGAAAAAAAAAATGTATACATTAATTTTTAAAAATTTAGAAAAAATAAACTGTAGTAAATGATAGTATATATATATATATACACACAAACACACACACACACTCACACAAATTATATATATATATTTTAAAAATAAATCAAATCTATTAAAATTAAAAGAGAAAAATAAATAAAAATTAAACCACTATATATATATATATATATCAATTGATGTAAATTAGGAATAAAATTTAATAAAAAATTTAATCGAGTATTTAAGGGATAGGAATCGGCACCTCGCAGCTGGGCTGCGTAGCATAGCATCTGAGTACAAGAACACATTCATGTGACCTTTTGTCAAGCTACCCTCATTTGTCCCTTTTTTTTCCCTACTATTTTATTTTTGCTATAAATAGCTTACGCCAGAAACCGTAAGTTTCTCGTATATATATTTTTATCATATTTAGGTTTTAGACTAGGTTATTAGAGTACATAACTAGGTACTAATTTTTTCCACATTTCCTCAACTATATATATATATATATCACCTTTTTTTTTTTTTCTTAAAATAATTAAAAAAAAATTGTCCAGATTTCAGAGACTAGAATGTCGATAATATTGCAGCCTTGCAGGGAATTGACTGAATCTGAACGAGACTTGCAATCTAAGTAGGGTAGGAGAAATATAGTACTTGACAGTCCGCTGCTGTATTTACTTAGGCATGTATAGTATATATGCATGTATGAGGTAAACGCTGGACTTCCTTCCGTAAATAACTGAATTACTTCCTCTCTGTCAGCTTTAAAATTAGCAGGATACGTTTTAAATTTCGAAAAACTGATAAAGTCTGGGAAACAGGATACCTTCGCGGTCCAAGCTTATCGATAGCCTTTTCTATGGTTTAAAAATCAGGTTTCCTAAGCTTTATCCTTTAGGCGACGACTTGTATATATCAATACATGTATACGGGAGATCGATCAGCGTAGAAGCTTATATTACTATGGCAGTGGATTTTTTATTATTTTTTTTATGAAATTATTATGGCTGAGATCATCACGACGTTTGAAGCTTTTTTATATTTTTTTAAATATTAAATGATGTAACATTGTTTTTGTTTTGGGTACGTCATTTAAATTTTTTTATCCTTTTTATAAAATACTATACGATAAATTTTGATAAAATATACAGAAAAATTTGAGCTTTCATGAAGAAGTGATATTGACCGTTGCTACGAATGATAGACGAAAACTGTAAAATGGTTATCGATAAGGGCATAAGCCCCCACGTACCTCATATGCCTACATATATATATATATATATGCTTTGAAAGCAAATTGTAGAATATTCATTTTTATATGCATATGCTGGGTTAGGATTAAGATTATCAACTTTTATCAAGGATTATTATTGTTATTATTAGTATTAGTACTATTTATATGGGGTCAATAAAAGCGAATATTAATAATCGTAAAGGTGTATAGTTATGAAGAGGGAGAGTTAGAAGATATAGACCCTTTTCGGTTTGGGATGGACGAACCAATTCACCCCTAATTACTTCGTTTCGACGTAAAAATAAAATGTCTATTTAGATTAACGAGGGTTCATTTTTCCCTCCTTTATTCATTTATTTTTATTAACTTTCAATTTAAGTAGGTAATGGAAACAAGTAATAGACGAATTGTTGCCTAATATGATAAAATTACATTCTCTTACTATGTGGTATAAAAGGTATTTCGGATATAGGTGTGATTTATTTTGCCTTTAGCTTTTATTCACCTCGTTTCAAGTAAAACTAAATTATCATTTGTTTTAAATTTGTCTAATTTTAATTAATTTTATTCAAATATACACCTACAATTTTCTCCTCTATTTTCTTTTACGTAAATTAAAATTTAATATATATTATCGTCTCGTTGTTCCATACAACTAGGTATCCAAAAAGAATATCCCTAACATTTTAAAGGCTATTTAGAAAGCAGGATGTGGCCTCATCGATAATAAGGTAAAAAAAAAAAAAAATGGATGGCAAAGAAAAAGAAAAATCATATACTCCCATTTTAAAGGCTATTTAGAAAGCAGGATGTGGTAACTAAGTGGTATGTGGAGGAGACAGGCAAAGCACGCACCATTTGTTGGATACAACACCGGGTTCTACGGGTGTGGCAAGCAACGACTCCTAACTATTAAGCCGGAGCTTCTAAATGGAGTGATTTACCGGGTATCCATACTAAGGAGCACTCGAAGAACACGTAGGTAGGATAATAAAGCCGACAGAAATTAAAGCCCTCGCGTAGTCGGTCAGCCAAAAGATGAGCTACCCTAGCTACCTGCCCCCTATAACCTGGCTTCTGATACTAGCGAGGTAGGCTTGCATGTGTAGGGTCACGGAAGGAATGGCAAGGGCAGGCCGAGGGATATATATATATATTTTATTTATTTATTTTTCTTGGAAGAGATTCCGTGGCTTCGGACGAGACAAGCAGGACTTTGGTAGTCTACTCTTTTTTTTTTCTCGTCTCGGAAATGAAAGACGGGAGTTGTTGTGATAAGATAAGAGACGCATGACATGGGCAAAAGTCCTACATTTGTGTAAGCTTTTTTCGCACTCGAATTTCTATTCCCGGTGTCTACCCATACACGACACGCACCAGATTATAGTAGCTGTATTTTTTTTATTTCAAAATTGTTTTTCCTTTTTTATTTTATATATTATTATTATTACTGTAATAACTATATATACTAATAATAGTAGTAATTAGGATAACTTACGCGGTGTTTAGTAATCTAGGATATCACCCGCCCTCTTCTGGCACACGTCTTTTTCTAAAAGTGTTAAACCATACATACATATATATATATATATATATATATATATATACCGTTCTTCGTTCCATCTTCCAAGTTAGTACTAATTCTTTACATAACTTTTTTGCTGTTTAATAAGGTGATGCTTAGTGTGGATACGGCAATAAATAAATAATAATAATGATAATGTGTACATTAAATTTTTTTTAGCATTTTTTTATGGAATAATCTCAATAAAATATATATTTTTAAATTTTTTTTGTTTTATCGAGAGGAAGATTACAAAATCCTAAGAGAAATAGGGGTCGCTACTACTTCGACAGGGTAAGAGTAGTAAACTAGTAACCACTTATCGTGCATCAATCATCGAAAGGGGACGGACATCCATCGGGGTGGCGTGAGGGCCAGCGAGCGTTGTACGGGGAAGGAAATGAGGAAAAATATGGAAATGTTAGTTTTTAAAAATTTTAATAAAGATATAATTAAATAATTTTAATATTGAAAAATTTTTGGGAGGCCAAACGTTTTCGGTGGTGAGCAGTGATGTACCGGGACGGCAGTTGAGTGCCGTCTTCTCATTTCCGAAACACCTTGCCTCTTCTAAAAATTTAAGAATTTATATTAAAATTAACTAATATAAATAATAATTTTTATTTTTCTCTTTTAATTTTAGTATATCTGATATATTTTAAAATATATAAATATATATATATATATATATATATATAATTTTTTTTACATTTTCTATCATTTCTGTTTTCTAAATTAAAAAAAATAATATTTTTATATTTCTTTTCGTTTCATTTTCCATCCCCGTGTCCCCATTTTCTAAAAAATGATGTTACCGTGAGGCCATACACTTCAAAACCAAAAAGGGAGGGAATGACCCAAGGGGCTAGCTCATCTCCAACATAATTCGACTCTCTCATCTTGTTCCATGGTGCAATGATCGAAACTCTAAAATACTTTCCGACAAACTGCAATTGAGCTTCCATAGGGATGACTATGAGCCTAGAGAACCGGGGGCTCGACCAATCGAACCGCCACATGAGAGCCACTGACCCGCCGAAAACCTCTCTCTCCATTCTCTTGTCATAAAGACGCTCAAACCAACGTCTGCTTACATTAACTATAACTAAAACTCCGATAACGCAAGTGCTTCTCTCTAGCCAATCCTCAACCTAAGCTCTCCAAAGCACTACCATCGACATTAATCCTGACAATTTCTTCCGCGGGGGGGGGGGGGGGAGAGGGGGACAAACCGATCTCTCTGTGTGAATCTTTTCTTGTCTGGACAAGTGACATGCTCTTCAATCGAAACACACGACGGACATACATGCTGGGCAAGTAGGTGATGACGTACGACAACATTAGAGAATTTTTTTATTGTTTGTCATAAGTTTTATTACACTCCAAAAAAAAAATTACAAATTGTTAAAGTGATTTCTTCGATGATTCATGAGGAGTATTCCATAACATGACGTGATTGAAGTAGTTATTAGTGAAATTAAAATATAAATAATTTTTGAATATATAATTTTAAATACGTTTATCGAAAATGTTTATATTATATTTTTTTTAATTTCAAACTGCGAATTAATTTTTTATTATTATTATTATCTAAGACTAAAATTAGATGTTTGACGATTATCTGTGATTACTTTTTCAGGTATGTTCCACCTGGCGAGCAGTCTCTCGATCCGAACTCCTGTGGCAAGCTCTAACGCGCCAAATCTGGAACCGTACGCACCTTCTTCATAACTCATGGCACGAAGAGTACGTCTCCCTCCACCGTACATCTAGAAACTTCCGCGTCCGCCGCTGCTCCCACACAGCGCTCTACTTCGGCGACGACGCATCGAACGGAAACGACGGCGACGACGACGACGGCCAACTCGTATGCCTTCGCCTAACCCTTTCCGACCAGTACCTCGCTGCAGGGTTCTCCGACGGCGCCGTCCGTCTCTTCCACCTACAGCTCCACCATCACCTCCACACTTTCCGCCCGCTACACCGTGATCACCTCGGCGTCTGCTCCCGCGCCGTGTCAGGGATCGTCATCGATCTCCCACGACTCGTATTTGCCTCGTTAGTCGGCGATATCCACGTGTCCTTCTACGATGGTGGGCCGGGTGCGACAATGAGGGCCTACTTAGGGGAGGTGGTCAACGACGGCACTCTAGTTGACTTTACTGGCTGTCGACAGTTTTGGGTGGGTCTCTATGCTGGCGTGCCGGGCCGTGCCATCCACATCTGGAATTCGGAATCCCAAGACCTGGTATTCGTGGGCGGGACGTTGACCGACCCGGAAGCAGTAATGGGTTGGCATATGCTGACGGAGTATACAACCGAGTTCATCGGCCGAGTTAGGGTGACGAGTCATGAGCTCGCCGTAGCGTGCACCGGCCTGAGGGCGATCGTATTCGACTTACGGAACCAAGGGTTTGTGTTAGGCGATGAGGGCGACGAGATCCCTGGAGGGATCGTGGTCAGCTCCGTGGACGCAAGCGGGGAGCAGTATGTTGTGGTGGATTCGCACGGAGTCGCTGCCGTGCGTCGGGTGCGGACGATGGAGGAAGTGTGCAGGTTTAATGTGCCGGCGAGGGGAGGGAGAGTGGCAGGGTGTATGAACCTAGGGTACGCGCTCATGTGTGCCAGAGGCGTGATTGGGGCGTGGGATGTTGAGCGCGGGGAGTATCTGTACAGTATGAGGGAGAGGATTGGTGATTGTACCTTCATCGTCGCGAGCGATCGACACGTGGCTGCTGCCGGAGGCGATGGTGCATTGCATCTGTGGGATTTTGGTGCAGAGTGAGGGATTTTAACCCCTCCTCCTACAACTACAAGTAGGGTTTTTGCAGGAGGAGTGAAGGGGATGGGTAAATTCTAGCAGTAGGATTGATGATGACAAGAGGTAAATGGAGCAACTAGCTAGGTCTGTCACATGTTTAATGAGCTGTTGTGCAGGGATTAAAATGAAAGATTCGTTTTTTTCAGTAGCTTTTTTATCAGTTTTTATTTTTCTAAATTGGTAATTTTCCCTGCCAGCCTATGTGTTGATGCGATAGTGTGTGAAGAAGAAGGCATGGGTGTGTAGGGGACCATTTCAGTTTTCAGGTGCTGCGTCGTATGGAAAGGAGCACTCTGAGTTGACCTGACCTGGTTTTGGATTTCATCTGACTTCTGACTAATTTCTTTGTTGTCTTTCGACTACTAAGATGTAGCCATGTAGGAGTAGAAGAAACAAAGAGGACAGGTTTTGATATTATTGTCTTATCATTCTCCAGTTCAATTTCATACTATTGATAATTTAAAAGTTTTCAATATTTTTTTTTTAATTTTATTTTTCTTCTTCTCCGTTCCTAATGTGCGGATATTTTAAAAGGACATCATGCTTTCTGTACTGTATGTAAATTACTAGTAATGAATTCTATCACCGTATGATTATTTATTTACGTGTCCACTATAATAGGAATAGTAACACAAGCTCATATAACAGTGTTCGGAAAAATATGTTGTTTTCTCTATAATTTTTTACATACAAATCAAATTAAGTGCTTGAGAAATTAGTTGAATTTTTTACATTATGTCTCATATTTTATAGGATTTTATGTTTTGAATAATCTCCATTGAATATTTATGATCTTTAACATTATTTTTACTTGTGTACCGTTTGTATTAATGAAGTTAAATTAGGTTGTTTTTAGTGCAATTAAAGGTTATATAATAATAATAATAATAATAATAAATAATAATAAATAATAATACTAATAATAAGCATTCAAATTCAACCAAAAAACAATTGATTTTTTCAAACCCTTTGCCTAGCCATACCCTTCCCTTCCCTACACCGTGCTTTCTTGTCCAACACCACCACTCTCCTTATTGTCCTTCTTTGCGTCAAGCCATCATCTGTAACACGTCTAAAATTTATTTTTGAAATTTTTTTAATTAAAAATTAGCGGAAGTAAGAAAAAAAAAAGAAGCAAAATCATAAATTTAAAGAAAGTTATTGTCACATTTAGTACTAAATTATTTTTTTTCTACCATTTTAGTACTAATTGCTAATGCGAAAAAGTATTAAAATATAATTTACTAAATTTAGGCTTTATTTAAATTAGAGTAGCACATTAAACTCTTTACATAATAAAATCTGCTAATAGTGGTTATAAAAATAAATACTAAGTTTGAACGAGGAAATAAAAGGTGAAAGAAAAACATTGAAATTTTTCTAGATAATCCTTACGATCTTTTCCAATATTAGTTGAATAGCACAAGTAATAGACTTGCCAGAAACACTGCTCATTGAATAGATAGGGGTCCACAAATGAAAACTTTCAGTACTATAATACTAAATAATCTTTTATACTAAATTGAAAGACAAGGCTTGCATACAACACATCATACATAAATAGTATAAAACGATAACATACTGACTAATATACAAGGCAACACCATATACAATAAGAAATGCATTTCACATCCATGTACTTAGTAATGCCATCATATGCTGAGAGAAACAGGCACCAAGGTTGAACTTATATTAAAACAATAGGTCATGAGGATGAAAGTAACTCTTTTGGTCTTACGCTATTAAATGAATATCATTCAAGTATTACCTCTTGAATTATATCCATGTGAGTGTGGGTACCCCACTATTATAGTCCGTGGATCGGAAATACACTTTAGGGTAGAACGCACATGACCATTATTATTCGTCAGTGGACCGGTCTTCAAGATAGAAGGCTCCTCACCACTGTTATCGGCGGTGGATCAGTTTGGCCTTGACTCATAGTATTTTTTTCATAATTTATTCACATTCAAGTTTTGATTTATTGAGCTCAAGACTCCCACTATTATAATCGGTATACCAAAATACATATATACATCTTTCAGGGCAAAGTGCTCCTGGGCACTATTATAACCGGTGGATCGGTACATATATATATATATATATATATATATATATATATATATATATATATATATATATATATATATATATATCTTCTAGGGTAAAGCGCTCTTGGGCCACTATTTATAATCGGTGGACCGGTACACATGATTTAATCCATCTGTGCCCGACTCAATCGTCTTTTACTTTACATGATTCGTGTTTTCCCCTTTTTATTAGCACAATAATTTCATTTATTTGACTCGAGGAGGAGATCAAGAACCCTGAGACGCAAAGGTACATCGGTTATATTGGCACATGCAAGCAACACAGTACCCTTCAACCATCAATCTAGGGACGCAAAGGTACCCTTGTCGCATAGGTGCATAAGGACACACCGTATTCTACCGATAAGGACACATAATCCATAAGTATGCATAATCCCTAAATAGGTTTGTAAAGATAGATAGAGTAAGATGTAGGGCCTAGTTAGGGCACTAAGGCACACCAACAAATACCAGAATAATCGTGGGCTAAACCACGTCTTTAGGGTAGAAACTCCTAAAGAGCCACCATTCTCAATCTCAAGGTTTTCAACTTTAATTATTAGTGACCACGAGAAACACAACAACCACATACTCATTCACTTTCATTTGTTTCTGTTATCATTAAGTAATCTTTATTCATACAATTATCCATATTAACCTAAAGAAATCACTAAGGCCATCATTATATCATCCAATTCCAATTAAGGATTCGCCTCCATTTATATATATGCCATAAGGGATTTATCACATCATGATCACAATACGGTCTTAGAGTCTGGTTAGTTCACATCGAAGGATCATGGCAAACATAACTCTAGCATACCTTTAATTCACACCCAACATATAATACCATGCATGATTAATGATTAAGACACCTCCTTCATGAATATGAGATAAACACTGTACCACGCCCTTAGTTATCCATCCAACCCTAGGTTATACCATATTATTGTGATACCTGTCGACTTATCAAATACCCTTATCTCATTATTCAATATTACTTATGTCTTATTATAGAGACTCATTTAATCCCTTGACATATTATATGCAAGCTACCGATATACCCCCATTATCCTTACAAAAAGTATTGAATACTCCTTGTTTGTAAGATTACTAAGTTACCCCTTTTTATTTGCCAAATTACCATATTACCCTTCACATTTGCATGATTACCAAAATACCCCTTGCATTGGTTAGGTTACCAAATCATCCTTCCTACTTATCAAAATTACTAATTTACCCTTTTGGTGGATTTAATTACTAAATTGTCTATCTTAATTATTATAATTACCAATTTCCCCTTTACTTTATAAAATTACCATAATACCTTTTTCTTTATACCAAAATACCCTTCTCCTTTATTAGATTACCTTTTTACCCCTTTACTTTACAAACATCCCATAATACCCTTTTCTTCATACCAAATTACCAAAATACCCTTATCCTTTATTAATTATGAAGTTACCCCTTTATTTTATAAAATTACCACAATACCCTTTCCTTTATACCAAATTACCAAAATACCCCTTTCCTTTATTAAATTACCATTTTACCCCTTTACAAAATTACCAAAATACCCTTTCTTTTATGCCAAATTACCCTTCTCCTTTGCTAAATTACCATTTTACCCATTTACTTTAAATAATTACCAAAATACCCTTTTCATTAGGCCAAATTACCAAATTACGCTTCTCCTTTATTAAATTACTATTTTACCCATTTACTTTACATACTTACCAAAATACCCTTTCCTTTATGCCAAATTACCATTTTACCCTTTTACTTTACATAATTACCAAAATACCCTTCTTTTCATGCCAAATTACCAAATTACCCTTCTCCTTTATTAAATCACCAGTTTACCCATTTACTTACAAAATTACAAACATACCCCAAATTACCCTTCTCCTTTATTAAATTACCATTTACTTACAAAATTACCAACGTACCATCTCTTTTATGCCAAATTACCAAATTACCCTTCTCCTTTATGAAATTACCATTTTATCCTTATTATACCACTTTTACCAAAATACCCTCACTACATAAAATATTGATATACATGCTCCATACACCTCATCCAACACCACAAACTACTATGATTTAACATTAACACATAATAACACCTGCCACACATACTTATTTAGGCCATGTTTTTATACATAGAATTTACTACAATGCCCCTAGGGCTTACATTAATATTATATATGAAACAAATGACCACATTAACATATCATACCATACATATGTATTTAACATTGTCATTAATAACAAGGCTCCTTCTCTTAAGCATTAGGTCCACACACGACACATAAATTATCATACTTTTCTTCTCATCAACCAACATATGCCACTAAATATATTATACTTAACAACATATATCATGCATATAAATCATATTAAAAATCTTAATGTGCTAGCATACACATATCCGTGCATTTTAGTAGGGTATAATAGTTACCTTATTTCTAGCAAAAATTAAACCTTACCGGTACCCCGGTTAAAGGTTTGAAATTTGATTAGCAAAAATTAATACCTAAAAACAATATAAAAAATTAGCATAATAGAAGTAGAAATTCAAAAGAATAATTTGTATCAAAAGCTTAAATATATACTAATATTAACCATTATTATACCTTAAAATTATTAGCCAAACATGTCCAAGGGGAGGCAGCAAACTCACCTTGCTCATGCAGCGTGAGTTGCATGCAAGAAAGAAGGAGGGAGGATCGAAGAAGGGAATAAGAGAAGGAAGGTGTGGCTGGTTTGAGTGAGGGTTTTGAGGATCGGTTGAGGGCTTGTGGAGGGAAGTTAGGGTGGTGGCTGGGTATAGGGATGGAGTATAGGTGTAGGTGGTTGTCGGGGGTCGGTGATCAGTGGCTGAGGGCGGCAGAGGCGGTGCCGCAAGGCTGGGAAATTGGATGCAAGGGTGGCGGAGGAGGAGAAGGAAGGGAAAATAAGAAGAGGAGGGATGGTTGTATGGGAGATTTTGACCAAGGAGAGGAAGGGTGGTGGTTGGGCAGGTTCCAATGAGTTGATGGGTGGTTGTGGAGGTGACAGAAGAGGCCGAACGACGGTAGACGATGGTGGTGCAGGGTGGATCGAGAAGGAGAGGAAAGAAAAGAGAGGGAAGGAAGGAGGTTGCAGCGGTGTGTGGGGGTGACAAGATGGTGCAAGGAGGTTGGTGGGGTGTTAGGGAGGTGGTGTTGGTGTTCAGTTGGGCGGCGAGCTAGTGGTTGAGGGTGGCGGAGCAAAAATAGGGGAGGAGAAGATAAGGAATGGAAGAGAAGGGAGATGGTTCTGCAGGGAGGTGAGGGGGCCTTGAGGCAAGTCGAAAATGAGCAGAAGGGAAGGTGATAAGGAGAAGAAGAGGAAGGGGGAAATGAGAGGGGATAGGCGTCAACTGGGAGGCTGTGGTGGTAGGTGGTAGGGTGGCGGGTTGCAGGAAGAGGGAAGGAAGGGGCGTGCAGTGCAGGGCATGTATGGCCCAAAAATGGAAGGAAAGGGACGAGGGAGAGAGAGGGAGAGGGAGCAGGGTTGTAGGGGCAACGGTTGCAAGCTGGAGTTGTAGGTGGTGTAGCAGGTTGCTGTGTCGAAGGAGAATGGAGGAGGAGGGAAGAAGAAGAAGAAGGAAAGAAAGAAGGGGCAGCCCGCCCGGGCAAGGGAGAAAGAAGGGGGAGCAGGCCGGCCCGCGTGCGCGAGGGAGAAGGGAAAGAAAAACTGGGTTGGTCCAATCGGGGGAGGGGGAAGGAAAAGAAAAAGGAGGGGGAAGATGGGGTGGGTGACGACATAAGGAAGGGAGAAGGAGAGAAGGAAGTGGGTCGATGGCCCAATGCGAGGGGGAGGAGGTTGCAGACTCGACGGTTCGAAGGAGAAAAAGAAGAAAAGGAAATAGAAGGAAAAGGAAAAGAAAGAAAAGGGGGAAAGAAAAAAAAAGGAAAAAGGAAAATGGGCAAAATAAAATTAAAATAATTTTTAAACTAAAGGTATTCAATATTTTTGATAGATAAATAAATTTAATAATTTAATTTATTATAATTTAATATATAAATATTGGTTTAAAAAGGATATTTTTAGTAGAATATTGGTTTGGAAAATTATTTAAATAAAATAAGTATGATAAAATAGCAAAATATTTATATTAATTTATTGAATATTCATATCCATTTTATATAATAAAAAATCCATAAAATAATTAAATTAAATAAATTTAAATTTTAAATTATCCCAAATGTGAGTTATTTATTAAACTCTAGGTTTTAGATTTTTGGGATATTACAACAACCATACCACTATCTGCTCTACAACCCTTCTCTTATCTCAATTTTAGCCACTAGTCTCTTCTTCCTCCTTACATTGTCTAGCAACCCATCAACACTGAAGCTCTACCATCTCACATGCCTCCCTCGTCGCTTCTAGCACCACCACTGAGCACCCATTAACCCTCCACCGACCAACCAACTACCCCTAAAGCTCCTTGTTTTCACCAACGCATGCTACTCATGTAGCGTGAATTCTAAAAAATTTATTTTAACCTTTTGTCAATTAAGGGGCATTTTGGTAATTTTCTATTGAATAATTATTTTAATATAATTTATTATTTTATTGGTCAAAAATTAATATGGTTAAGGTGATATTATTTTTAGGTATAAAAGTTTAATTAGAAAAACCTTATAAATTTTAGTAGGTTACTCATATTTTATGCTTTTGTTAGAATCACTTAATCCCTATACTTTTAGCACATTAGGATTTTTGAAGTGTTAAGTTTATTAAACATGTTAATCACATTGAAATTATTTTCCTATTGATATTAATGTAAAATTTAGTAAAATGTAACATATTAACTTGTGTAAAATTTGATGTGTACAAAAACATGTTAAAATAGATTTAAAAGCGAAGAATAAATTATATGTCATGTATATCTAATATGATAGGTTGAGTATGTCTAGGCACATTTTTAACATAATTATTACCATTATATGCTCTAGGGGTGATTTGTATATTTAAGTGTATCGTTATATTTCTTTAGTAAGAATACCTAACATATTTTTAATTATTGTTAATTATAGAGGCACGTGATTTGATATTTTAAAAATGCATTATTATTATTATTATTATTATTATTATTATTATTATATATTCTAGGGATATTTTGGTTATTTTAAGCATGTTATGATATTTCTCCCAATAATTGTGTCTAATATGTGTTATTTATTGTTGAGCATGAGAATATTTAATATGTTCTAGAAATGGATGTTTGGGTTTTACATGCGAAATCATGTATAAGAGCAAAATGGTCATTTTGTTTTTCATGATAAATTAATAAATAAAATAAAATTTGTATTTAAAATGGATGATAATTTGGTAATAATGGCTTCAAGGGAATTTTGTTTACTTTTGACCAATGAGCCTAATATGAATAATTGAACCTAGAATCTTCTTAGTGCATTGATAGGTTGACCTTAGTGTTGACTTTAACTATTAACATTAAAGTTGTCTTGAATAATTTAAAATAACAAAAAACTAATAAGTATCACATTGGAGTCATTGTGTAGTATGTGAACACCTTATTTAGATATTAATAATTAAAGCGAAATACCTCAAGTTTGGAAATTTTTGTTTTCAGCCCTACTTGTGGGTTGTAACCTTAATCCTACCTATGATTTGGTGTGATGCCTTTAAGTCCTACCTATGACATTATAGAGTTTTATTGGTATTGTGTCTTTGAGCCATACCTATGATAGTATGCATTTTCTTTGGTATTATACTTTTGAGTCCTACATGTAGTATTATAGATATTATTGGTTTGATATTGAGATATGAGATATATGGTGAAGATCATTCTTATTGTGTTGAGATTGGTTCGAATAGTTACTTCAAAAAACATCTCTTATATTATTGGTTGGTGAGCTTCATTATGCTCTGAATAAATGAGTATGAGCAGTATGTGGTTTTCGTAATTATTGTTTATTTGATATGGTTATTGTATTTTTTTCATTACATGTTTTGTGTCAGTATCTTATACCATGTTTTGATGTGATGCCTTTTATGTGTTTCATGTGGAATTTTCATATTAGTTATGTATAATGGGTTACTTGGTACCATAGTATTAAAGGGTTTTATTTTATAATCCCTTTCCTATTCAATAGGATAGTCTTTGCCTTGTAGGATTACTTTGAGGTTTTGTCCTGATGGCTTCTCGTAGGGCTTTAGAGTAAGTATTGTCTAGGGTTTTCCTAACATATTTTGATGAGGATGCTCCTTGGTCTCATATGTCCCATTCTATGTTTCTTTCTCATTAGGTTGTAATTCTTTGCTTAATATTTTAGACTAATGAAATCTATGTTTTGTTTTTATGATTGTTAATTTAAGAGAAACAACTTTTAGCCTCAACACTTAGTATAAGAATGGTAGAAGATGCTAGGTGTGGCTATGTAATACCCCGTATAAATAAATTCTTAATTTAAATATGCAAAACTTAAAATTTGATTAGCAAGCGTAATAAGTCACAGGGTTCTCTTTGGAATGAACGTCTCGCCGTTACGAGTAATTCTATAGTTATTAAATTATGATAATAACCCGGACTAGTGTATATATGAGTAGAGGAAGATAAAAGTTGATGACGGTAATAATAACGATAATAAGAAGAGAGTAGATAATAATCAAAATAGAAATGATGGTAATAACAACAACCTTATGATAAGTAACACTTTTAAGAATAATGCCGATAACAATAATTGTAAGAATAATAATATTAGGAATAATTATGATAATAAGGAGTGGCAATGATAACACTAATAATAATAATATTGATTATGATAATTATTAGTGAGAATAATGGCGAAAGTAAAACCTTGAATAGGTAGAATTTTTCCTTAGTGACCATACTCTTAAAAGCCTAATACTTTGAGAGATTTTTACTAATTAAATTCTAACCAATCGCCACCTTTTTCCCACTATAAATTAAAGCCTAAAATCCCCCAACCTGTTGCGCCTTACCCCTCCCATGCAGCATGTTGTCACCTTTTTCCCATACCCTACACTCCTCCTATCTTATCCTCTAGCTTTGCAGCCATTCCCCTCCCCTAGTAGCAGCCCATCACCCTCCCTACTCTCCTCCTTTCCCATGCCATTCCACCTTGCAAAAATCCCACCAAACCAGCCCAGGTACATGTAGCCACCAAGCCTCACGTCACCCCTCCACATGCAGCCATAAAACTCACGTAAATCAACCCTCCCATCAAGTAGCAGCCCTCAAACTCCCCTCCTCTCAACCTGCACACCTACCCAACTTTTCTAGGCATATACCCCTCCATTTTTCCTCCTTTCCCATGCCACTCCACCCTGTAAAACCGTAGCCCTCAACCCAGCCATCCTCCATCACATCATCCAGCAACTTGCAGCCATAGTTGCACGTAACCCCAACCATCCACCAAGTTGCAGCCCCTATCTTTCCCTCCTCTCAACCTGCACACCTACCCAACCTTTCTAGCCATCTACCCATCCATTTTCTTCCCTTTCCCATGCCTCAACCTACCCTTGCAGGCCCCTTTTCCCATCCAGCCTGTTCGACACCCTCACCCCCAAAAGAACCCACGCAGCAGCCCCTCTCCCCCCTTCTTTCCCCTCCTTTTATTAAGTCCCAACCTGTAGTAAAAACCTTCCTTACCTCTCCTTTTAAGCCCTCTCTTTCCCTTCCCTAAATTCCAGCAACAAAAATTTAGTTGCAGCCCCAAACTTCCCTTCCCCTTCACTAAAATTTAGCCTAAAAATAACCCAGCATTTGCCTTGTGTTCCACCTCCCCAAGCAGCCATTTTTCTTCCCCAACGTAAGTATTATATCTTTCAGTGGGTTTGGTGCTTAAATTCATGTACCGGCCGCCTTATTTATTTTCCCTAATCGTTTTTCAAGTATTAGCTTATATAGGTTGTCTTTTGATTATTTTAATTAGCATAAATATTAATGCTCGTAGTTTGGATGGTGTATTCATTTCTAGGTAATCTTGACCCCGCCTAGGGTATTTGTGGAAGAAGCTCGTGGTGTTAATATTTCTAAGCTCAAGGTAAATCTAACTAATCCGTAGATAGTAGAATTTTATGTGAAAATTATAGGCTAGTTTTCTAGGATAAAATCATGATAGGATGAGGATATCGAATTATTGTATTTTTGTGGGAAATGGGAGAATGTTGTAGTTCTTTTCTACATGAATATCATGAGGTGTAAATTAATATGTGTTATCATGCAATCTTTTTATATGCCTAAGTAATATTCTAAAATGTGAAGAAGTGTATGCTAATGGTAACGAACTTGGATTTATGCTAGTAAAATGAGATGAGTATGTTTAAAGTAAAATGTAGTTTTATATACCATGATTGTATTTGAGATTTATTTGTGAAAATTTTATGAATTTATGAGATATTAAAAACGCATGCTAATAGTATTTACGTGTACTATTTATGGTGAATAGTTAGGGATAATATGGTCCTTTGTAGTACCGAAGAAATTATCGTAAGTAAAGTATCATTAGCTATTTTATGCTCGCGTTTTATGACAAATATCCTATGTAAGTAAACTCGATAATAAAAGTGAAGGAAAATGTGGTAGTTATAGGTTGAGGGGTATTTTGGTCGTTAAGGAAAAAAGGTGTTCCAAAGTGGATAATTGGACTAGTTGAATTAAGTGTTGGCCTTAAAATAATGTTGGGAATAATTTGACAATTGGCTTGAATACTGAATCGAATAATTATTCGGGCTATGGCATAATGCCTAACCCTAGGTCGTGTTGGCTTGAAATGGTTGCGACCTTATGGTCTTTTGGATGTGACGTTGTTTATTGATTGTTGATTAAGTTGAACTTTATGAATATCGATATTCTAAAAGAAATTGTAACCCGAAATTTCATAAGACAATAATTACTTAAAGAGAAAGACTCGAGTTGGAAAGGAATCTCGTGCCTCGGACTTGGCCGTTGAGTGCATAGTTTGGGCCTTCGGGTCAAGGGGCTCACTTCTGCTCTATAGGTATTCGATACACCCTATAGGGAGTACGAATACTTAAGGTCTTGAGTTCTGAGGTTTAGTATGGGCAACTGTTATGTCGTGTGGCTTCCTTAGCGAGCTTTGCCGTGTAATCAAGTGATTTATTTTGGTACCACCCTCCTTGACAATCATTTTCATGGATATGGGATTGTATTCCACTTGATAATTGTTATATAAATTATATAACCGAATTAGAAACCCACCATAATACTTCTGTAATAATTGGATTAGGAGTGACTTGACCTTGGTTAGATTGTTTGGAATATCAATAGTTCTTCCTATTATGCTATAATGTATGGTCGTTGGTAAGTTAAAATGGTTGTGAAATTATAAGCATGCTTTAAATGCCTTGATAGGGATTTTGAATTAAATCGTAATGTTAATTGTGATGTGGATTCGTGTTATGAAATCGTGGCTTTGCATGTGATCATATGTTCTATATGAATTCCGTATTTGTATGATGATTGCTACGTGGGTATGTTACCTCTCTAGAGGTGTTGTGGTTTACTCAGTACGAGGAAGTCGTACTGATACTATCACTTTTTAGAGGAGTACGTCCATGGCATGCGTTGGTTGAAGGATTATGAAGAGCGTCACCCCGGTGAATAGTTAGATTAAGGGAGCGAGCGGACCCCGCCCCTTTTTTCCCTTTTCCTTGTAACTATGATGGACCGGAAGAGTGTAAGGCAAATCATTGATGACTTTTGTGTACTCTTTTGTTATTTTCTAAATTGTTAGCTACTTAATTATCTAAATAGTCATGTGTCATGGATAATCTTTCTTTTGTAAAACTCTTGATTATGTAATGTACTTCTCTCGTATTTTTGTTGGTTTGACTCATTTTAAGCCTTAACACTTGACGTAAGGATGGTGAGGAGACCAGACTTATGTCAAGTGTGGCAGTAACACCCACCGTTTCTTAATTTCCGCTTCCGCAAAGCAAAATTTAAACGAAATTTTCAAGTCGTGATTTTGAGGTGCTACAATTATCTTACCATTATCTCATTCATTCAACCACAAAACCTTCCATAAAATACACTCATACCACTTTACCTTCTTCCTATACACTCCATTGGTATGTTTTCATTCCAATGAGTTGCAAACTATCTCTTTTTAGGACAATGCCAAAAATCTAGGATCTAAAATCTAAAATGGTATCCAAAAAAATTGATTATCCATTTAGGGTATCTAGTTTGATTTTTTTCAAAAGAATATCTAATTTTTTTATTGGATAATCCGATATTTTATTCATTATTTCTATAATATATTATAATATTGTGATCCAAAAATACATTATTTATTTTCAAAGTTTCTTTTAAAAGTTATTAAAAAAATTTTAAAATAGTATTTTTACACTAATATCAAGTATATATGATATCTGATCATAATTCAATCTATATTTTTGGACATCTTATCTAAGGAACATGGAATGGATATCCAATATGGTGGATATGTATTATTATCTCCCCTACCTCCTCCTTGACTTGTCTTGAATTTCATTTATTTATCATACACACTTAACTGATCTCTTTGAACTCTCTTATCTTTCCTCTTTATATGCTCCTAAGTATTTAAAGACTCCTCCTAATTCTTCTTGTGGCGATCGAATCTCATGATCTCCTTTCCTCAATTTCATTGCTTGATTATATTCCTCTAATCCTTTATCTACCCCCATTGTGTTTTTCTCAAGTATAGGAGGATCAGATTTAGTAAAAAAAAATTAAAGATCTCCCCCTCTTTTTGCTTCCCTCAGCGTGCCACTCTTGTAGGGTATGCCTTCTCTTTTCTTATTTGATTTTTGTGAATTTGTTGTTGATTCTCCTGTTATTTTGTGTTGGTTTCTAAAGGTTATGTTTGTATTTTAAGGATAGGATGGAGGATATCTAAGCAGCTAGGAATTTGGAGTTTCTTGCTTATTTATTTTCTTAATTTGCTTTAAAAGGGGACAAACCTATGCTCCTACTAAACATGTAAAAATCATGTGGTAGCATGTTAGTTTTTTTCTATTTTATGATTCCTTGTGATTATATATATATATATATGTATGTACATTTATTATTGCAATTTCCTTTAAGTATGATACCATGTGATATTATGCAAGAACATCCTAATTTATGTGTTTTATAATATGTATGGTAGCATGCTAGAATAAGATTGTATATTGCTAGGTATTCATGCATGTCTTGTAGGGAGAGTTTGGCCAAAGACATTATTGTCCCAACTTGGATTTCCTCTTATATTTTTGATATTTCCATTATATTCCTCACATGTTTTAGTTAAATTTTAGCATATGATCTATCAATTCACGTGAAATATGTAATTTTCCTACATGTATATCATGCATGTGTTATACTAAATCAAGTATGAAAATCATATGATTTAAGGCATGTTAGATATGCATGTTTAGAATTGTATGTGCTTAATTTATGTGAAGGGACAAAATAGTTTGTGCCCATTTCTAGAAATTTCAAAATTTATGTTTTATGTTAATATGTTATTTTTAATGTCTTTTAGCCTTTCTATGAGAATTGCAAAGCTATAATTAAGTTTAGTTTGCTAGCCATTCTATGTGTAGGGACAAAACATTCCAACTAAGGCTCTACTCTATCCTAATTAATTATTGGGACTTTTAGAGGGTATGCATACTTAAGGGTTATATGTCCTAAAATAGAAGGATACTATGTTGACTTGGTGCGTCAGTATGTCTTATGAAGTTTATACGTCTTTGCATTGCAAGGTTGAAGGGTACTATATTTTAAGTTAAAATGGAAGTAAATCTTGTATGGGATTGATTTGGAATGATTTGGCATGTTGGTTATGTATTTGCCTTCGTGCACTATCTTTGATTTATTAGAATTGGATTTGGAATGGTGGTTTATTAGTTGTCTTTGTGTACTAAATTTGGTGGTTTTGGAATTAGTTTTGTTTTATCCGTTGGTAGTTAACTTTGTTCACTACTCAATTTCTTTGGTGATTCTCTTGTGGGATACCCTTGGTATGTGTTGGTTTGATGAGATGGTTGTAATATGGTTATGTTCAGTATGATGAGTATGTGGCATATAGTATGGTATAAATTATGATATGATTTTGGTATTTAGTTATCGCATGTTGTAATACCCTTCTTTTTAGGGTTTTTAATGTGTGTTAATCAATGTATTTTATTGTGATTTATGTGTGCTTAATCATGGTTTAGAGGTGTGTTTACAATTTGATATAGTTTTTAATGGGATTGGTTTGGAATTTGGAGGGCAAGTGATTTTCAAGGCAACTAGTTGAGTGCTTTATGATACTGATCGACTGGTTTGAGGTACTAGTCAATTGGTTCAACTATGCTATTTTGTTCTTTGAGCATGGGTTTTACTTCAAACCTTCTTCCATAAATTTTATATCTTCTTGTTTTTGTTTTGGGTGGACTACCTATGATTTTTCCAAATCATTTGAGACTTTATAACTCATTTTACTAATTTGCAACATATTTGTGGGGGGTAAATTTTCAAAAATCACTTTCATAACTTCATCGCTTGTAATACCCTGAAATTTTGCTAAATCTAATCCCGTATTATTAATACATTAATATTATTCTAATCCTAAGAAAATTTTATTTTAGCCTTACTCAAATTTTTTAATCCTAAAATCTTAACTTAATCCAAATCTTTGACCCAGATAAATTCTTTTTCAGAATCCAATCTTAATTCCGGTAAATTTATGTCACTAATCCTACCTATTTTAGCTAATCCAAATCTATCTAATCTTAACTTAGCTCTTTTTTCCTTTTTCCTTTCCTCCTTTTTCGGCACCGATTTCTTCTCCTTCTCCTCTTGTATGTGCTTCCCCTTACAACTTGCAACATACAATCATTACTTCACCTCTTCTCCGTTGATTTTTTACTCTTGCCATCCACCCTTACCATATGTCTCTTCTTCCCTTGCAACCACCACCATCATCATCACCCTCTACATCTCCCTACACACCTATTCTCATGCCACCATACACCCACACCCACACCCACCCACGCACACTACTCACCTCTCTCTTTCTCCCTCATTTGTTTTTCCTATTATAACCTATATTGTCTAATTAATCAATCCTTCCCGAGCCTCCCTCTCTTCCTTCTTCTTATTTCTCCTTCTTTTTCTTCTTCCTTCCTTCCCTTGCTCTATTTTGTATGCGCAAACCACCTCGTCACCATTGTGCACCACCACAACCACCAAGCACCTCCCAAAGCTTGGTGGATCAACCACCAAGGCCACCTCATCACTCTCTCTTGTCATCGTAGACCACCGCCATTTTCTCCTCTTATTTCCTCTCGTCTGTTTCATTTTTTTGAGGTGCACGGCTTCACACACGGTTCGTGCATGACTTCACGCATGACCGTGCACTTCTAATTTTCCTTATCGTGTGCCTGTGTAAACCAGAACGGTTTGCATGTGCACCCTCTCATGGCTCACACAACTGTTCATTAATTCCTGTGTAATCTGTCTCTCGAGCACAACTATGCCTCTTTACACAACCTACCTATGCAAGATCTCAGCTCATGGTCTGGATGTGCAACACTTGATGCATGCCCGTGAAACCTCCCCTTTTCGGTTGTGCAGCCTCGTTTTTGCCCCAAACCTTACCTATACAGCACCGAATTTTCACCACAGCACCTCCATACATTCCATCACACTTCCACACAAATCAAGCTTCCCTTTGACTTCGATCATTTCCCTTTTACCCTCCTTTACCTTAACTTTTTCTCAATTTTAATATCTGATCCTAATCGTATATTATTTCATCTTTGAAGATAATATTCCAGTGATCTCAGAGGAGGAAGTTTAGGATTTACATGCTTAGAACCTGGTGTCCTTGTTGGTAAGGATACTAATTAATGTTTTAGGAGTTTTTTATTAAATGCTTTCATTTCTATGTGTATTATCATGCTATTGTTGTTATATGGTGGAATGTATGCTAATAATGATATGTTGTGATAATGTGGATTTATATGATATAAAGGAAGTGAGAATGGGAAAGATGTGTTGATATCATTTTGTTACACCAAGTTTTACTCATGGAAAAATGTAACTTATGGAATAATAATATGGGTTAATCTATAGATCTTGGTATTTTAATTTATTTGGTGTATTAATTATGATAGTGATACCAGGAGAAGTGTTTAGATTAATTACTAAATGTCATGGGTTCCTCAAAATGAGATAATGACTTAATTTAGGTATAATAACCTTAAAATGGTAATATTATTATCCTATGTGTAAAATCCTTGAGTTAGATGATAAGTCTTGAATATGTTGTTAATATTGGTATTTTAAGGACATTTATTGAATTTGGGTAATCATACGAGCCTTATGGGAAAAGTTATGACTAGGGATTTGGGAACTTTATAAATAGTAACATTTGAGATAGAGCTATGATTGAGACGTGGGCGTTAGACCATGAACTTCAATATGCTAACAATGATAATATTTGAGAATGATATACTATATTTGGTGGTTGAATGATCAATATAAGAGAAGTTATGCTAGAAGTGTAAAATTAGGGTTTGAGGAAAATAAGAATCTCAACTTTGGAGATTGACCTTATGACCTACGTGATGTGCATATCATCCTTAATGTGTTCGGTACCTATAAATAGATCATGAATAAGATATTAATTATTTAAAGTGAAAGATCAAGTGAGTAGGGATAAGGTGATATTTTATATCTGTTCTACTGGAGGATAATAGTGGCTCGGGAGTGTTTTGTCCCAAGAAGATGTTTCAGTTTGTTCCACCGGATTAAGAATAGTGGGCCCCTGCTCATCATGAATAAAAATATATATTGAGTAACCTATGGATAAGACACTAACGACTTAAATTTGAAGAGTACGTGAGTCAGGACAAAGGTGATGTTTTTATATCCATTCTACCGGATGATAATAGTGGCTCAAGTGTGTTATCCCTAAGAAGGTGGTTTAGACTGTTCCACCAGTTTAAGAATAGTGGGGTTTCTGAACTCAACGTATATAAATGAATGAAAATGGTTTTGCCTAATAAAGAGGTTTGGATCAGTATTTTATCTTATGAGATTTTGCATAGATTGAATGAGTACTCATCATTATTTTTGAATGAATGTGTTATTTGTATCCCTAATTCTATAGCAGTTACCTTGCTCAGTACGTAGCATAGTGACCACCCTTTTCATGGGTGCAGTTTAATCCCATGAGAAGAAGACCCTAATTCTTTTGTGTAGGTCTTTGAAGACCCGTTAGATGCCTTTATTGCTTTTGATGTATTATTTGGGTATGAGTGACATGTTATCTGTGCTGGGTGTTTGGGAAAAGAGTTATGTTATTTAATTGATGTATTTACCCAAATATCTTTATAAACTCTTTACTCTATTGTATCCCTTAGTTTGTATTTTATTATCATAATTCGGAGTTAACATCCAAACTCATATTGTATTTATAAATGTTTATTCCATTTCCAATTACCTTGTTTTACTATGAATGATTTTAGCCTTGTGATTGATGTAAGGATGGTTGGACAAACTAGACTTTTGTTAGTTACGACGCTAACACCCAATATTTTTCTTATATGCTTCTATTGTAAAACAATGTTTTTTCTTAGTAAGATTTAGAGTTTTACATCACCATTATCTTGTTCTTACTCATTTCTCTCTCTATTATACATCATCAAAATGGATGATTTAGTTCTAGCAACCTCAACCGATATTATGGCCTTTTCTCCCCCCTTTTTACTAATTTCCCTTCTTATGATTCTAAAAATTGGTAGTGTAGAACCCTAGAACTTTTCAGCTAACACCATTTTAGCCGAGGGATAAAAAGTTAGCCTTAAACCTTTGAAATCTACACATAGAAGCTTGGAATCATTCTAGGGTTTAGGGTTTTGAATTATAAACCCCTTACCCTTCATTTACTTGTATAAACCTTCAACATTTGTGTAACACTCTAAACAATTTATTACTTAAAAATTTTGTTTTGCAGAAGTGTTAGTTACAAAAATAGTGGTGTTACCACTACACCTAGAATAAGTCTGCCATCATCTACCACTCTTATACTAAGTGATAATGCTAAAACTTTCTCCACGTAAATTAAAACACAACTATAAAAATTAGAGTGTAGAGAGAGTTAAAGATACTTAGCATCATTCTAAATAAACTAGCTATCAATGGTTACAAAATCCAGTCAAAAGAAATACATAAGAAAATAAGATTACAAAATCATTTGGATCAAAAGATGTCAAAAGAACAGTTATCCATTAGAGGTGGCGGATGAGGTGGAGAGGTGCACTATGGGGGTTATGGCTTGCTTGTATAAGGAGGAGGTGGGGATGATTGAGGCTGGTGGTGGCTAGGCTGCTAGTGGCGGTTGGAATAGCTGGGGAAGAGGGGGTGGCTTTGGTGGTGGGAAAAGAGGCACGGTGGAGAGGAAAAGGTGACTAGGTAGTGGTGTGGTTGTTGAGATGAGGGTAGAGCTATAGAGGGAGGGGTGGTTGGAGACGGGACAACGCAAGGAAGCGTGACAGATGGGGAGGAGGTGATGGTGTTGGGTAGCTCAATGAGAGGAAAGGGGGAATGACAATGAGGTAAGGAAGGATGGGGAGATGGTTGTGTGGAATAGGGATTTAGAAGAAGGGTGGATGGTGGTGTTTAGGGAAAAGAAGGGTAGAGAGAGAAGGGGGTGGTGAGGGAAAAGAAAGACAGAGGTAGGGGAAGGTGGCAGAGGGTAGGGCTCAATGAAAGGAGGGAAGGAAGGAGGAGAAGGGGTGTGGTGTGTGTATTACAAGGCTTAGTACAAAAAGGAAAGGGAAAAGAAAAAGGACAAGCGATTGGGGGGAATGGAGGGGTTGTTTGGGCTTGAAGGGGAATGGGGAATGGGTGGGGTGCGGGCAAAGCAGAGATGGGGCTAGAAGGGAGGAAGATGACAAGGTGCAGAGGAAATGTTATGTTTAGCTAAATGGGGAAAGGGAAGGGAGAAGAAAGGTGGGTTAGCAGTTTCAATAGGGGAAAGAAAATAAAAGAAATGAATGGGTTGGGCTAGCATAGATGGGCAGGAAGGAGAGAAAAAGAGAAGAGAGGTTGGGTGTGCAAACCAAGGGGAGAAAAGAAAAAAAAGGAGGGAAAAGAAAAAGGGGAAAAAAGAAAAAGGAAAAAAGAGAAGAAACTAAATTTAGGTTTAGAATTAAAACTATATTAAATTTAGGATTAATATAAAATTAATTTATCCAAGTGTAGGGTGCCTCATTAGGAAAGATAAATGAGAGTAAATTTATCAATTTAGGGTGGACTAAAATAAAAGAAAAAGATAAATTAATTAGGATATATTTTATTTAAGAATTTATTTAGATTTGCGGATCAAATGTTAATAAACTAATTAAGCTAAAATTTTAAGGGTTAAGTAATAATATATATTGATCTAGATTAATATTAAATAATATTTTGGTGTATTATGATTTGCAAGCTAAGTCCTCTCTTTTCTCCCTTTCCCCTAAACTTTGAGTTGCCTTGTTTTTTTCTCCATATTTGCTTTCACTACACACTTTCTCTCTTTCTACTCTCCATTGCTGACCTTTCTTCCCTCTTATTATCTTTCTTATTTTGCCCCTAAGCAACAAAATGTTAGATTTGGGAAAAGAGTGAGGGGTTATCTCTTTCCTCTCTTAATCTCTCATTTTCTCGGGAGGAGGTTGATTCTCTTTGATTTTATTTCATTTTTTTAATTTATATTTCAAAGGATTTAATAAATTTTAAGGTGTTCAAGAGTTGTAGGGTTTATATTTTTAAGTCAACGAAGAAATATATTCTCTTTTTGTGGATTGTGCTAAGTTTTCTTAAGATAAATATTATCTTCCCTATTTTATGGTAAATGATATGAGTAAGTGAAGTGTATATTCTTTATTTCTTGTAAAAGCATGAGTATTAAAGGAAAAATTGTGTTGATCATGTTATGGATATAATAAATGAAAGATTTGGTAGAAAAGCTTAACTTAGAATCTTATGTGCATTGACCTCACCATCATGTGTGGTATGATGTATCGATTGGTTTGCATATAGTTATAAAATCAAAGAACATGATATAAGGCTCTATATTTCCTTTGATGATTTTGATAAAGGTGCAAACATGGTTTCAATATGCTATTGAGATTCTAAGCACGATTTAGGTATTACACATGTTAATCCATGAATATTACTTGTTAAGAACCTTACATGATCTTTGGTTGATGTTCGAATTGAAAGGGAAAAATTTGTAGCAGTTAATTATATGTGAATGTGCTCAACATGAGTTGTTCTCAGCCAGATCAATTGTTTCATCTGTGGAACTAGTTGACCGATCTAGGATAAACTGAATGATCACCATGACCCATCGACTAGTCCTTGGGACATATTGACTAGTATGGAATATCAATCAACTAGCTAACTGGTGACCCTAGTGGTTTTAGTATCGGCTTAGACCTAGTGACTGATTAAACAAAGCCTTTAAGGATTAGGTAAAGGTTAATATAATAATTACATAGGATTTTGGTTAAGTAAAATTTAGGGTATTACAAGCTTTCCTAGTTTGATCTGCTTTGTTTTGTAACGAGTTCCAAACTAGTCCAATGATTTATGAAACTGATCAACTGGTCCTCCTAAGTCTTTTGTGATATTTTTAGGGGTTGATATAGATTTAACCATTATCCTTTGAATTTATATTATGGCTTGACGTTGAATAATTGAATCTTGGAAAGATCAAAAGACTAACTATGTGGATGTGGGTTAATCGCTTGGGCTTGTATTTTGTGTCAACACTTGGGATTAACAATTAGTTATTTTGTGAGTTCTTACTTGAATTTTAATTTTGTGTGATTCTTATTCAAATTTTCTCTTCTCAATTTTTATGTCATTTTTAGAGAGTTAGTTTGTGTTTAAACGAACACTTTCATATCCCATCATAATTGTTCCCACATCTATATCCATACACAAATTCATCTTCAACCTTTTGAAACCCTAACCTTAACCTTCATCCTTAGCCATACTTTTGATTTTAATTAAAACCAATTAATCATGATTAAGCTTAAAATTTTCCATTAACAATTATCCAACCCCACATCACAACCGTTCATCATAAACCACAAATTCAAATCCCAAACTTTCTTTCTTTCTTTCAGAACCCTAACCCTAATACCCTTTCTATATTATTAATTTTCCTATTAACCATGAATTAAATAATGATAATTAACCCAATCCTTAGGCATTAATGCATAATTAAAGTACCTATAAAACCATGCATTGAAACAATAATACAAAATTTTAAAACCAAAAATCGAAACCCTAACCTTCTAATTTATCTAATTCTTCTTTTTCCTTGTTTGATTCTTGCGTGATTTGTGTAAATTACTAGTTTTTGTTGTGTTTAATTCCAATGCATATCACTTGTGTTTTGAATATCTTCCAAGAACTTCATAATTGTGTAAACACTAATACCAACTTGTAACACCCCCAAAATTCACTCCTAATTTTTTTTGAAAGAATAAAGCAAAAGCTAGAAGAGAATTTTGGAAATTTTACCACCACATCTAACACAAGATAATTGTCAACCACCTATCTCATGTTAGATGCAAGGCTAAAACCTGTCAAAAAAATAAATCCAAATTTTCAAAATCTTATCAGAGTATGAGAAATTAAAAGTCAATTACAAAGCCCTTGGAAATTTAAATGCATCACTTGTAACTTCCAAAGATGAATACAGTTAAACAAAACAAATCCTGAAGGATCAATATTCCGGATTGCCTACTCACTCAAGTCAAGCCTTCCACCCCAAAATAGTATCCGATCTTAAACCTGCACAAGAGGTCTGCTCCCCACCATCAGTGGATCATCACAGGACCCATTCAACCAAGGTAGTATCAGTACGGGTCCAATACTGAGTAAGGTAACATATGCGCTAAGGTCAACATACAAAACACACAACACAGTATACATGGCATAATCACGTGAGCAACATGTAGTAAAAATAGATGGTAAAGGCTAGCTACAGTCCGGATAGACTTAATTTTAAGCGTTCATAATCACGTGAGCAACATACAAAATTTTCGAATTCATATTTGAATTTAATTAATTTTAAGCGTTCGGGTCGTTTCGAAATAATTTTTGTTTAATAAATTTTAGATAAAATCTTCCAATAATAATTTATAAATATTCAATATTTTATTTTATGTATATTTGTATTTAAGAAAAAAAACTATGATTTAATAAATCTCATTTATTTAGGATAATCTAGCTCTTAAACTTATCCAATTTAATTATGTTGAGGATTTTACCTTTTAAGTTTATTTAGTTGTTTTGTGGACTTTGAGTATATAAAAATTAGAGGTGAATAGTGAATAAATTAAACTAAATAATTTGTTATTCTATCAACTCATTTTATTTAAATAAGGTTCAAACCAATATTTTTCTAAAAGCTACCTTTTTAAACTAATATAATAAGATATATTAAGCTAAATTACTAAAATTTTAATTATCTACCAAAAAATACTATAACTCACCCCATAAGTCATTTTAATTATTTTATTCCCTAATTATTTTCCTTAATCCCTTTTTTCCCTTTTCTTTTCCCCTCCTCATTTCTTCCTTCTCCCCCGACTAGGCTAGCCCGTCGGCCCACATCACCCCTGGCCTCTCGCGCAACAGGCCCGCCCCATTTCTCCTTCGCCCGAACCACCCGGCCGGTCGCCCCCTTCTGTTTATTTTCTCCCCTGGATCGACCGGTCCGGCCCCCTTTCCCTTTCCTCCTTCCCCGCGCGCGACCTGCAAATTAGAAGACTAACTTGTTTAATTTATCTTATAATCATTTTGAATTCCTTGTTTAATTACAATATAAGAAGACTAATTGATTCAATATTTAATCAAGACTTGGTTTTTTGTTTCAAGATGCATTAAGATTCATAATATTTGATCAATATCAATTCAATATTGATTCAACAAGAAAATTTAAGGATAATTTTTTCTCAACAAGGATGATGCAGTAAGATTATAAAAACTTTGAAAATTAACTTATAAATTATGTTGGAAAGAAGCAAGAGTTGAATTTTGAAGAACATTAGTTACCCTTCAATAAAGATTATTGAACTAGGAGTCCAACACATTTTGGGATCTCAAATCTAATTTTTCTATTATGATTATTTTATAATAAGCATGTCAAGTTGAATTTTTACTTTTGAATGGATAAAGTATAATGTGAATAATATGATATGGGTGCTATAATTTTTTATATTTCTTTATTATGGTGTTATTAACTCAATTAATAATTTTGTTTAGATATTAGTTAGTTAATTAGTTTTCTTAATCATTAAGGAGTTAGGAAGAATTTACCTTTTATCTTATGATGTGATTTATCATATTAATATTTTATTAGGATTTAATTGTTATTATCTTAGGATTTAGTGGGGGTACTATTCAAGTGTACTATTCACATAAATAGTATTGTGAATAGTGTTTTTTCATTAAGATTTTTAATCTTATTTAGATTTAGTTAGTGAGGAGATTGCATTAGAAGGTAGATGTTAACCTATAAATACCTCATGTAAACTCACTTTATTTTCTCATGATGATGGAATTTTATTTTTTAATAAAAACATGTTCTTTGTATGAGTTCTTTTCTATTTTGTCAAATTTGTGTGAATGACAATTTAGAAATCCTCCATATATTTTTCTATGTTGGCTTGTTTGAAGATATCTAATGATGTTTATAGTGTGTTTCTTTATTATATATCCTTTTAGAGTTAGTCGTGTGATGCTTTCAAAATCACTTTAAAGAATTAATCTGTTTGATCATTCATCCATATTCTTAGTTTAGAAATCATCATTTGTTTATCATCATAAAATCAAATAAAATAGGGTATTTTTGAAACCACCTATTCCACTATACATGCTCTTTTCTTTTGATTTGCTATTTTATAGGGTAAAAAAGAAAGTACTAAAAATGCATTTTACTCATGATATGATATGACCTAAGGATACAACCACATTAAAGCTCATACTTAGGTGATCATAAATTTTGAGTTACCTAGTTACTTGAGTTCAAGGACCCTATTATTCCATAATCGGTGGATCAATAACACAAACATAACAACCCTTCAATAGGAAAATAAACTTTGGAAACCATAAGTTTAGACTCATAATCTTTATGTATATAAGTAGGAAAAGTATCAAGAAAATCACTTCAATCCTTACTCACATGTGTAACACCCCCGGATTTATGAACTGACAATTTTCATTTTTAAAATTTAAATGTGGAAGCTAAATTAGTAAATCGTAGGGTGCTACCGTTATACTTGGTATAAGACCAGTTTGTTCTACCATTTTGTTACCAAGTACTAAGGCTAAAAATATTATTACACTTAAATTAAGAACACAATTGTAAATCAGAGTAGCAAAAGAGTTAAAGTAATTCAATAAAATTTCAAAATGAACCCACTATTTGTGGTTACAAAAAATAAGTGAGTGGGAATACATAAGAAAAAAAAATACAAAATATTCTAGTGTAAAAGACACCGGATAACCATATACTCTCAACCCGAAGGATAACCTTTAACAGACCTTACAAGCTAACCTGTAAAAGCTATTGTCCATTGAATAAGTAAGGGCCCAAGAAAGGAATCCTTAAATTTAATGGTACTGAGTAACCAATTATACAAGACTAATATTCCGGGTTCACATGGAATGCATAAAATACATCACAACAATACGTAAACATTTAATTATGCATATATTAATTAAAATACAACCATTATTCATATAACCACATAAGATCCAGACCATATACTACCAATACTCGTTTATTTAGAAATAATCAAAACTTACTAATGGAGCATCCAAGAGATGCTTTTTGTAGTATAATTAGAAAACACATCATTCTCAAGTTATACCCATAGTCACAATCCTCATTATCAAACCCACAACTTCTCATAAAAAAAGTAGGCCCGTCAACACAGCCAATAACAACACACATCATCACAGGTAGGCACAAAGGCTACTACCAGACCACAAGTAGGCACAAGGCTGCTACCAAACCATAGGTAGGCACAAATGCTACTACCAAACCATAAGTAGACACAAATGCTGCTATCAAACCACAAGTAGGCACAAAGGCTACTACAAAACAACCCAATAATCATTTCATTTTTATTTACTCAAGGGAAGATCAGACGAACCCGGAGACACTAAGGTACCCAATTTATACTAGCTTACAAGGGTAGCACAATATCCTAGCGAATATCAATCCAGGGACACAAAGGTACCCTAGTTGCACTGGTATATGAAGGTATACATTACTGTACCGAAAAGGACACCTAATCTATAAGTATGCATAATCCCTACTTAGGTTTGTAGATCTAAATAGAATAAAATATAGGGCTTGATTGGGCCACTAAGGCACACCAACAAAAATCCGTAAATAATGGTGGGTTAAATTACGTTTTTAGGGTAGTGACCTCTAAATATCCACCATTCCCAATTTCAATGTGTTTCAATTTAAGTATTAGCATTTTCTAAGGGTGACCACAAAAACACGTATTAATCACATATACCTAATTCTTTATACTTAAACAATTTTATTTATTTCCAAACATTCAGAAATAACCAAAATCTAGATCATTATCAATGTTAGCATTAGAAGTCTACTAGGGTCATCCTAGGCTCAGCTACTCACACTTGGACACTTTAGGTCAAAAAGACCAAAATACCCATGAGGCTAAGCTACCACTTTACCATCCATTCCCATTACAAATTCTATTCTATTTTATCAACTTGCCATAAAAAGGATAACACATCATAATTAAATTATTGATCATGTATTTAAGTTATTCGATATACCAAATGACCATTTTACCCTTATACACCATTCTACATATAAAACCCTAACATGTGCTTGAAGAATAATAGAACACATATTCTCATGCTTAATCAACAAATATTGCACATCTTGCATGTTTATGAGAATAATCATCATGGCATACCCGAAATTACCAAAATACCCCAATACCATATAATAATAATAATAATAATAATAATAATAATCATCATCATCATCATCATCATCATCACCATCATCATCATCATCATCATGCTGACACATGCATATCTAATCCAAGAGCAAACACTCAAGAATTGGATTTCATAATTATGGAACCAATTATTCTATATTTGAAAAGTATCTCCCGTAAATTTGAAGACCAACGGATGGTTACGTTGCTTGAAATGTAATAAATAAGCAATTAAGTGTCTGTGTGAATGTGCATGACATGCAAGGAGGGCGTGACCATGTGCATGAGGAGTATATTGGCAGGATTTTCAAGCATTCACAACAAGAAAAGTGAGTTTGGGCGACGATTTCTATGACAATAGGGCGACAGAACGGATTTTGTTGCCCTTTGTTCTATTTTGGGCGACGAAAATATATTGTTGCCCTTTGTTTCTTTAAGGCAACAAATATTTATAGTCGTTGCCCTTGTTTTTTCTAGGGCAACAAACTCTTATAATCGTTGCCCTTTGTACTTTTAGGCTACGATTTAATTATTTTGTTGCCCATAATATAGTGTTGGGCAACAATATTATGTTTTCGTTGCCCATACCTTAGCAAATAATTGCTAAAAATTTTAAAATAAACACTTTAGGGCAACAAATCTTATAATCGTTGCCCTTTGTACTTTTGGGCTACGATTTATGTTTTCGTTGCCCATACCTTAGCAAATAATTGCTAAAAATTTTAAAATCAACACTTTAAGGTATATTTAATATGGGAACTCTTGTTTAAATTGTAAAATTAATTTTCTTTATTAAATAAGGGGACGCTCCCATAGGGGTCTAGGGGCAACGTAAAATTAATTTCTAATAAGTAAAATATATTGTTTGATATAATAATAAGGGCAACGAAATTAATCTCGTTGCACAAAATTAAGTTTGATATGATAAGTAAAATATATTGATGATAATAAGGGCAACGAAATTAATTTCGTTGCAAAAAATAAGTTTGGGCGACGAAATTAATCTCGTTGCACAAAAAATAAGTTTGGGCGACGAAATTAATCTCGTTGCACAAAATTAAGTTTGGGCGACGAAATTAATTTCGCTGCACAAAATTAAGTTTGGGCAACGAGTATATATTTTGTCGCCCATGGTACTCATTTTTTTGGCACCCAAAATTTTTACCTATACCGCCATATATTTTTTTTATCTGTTTTTGTTTAAAAAAAAAAAAAAAAAAGGCCACGCACGACGCACGCCGGCCTCCCTTCCTTTTCTCTCTTCTCTCCTATCGCAGCCCCGACCTCGGACCTCCAGTCTCCCCTGCGCCTGCCTTCCGCTTGGTCGCAGCTCCTCAGCCCAGCCACCTCTCTCCCCAGCTCCAGCGTCGCTGCCGGCCACAACTCCGAGCCCCACTGCCAGCCACCGCAACCAGCAGCAGCGTGCAGAAGCAACACAGGGCAGCAGCGGCGGGCGGCAGCAGCAACAGCAGCAGGCCGCGGCAGCGACGAGCCGCGCTGGTTGCGCCGCCTTCCGGCCACGGCAGGCCCTGCTGACCACCGGCGAGCTTTCCCCATTCCCCGACGAAGCTTCCCCGGCCTTCCTTTGTCCCGATTTGTCGGTTTCGTTGGTATAATTCTCTGAAAAACCCTAATATTAATTCGTTTAATTGAGTATGATTTAGCTTGTGATAAGCTAAATTAATTGTTTGATAATGTATATATGTGCTGCGAGAATGATTTGGATAGGTTAATTGTATGGTTATGTTGAAATTTTGGAAAATTTTAATTTTTGGCGGGGTTATGTCCGAATTTTTCGGATTCCTCCAATTTAGCTATTTTGGGGAAATTGATTATACAATATGTTTTAAAATGTATCTAATTTCATGTTGGAACCGTCAATTTGAAAAATTTATGCAGAATTTATTGGAATTTGATTTCTAGGTCAAAATTCATGTGTGATCAAATTAGGTCATATAATTGAGTCCTTCCACTCAATTGATTGTATAATATCGTTTAAAATGTATTTAATTTTATATTGGAAGTGTTGATTTGGGAAATTGTGCGTAATTGATCGGAATTGGATTTTTAGGTCAAAAACCCCGCAGGTTTAAATTAGATTGTGTAATTGGGTTATTTTATTCAATTGGCTATATAAATTACATTAGAATATGTTTAATTACATTTCCGAACTGTCAATCTTAGTGTGAAAGAAGCATATACCCAGGCATTTGAGCATCGTTCTGGCTATATTAGAGGGCTAGGAGCTGGACCTATGCCTTTAAGGAACAAAAAGGATAATGAAATTGAGGCTAGCCTTCGTCAACAAATTGAGGAGCTTAAACATTCAAATGCCTTAAGGGAGGAAAATTTAAGGCTCGAAATGGAAAAGATGAAGGAAATTGCTGAAGAAAGAGAGAGAAAGTTAAGAGAAGAAGCGGAGGAACGAGAAAGGAAACTTAGAGCAGATGCTGATGAGGCCACGCAGAAGTTGAAGGCCGAAATGATGCAAGTTGTGAGAGATCAAATTGCAAGCTTTCTAGGAACACAACAATCTTCACAACTCACTAAATTAGTATGAGGTATATTTAATCCATTCAAAATTTTCCATTATTAATGGTTTGAACGTTAGAACTCTGCACTATAAGTGTGGACAAATTATGGAACTTAAATTTGTAGTTTGTGCCAATGTTAGACATGTGATATTCATTGTCTTGAAATTGAGATGGATGACTTTTTGCATCAGGTATTCTAACCATACTATTTGTTCTCTTTTACAGCTGAGAGTTCTAATTGGACTTAGAAAATGACAAAGACTTTCAGAGGCAAGGAGCTTTTTTGGACTTATGAATGTAAGTTAGTTCTTGTATTCATTTTTATAATATGGCTTACAACTTTTTTTAATTAAAGGGAATTGGAAAATTATAAATAGATACCATTGCATATCTCTTTATAATCTTAATCTATATTTTTTTATTTCATGAATTGCAGATTAACTCGAAGCATATTTTGTGACGTTGCAATATACTTGATGAAGCTAAGTATGCAGAACTATAGATAACATCATCCATTTTTTGGTGGTCCTTCAAGCTAGATAGCATAATTGATTTTTATGATACCCATTAGGCATGACTTTTGCCAATTTGTATATTGCAGTATCATATACTTTGAAATTGGAATGACATTTGTTTTTGGACAATGATATCGTAATCTATGCATGGTTTGAATGATATATGATTTTACAGGGTAATGAAATATGGTGGAGTATCTATATGAATGATACTGCATTACAGGATGATTTATTATTATGAATACATAATACAGGTCTTTGGGCTACAAAATATTTTTGTAGCTTGGAAGAAAGACTAGGAATTGATTTTGTTGCAAAACAAGTAATAGGGCCACAAATGAAACAACTTCGTCGCACAAAAGTGGCTTTAGGCAACAAAAAATATTTGTTGCACAAAAGAGGTTTAGGGCGACAAAACATATGTGTCGCACAAAAGAGGTTTAGGGCAACGAAATATCTACGTCGCACAAAAGAGGCTTAGGGCGACAAAACATATCCGTCGCACAAAAGAGGTTTAGGGCGACAAAAAATATTCGTTGCACAAAAGGAGATTTAGGGCAACGAAATTTTCTTTTCGTCGCCCTAAGCAAGGGCAACGGGCTTATGGCGACGAAATTGTGACGAAATTTTTTTGTCGCCCAAACTTTGGGCGACAAATTTGTTTTGTTGGGCAACGAAATAATTTGTTGCCCAAAGTAATATTTCTTGTTGTGATTATTGAGAAATTTAGCCAATTTATTAATTAAGCAATAAAATAGGAGAATAAAGTTAGCATAAAGGTAGCATAATATCTTTTAGCTTGGAATATTTTGAAATATGCTTTAGATAGTGGTAGAAAGGTTATAATATGCATGAATGTCAAGCATATTGCATATGGAATGAAGAATTGAAGTTAAAGATCAACATTGAATGAATTCTATTTGAGTTTAAACTCAAGCAAATCAAATATGTGTGAATGGATTGGCTTGAAAGTTTTAATCTCTTCGTTTGTGTGAATTAGAATTAATCCATATCTTTTCTACTCTCCTTAATCCATATTTTTCCTACCATAATTACCATCAAAATCATACTCCAATTTGTGGTTAAACAAAGTCTTAATTTGGTATACACAATTGAAACCCTAAACCATCTACTCATGACCCTAACCTTTTCATACAAACTAAACATCACCTTAATCATCCTATTTGAATCAAACCCTAACCCTAAACCACGACTTCAACCTTCATCTAAACCCTAACCTTCAAAGATTAACATCATCAAAAAACCATTGTTGAATGCATAAGCTAATTAGCACACACCATTTGAACCATCATCATTAACAAACCACCATCACTGAATCATCACCATTACTTTTTCTTCCATAATCGAACCATCCTCATCCTTATTCCATCTTATTTGGATCTTCAATTTCTTAATTCACCATCAACGAGCCTTTATCCTAATATCTAAACATAATTTGAGCCATATTCTCATTAGTTTGAGATTTCCACTCTCCCACACACATCAATATCTAATACAACAAAACCCCTATACTCATGCTTAATAATAAATAACATATATAATGTACATTTATTAGAACATTCATCATGGTACACTATAAATTACCATTATATCCCTATATCCTAAAATATTCATAATCATGCTAGAATAGGTGTATCTAAAATGACAAATCCCTACCACCATTCTTAGCAATCTTTATAACACACTAGGCATCCTAGTTAAGGTTAAATATCATGATATGCTTAAAAGACTAAATTACCCCAATGGCACATGATAGTAATAATTTTTCTATTAGCGCATATAGACATTATTAACCTAACATTTTCACGTGTACATATCATACAACATCACTTTCCAACATTAGACTAATTTTAATCACACTTTAGTACATATGATATTTTATACAAGATAACATGCCTCCTTTTTTAAATTTGCATGATAACAATAATAGTCACCTAATTATTTGTAACAAATCGTGTCTAGCACAAATTACATATCAAACCCTAATGTGCTATCACACAATATCCAAACATTTTAGTAGAGTATAAAGGTTATCTAATTCCCAGCAAAAACAAAATTTCTTCGTAATCACCTAAAAGTTATTAGGGTTTGCTAATAAAAATTTTGTACCTAAAAATAATATCACAAATACCGTATTAATATTTGATTAATAAAATAATAACTTTTATTAAAAATATTTATTAAATAAAAATTTACTAAAATGCCCTTATATATTAAACATTACCAAATTAATTTAAAAATCAAAATATAACTCACGTTGCATGTGCAACGTGACCCATGCACGTAGGGAGGGGAGATGGCTTGGTTGGTAATTGTTGGAGGTGGTGGTTGGGTGGTGTTGATTTAGCCATTGGTATAGGAGGTGGGGGTGGTGTGGTGTAGGAGGGTCAAAGGCAACGACAAAAGCAGTGCAGGCTACAGGAAGGAGGCGGTGCATAGAAGGGAAATTAGAAGAAGAAAAGGAGGATGAGAAGAAGGAGAGAGGTTGTGACTGGGTGACTATGGGGTGATGGTGCAAGAGTGGGTGGTGGCTGCGGCTAGAGGTAGGTAGGCTAGAAGGAAATGTGGCCATACAAGATATAGAGTTGGGATGAGGCGGTTGAGAGAAGGTGATGAAGGTAGTGGTGGTGTGTTGAGTGGAGGGGATGGATGCAAGGGTTACGGGAAGGCGGATGGTGTCATTGAGGTGGTGGTTTGGGTCTTGTAGGGATATTGTAAGGTGGAGGAAGTGATGGCTTTGAGTGGAGGGGATATCAATGGAAAAAACTGTCATTATGTAGGGTATGGTTGCGAAGGGTGCAATTGGTGCTAAGTGCAGGGATCGATAAGAGGCACCACAGGGAAGGGAAAGGAAGGGAAGAAAGGAAAAATGATGTTGTAGAGGAGGAGGAAGAAGAAGGGAAGAGGGAGGTGGCCAATGATGGAGGGTTGGATGGTGGTGGAGGTAATGGGTGTTGCTAGTGATGGTGAGGAAAAATAGAGGCAAGGAAGGAGAAAGAAAGAAAGAAAGGGCATTTGGGGAGAAGAGGTAGGGTACGAGGGAGAAGAGAAGATGGGAAGAAGAATAAGAAGAGGGGAGGTAGGGCTTGGAGTGCAACGGGAAGGTGAGGGTTACAGTGAGACGAGGCAGGAAATACAAGGTGGTGTAGGGTCGACGGGCTGGTAGGCGCCATTGTCGGGTAGACCAATTTAGGTAGGGGAAAGGGTGTTGTAGGGCTAGAAAGGGAAGGAAAAGGATGCGAGGAGGAAGGGGGTGCATGACTAGTTTGGTTAGAAGAGGAAAGGGGAAGGTTGGCATGCATGGGCAGAGGCGATGTAGCTTGCAGGGTGGTGGAGGGGTAAGGGAGTGTTTAGGTGCAGGGGTGCAAACGGGGAAGGAGAAGAAAAGAAAGAATAGAGGAAGGGAAAGTTGGGGCTAGGTAGTTGAGGAAGGGATGAAGGAAAGGAAAAAAGAAGAGGTGGGCCGGCTAGGTTGGTCGGGGAGAAAATGAGAGAAAAGAAGGGAATGAAAAGTGGGCTGGGGTTCAGGGAAGAGAAGGAGAAGAGAAAAAAAGAAGAAGTTGGGTTGACACAGGAAGAAATAAAAGAGGGGGGACGGGCTGGCCAGAGAAGAGAGAAAATAAGGGAGAAGAAAAAGAAGAAGGGGAAAGGAAGAAAGGAAAAAAAAAACAAAAAAGGGAAATAAAAAAAGGAAAAGAAGAATAAAATGTATAAAACATGAAACACAACTAAGGAAAAAATACCATAATGACCCACGAAACCTTAATTCACAAATGAGCTATAACTTCACCCTCATATCTCACCAATTTACCAAATTTAGTACTTCCTAGGAAAAAAACATTAAGATCAACATATCCAAAAACCATAGCTAAACTTCCACATGTCATACATACAATACTGATGCTACATCTTAGTTACTATTATCGAAATTAAGCCATTTCTTTTGCAATTATACTTATGTTATCCACAATGAAACCAAACTCTTCATAACTTATATTTATAATATTTATAAATCAAAACACTCATATAACCCACTTTTTTATATATTTAACCCATAATGATTAAAATGTCCCAAATTCACCTAAACATTCGAAAACTTCTTCTTATTATAACTTAACCCAAACACACCCAAAATATACCATGTTATAAATCAAGATTTATGTAAAACCCTCAAGGATTATAATGGTATTTTTATTTTCCACAAAAGACTAAAATAATAATAATAATAATAATAATAATAATAATAATAATAATTACCCCTAGGGTCAAATATCACCAATTACCCACAAAATTCCACAAGTCTCCATAGTCCACCAAAGTTATGCACAAACACCCACACATTTATAATAACTCAAATATATAAATATTCTTAATTAATAGAAACTCTTTAATCCTTCAACATATCTAAATCTTCTGATTTCAACCTAATTCAATCATGATATTATGTAACATAATTTTATCTACTCATCTTTGCACATATAAAATCAAATATAACATCATGCTTATAATTTTCTAATGAATCCTATAAATGCATAAAAATTATAATTTGCATGGAAAATATAAAAACTCCCAAAAGCATGATATCAATGTATAATGTAATAATGGCATATAAAATAACCTTAATCATGATTTAAAGGAATAAAAAATACAAACATTGAATAAAATAATTTAACACATAGCAATGAACAGATCCAATCTAAAAAAATACAACCTTACAAAAACTCCTTCTAGTCTCTGTGCACAAAAATACTTTTAAGCACTTTCTTTCACCCTTGTATCACGTAAAATATTAAAAACAAAACTTAGTTAAAGAGAATATCAAGAGTTATATGAGAGAGAAAAAAATAAAGGAGATGATAATAACCCTTAGGGTTTAATAAATGGGTTTGGGAACAAACTTTCTCACTCCTTCACCAATCTATGAAATTAACTCTCTTTTTCTTATATTAAGCAGAAAAAGTTAATGTTGAAGAATTTATAAGTTTAAGGTGGAAAAAAATGGAGAGAACAAGGGGAGAGTGGCTAGGCCCCAAGGAAAAATTTAAGAACAACACAACCAATAAATAAGAAAAGAAGAGACAAGAGATTGGAAAATTAAATTGTAGGAAATTTGGTTCAATGTAGAATGAAAAACTAGAGGGAACAAACCCTTTATGGTTGTCAAAAATGGATAGGAGAGAGGGGTAGAATAAGATGTAAGGTTGTTTGCAAGCTAGAGGGGTGATGGGAATGATCAACATAGGTGAGAGAGTGTAAAAGAGTTGGTGGAAGGTAATTATGGTTAGATTTTGGGTTGAATGAGTAAGGATCGTATGGGATCTAATTAAGGGGTTTAAGGTGATTAGAAATTTTAAGACATCATGTCTAAGAACGTCAATAATAACTAAAAATGGTTCAAGGAAGGTATAAAGTCCAATAAAGGGTTTAAAAATGGGAAAACAATCAAATAATTTCCAAAAATCTTGAAAAATTAGGAAAATGTGAGGAATTAATATAGGAACCCGAACATATAAAAAAAATTGGGAATATGAATTTATTTGAGTTCATGAAATTAATAAAATCAATATGGGTAAAAATCACCCATATTTGGTCGATTGTAAGAGGCTGGCAGTTGACCGCCTGAAGCTCTAGGTGATAGGGTTTAGAGAACTGTTAGTCGGTCGACTACCGATCAATAGAATAGAAAATTAGGGTTTTGAAGAGTAAAAATAATAGTTTGAGAGGTATGTATAAAGTGTCCATATAATGTTAAAGGGTTAGAGAATGGATTAGGAGACTAATAACTTAGAAATTAGGATTATAAATTTTTTGGGTATTATAGTGTTGTCCATATGGGTTTTATTTTTCACCTAGTACCTAGTTGTACTATGTCAAACCGACATGGAAACAATGCTCCAAAAAATTGCAAATTGTGGAGGATGTGCCATTATTAGTAGAATTCAATCCCATTTTCACGTAGTGCCTTTCCTATCTTACTATATTGTAGCTTGTACACAAGATTAAGAATATTATTGTGGCAGAATGTCATGGCACTAGTGTCATAGTTGCTAAACTCCTGACATGGAAATTCAGATTGTATGATTCTATCCAAAAGTCACTAAATTATTCATGATCCTAAGTTGAATGTTACGATTCTATATAATGATTATACTTTTTTTTTATCTATTTATCTTAAAATTCATTTTCCCTCCTATTCCCACTATATTAATTTCTTCTTTAACCCTATTATTTTATAGATACTATATAGTGAGTATCAACTAATGTGAATGAATTATGAGCTAGATATTAACAAAGCTAATTCTTGAAAAGAAAAATAATTACAAAAAAATTCAAACTCTATATGCATTGTAAAATAAATATATTAAATTTGCAATGATATCTATTTACTAATTTGTATTTATTTCATATTTATCCTTTTTATTTTATTTTATGGTATTATTAGCTTTGTTGTATGCCTAATCTATATAGCAATGTTAATTTGTATGTATGTAATTGACAATTTTCATTGGTAGTTACTTGCTATATCTTTAGTTAGTGACAAAGTAAGAGCTTAAGAATGCGTTCTTTAGTATTTTTAGCTTCAATTATGGACTTTTGAAGTTTAAAAATATATCGGGGGTCATATTTTTGTGGTATTTATAGGATCTTATGATTCTATCATTTGATTATGATTACCCCTATCAATTCTAGGAAAAATATCCATTCTAACAACCTTGATTGATGCTCTACAAGGTTTCAGCTTGTAGAGTATATGCCATAATTGGTGGGTTTATCTCAAGTGTTTGGTGTGTTTGTCTGAACACCCAATTTGGAAAGCATGGAATCCTTATATATACATTCTCATCTTGATTTTGGTATTATCGCCTAAACATCCATATTGGGATCGGTGTTCTACTGGATTATGGTCAGTAAAGGGTATGTCCATGTTTATATTTGTTGTGTTGCCTAAACACCCATATTGGGATCAATGCTTTACGAGGTTGTGGTTAGTAGAGGGTATGCCAATATTTGCGAGACTTATGTTCCCTTGTGATGTTACCATGACTTCAATCTTGGTGGACGATTAGGTGTGACATTTTGAATATTTTAAATAATTAGATTTATGTGTTCACAAATTGGAATAATAATAAAATGATTTTACATTCGAGATGCATGAGATTACTATGTGTTATTGTTATTGTTCCTTGATTATATGTTTAAAATTTTTTGCTACGTCATGATTTGTTTGACCTTTATTTGCAGCATAAACCTTTTCTATGTTATAGGATAAATTTGTTTTACCATTATTTTACTCTACTGATATTACTATGTGTGGCCACTGTATTGATATGGCTTTTGTTTGAAAATTATATGATTTTTTTGTAGGTTTGATCAACTTGATGTGAGCCTATTTGAGATCATTTCTAGAGGAATGATTTATTTTATTGGAGAGTAAGGTCAATCAATATGGTTAGGCCTTTTCCATTGTATTGAGACGTTTTGTACTTTTTGGTTAATTAAACTCTTACCTCTGTTCATGTATTTGGTTTTATAAACTTTTCACTTCATCTATCTATATTCTATTATGCCATCCCTAATTCTCATGCTTGGGTTTTGTTAAATCTTTTAACCTTACATTGAGCATGAGTTATGTGAATTATATATATATATATATATAAGTTTGATGCAGCAATAATATCCCCGATTTTGGTTTTACCGTTTATGTATTATCTTAAAAACAAAGACAAAAAAAAATAGTAAAAATTTTTTTTGGGGTTTTACAACAATAATGTTTTTAACTTGAAATATCTCATTTTAGGATTATCATAAAAATAAAAATAAAAATATGCCATAATATTCCTAAACTTTTTCTATATAAATAGACACTAATGTTAATATATAATTTTAACTTAGAAAATAATTTCTATATATTTTTCATCATTTTTGTTTCATTATAAAATAAATAATCTTTAATTATACATAAAAAAATTTTTTATCATAACTAATCGGATATTTTATTAAATTTGAGTTGATTTTTCACCACGGAATATATAGCGAATTTTTCACCATATATAAATTAATCTTTCATGGCAACTAAATTAATCTCTCACCAATGATCTTTATTTATAAAACAAGTATGTTGATGTGGCGCAAAGCATGGGCATTTTGAAACTTTAATTAATAATTTTCTATTTTCTGAGCTTATTTACTCATAAATAAGTTATCAGAATTTTTTTAAGTGTAATATTTTATATAATTTAGCTTTCTAAATTGAATTTATTTTATATTATTATTTTTAAGTAGATAAAATATAGAGTGAAATTTATAATTGTATTGCTAATATAATATTTAAAAAGTTTTAATAAAAAAAATAACACAAATCTTTATAATATGAATAAATCCATCAAAGAATGAGTATGATATATCATCTTGTAGATATTATTATTAAAAAATAATACATTAGATTTATAAATATTTTTATTTATTTTGGAAAATATAATACTCTTGAATCATTATTAATTGGGATTTTTTTATATGTTGCATATTCTTCAAATTAAGACATTTAGATAAGCCTTTTTTTTTTAGATTTTCCATTTTCCTAAACATGTTTAAGAATATAAATTATTTAAATAAATTTATATACTTTTAATTTAGTCCATTATATACTATTTTTAGACATTTGCATATTTTATAATAATACTTAATTTACTTTTATGGTAACTAATTTCCCAAACCATTAAATATCCATCAATGTTTTCCATTATGTCCTTTATAACAACAATTATGTCATTGAAATTTTTGAGTGACTTATTTTAAATGATGTAATTAATGTCATAGTAAATGTCATTGCCATTATTATTTCATTATAGCAAACTTCAACTGTATAATCAATTCATGTTATTAATATGATAATAATGAAATTTATTTCCTCCATTATTATTAAAATAATCATGGCTATTAATATTATGAAGTTTTTTTTAATAAACATAATTTAAAATATTTTAATGAAAACTTAATTATTAAAAAGACTCAATTTCTATTAAGTAAGCACCAGTTAGAAATTTTTAATGATCAAACATAAATTTAACCAAATATTAAAAAACTCAAGCCTATGCTAACTAGCTTTTCATTTAATATATGACACTTTTTGTCCTTTTTTATACATATGAATAAGTATAGAACAATGTGTACAAACAAAAAATCACATATTGAAAAAATTATCTATATGCGGAAATTTTTGCATATTACTATGTGAAGATAAACAAATTCTTCACGTTTTCTATCAAACTAAGGATGACTAATATTAAAAATATTCAAGCTTTCTATTCATATACAACCTATAGCCATTAATTATCAACCCCACTATCCCAAACCCAATCCAACATTCATGTTTCTAAATTTCACAATTCTTATATTTGAAAGAAAAAAAAGTCAAAAATAAAATAAATTTTGTGTTTTTTGGCATCCTCTAATAAGTCCAAACTTCAAGTTTATAAAAAAAATATATTTCTCATTAGCTTTCCTCTAACTCTACTTTAGTGACATTTTCATTATCTTTGGTGTCCATCTTAAGCTATTCATGTAAAATCTAATGACATCAATAATAATGCACCGATAAACGCAACAACAAAAAATTGCATCCCCACTCAAGTAAATATTGGTACTAAAATACCTCCCCCTCTCCCCATAAATCCCCAAGAAAAAAATGAAAATAAATTTGAACTTTTTCTTTAAATAATTGGTTGCTCTTGCAATTTATAATTAAGGAAAACAAAATTAAGTTGAACAATATCACATATTCTCAAGTAAAATCAACAAATTTTGCCAATTAATATTCAAGTTCATTGAAATTCATTAAATAGTATTGTAATTGAATATATTTATAACCACCCTATCTTTCAGGAACTAAAAATTTTAGTTTAAAGAGTTAATTTTAGAAGCCAAAACACAAGAGTATCACGCCACATCTAACATAGAAGAGGCCCTCCCTATGACTAGCTTATGTTGGGTGCAACGGAAAAGTGACCTTGTACCTAGGAATTAGATGTAGGAAGCACTTGATTCCACTACAATACATGATACGAAATAAAGAGTGAAAATCGAGGACTAAGAGTCTATAGAGAGATAGAGATATCTGGATAATTATACCCTATACCATATGTACTCTTTGAAGGCAATCACATAAAAAGTAGAAGACACTAATCACCTGTAGAACAAGATGGATCTGCTTGTGGGAATGAGTAATATCCATGAAAAGTATGATCAATACGCTACGTAGTGAATAAGGTGACAATACTGCCGAAGTAAGATTACATAGAATATATAAGTTCACATAAGAAATAAGCACGCATGTGTGCTAGCATAAAACAATGCAAGGTAATTACTAATTCCATAACTCATTATTAGATATGAACAAGATCTATAATTTTATTTACATTGATTTTAAGGATCCCAATATTCTTAATTAGATGGAATAGACTGAAGCACCTCTTAATACAAAACACACTTGAGTCACTATTATCATCTAGTGGAACATACCCAACATATATCAGGGAACATATGCTCCTGAACACTAATATTAAACTAGTGGAATATACACCACACATCAGTTCTAACTCTCGTAATCTTTTACTTTAAGTGATTAATGTATTATTTATTAGTTACTTATCTCATAATCATATTTTTATTCACATTGAGTTTAGGCCCCCACTATTCTTAATCAAGTAGAACATACTAATGCACCTCTTAGGGTAAAACGCTTCTAAGCTACTATTATCGTCCAGTGGAATAGGCACACAATATCTCATCCCAACTCACGCAATCTTTCACTTTAAGTGATTATTTTTTTGTTCAAAGTTTTTCATATGAAGATCATCATGTAGGAATCTTTTATATACACATAATAAATACTTTAAAACATATAATGCACAGCCACATAGTTATGGGGTCATTCCCCTAGGAAAAAGTTTACAATTTTCCAAAGAAACTCTAATTTTACAATATAGCATAACTCCTCCCATAATGATCATCTAACCGTAAAATTTATTACACATTCCTAAAATATTATTTTTGACAACATATTTAAAAATCAAGGTCTAAATCCAATGCCTTACATATGCGATAATAGCTCCACCTTTAAGAAATCTTAGCTTCACAAGGTGAGTATAACTCCTTTCAAAATATTCATTTAACCTCCAAATTTAATTCATATTCCTAAAATACCAATATTAACATCATATTAAAAAATAAAGGTCTAACTTCAAAGTTTTACGCATGTGATAACGACCCTATCTCTAGAATTACTATTTACAACTCATATGAAACCCTAATTTTACAAGTTAGATATAACATTTTCCATAAGAATCATATAATCACCAATTTTAATATAAATCTCCAAAATTATAATATTAAAAATATATCCAAAAATTAAGGTTTAACTCCAATATCTTACATATGCGATATAACACCACATCTAGGATTACTATTTCTAATTTAAGCCATTTTTATTATTATTTAGATTTAGGTCATTAATAATTAATCCAAATATTCCCTATAATATATTTATCATATTTTAAACCATTCAAAATGTTAAATATAAAATATTCCAAATTTAACAAATATTGACCAAAATACTCTTAAAAATAGTCAAACACCCTTATTTTGCAAAAATCTTATATCTCTGATACCATTACTTTCCAATTCTCAATTTATTACATGACCTTACATCTTAAGTATAATAATTTTCTAATTTACATAATTTATCAACCCACATTACAATAATATATATCATACTAATTCACTTAGGATTTATAAAATAAGACTTATGGTAACAATATTTATAAGAGCATGTTTCTCATATAACACAATTTCCATCATATAATACCACATAATAACATTAAAAAAATTACATTATCAAAATAATCATAACAACATGATAATACACACACAATCATAAATAACATTCAATAGAAAATCCCTAACTAAGACTTATATCCTTACCAAAAGGATACCGGTCTCTAAGCATATATAAGTCTAACCTACCTCCTCCAAGACCTATGAAAAATCACCTAAAGAACAATAATAATACACAATTAGAACTTAAGAATACAATGATAAGGCAAAAAAAAGGTGGAAATGGAGAAAAATCGAAGCAACTAAGGTGTAGGACAAGGTGTGGCATAAATGGAGTTTTTGTGTGAATAAGTGGCACCAAAATGAGAGAGTTGCATGAGGAACTCGCTCAGCTAGGGTTCCACAATGTGAGTTCCTCATGTTCGGGGGAAAGGGCAGTGTGAATACCTCATGATGGTGGGGTGTTGGTAGCATGAAGTTAGGGTGTTTTGGTGGATGGTGTAATGTGAGGTTGGAGTGGTGCAACCTAAGTTTGTGACGTGGGGGTGATCAATGTGAGCTTATCACTTAGGTAGGAGAGGAAAATGTGAGATGCTTATGCTATGGTTACTTCAAAGCATGTAGTGTCAAAGGTTTCATAGAGCTTTGCTGAAGAAAATGGTGGGAGGACGACATATGACACAGAGGTAAGTTGAGGAGAGGAAGAGGGAGTTTGGGGAGAGGTTGGTGAGGCATTTAAATGAGTTAAGGAGATAGAGTGTAGGGGTATATATAGAGAATAAGATGTGAAAATGGTGAGGGATGATAGAGAAGGTAAGGTAGGGGATCTGGGTGCAAAGGAGAGGTTCGGGGGATTTTGGGGCAAAACTTTTCAACAACAGGTCCCATTTGTTGAGAGAGGGGATGATGGTGATGATGAATTTAGGATATGTAGGTTATATGGGTGGAAGCTTGACTGAAGGAAAATGACTAGGGAGGAGGAAAACACGCAGGAAGAAGAGGAAGAAGAATGAGGTCGAGAGGACAAGAGGAAAACGAAAAGGGGAAAGAAAAAGTAAAAGAAAGTTAGAGTTAAGATTAGAATTAGATTTAAAAATTTTGATTGGTTAAGATTAAAATAGAAATATTCTAAGGATAGGCTTAGGTTAAAATAATAATAACCTAGAACAAATATTAGGATTATGTTTAGATTTAGGATTAAGAAATTAGGGTAAGGTAAAAATATCCTTTTTTTGAGATTCGGATTAGGTTAAGAGATTAATTATTTAGAATTTCAATTAGACAAAATTTGAGGTATTACAATATTAATGTGAGAAATTTGTTAATTTAGTAAAATGAAGATCAATTATCCATTAATGTTTTCTTAAATTGGTATCTATTAATGTGAAAAGCCATTACTTTGTGGATTCATTAAAAATAATGGAATTAAAAAGTATTGTAATTGAATATATGATGTGATAAAAGTGTTATTTTAGAATAATTCAAATGAGTTGTAGTATATATTAATGTTAAAAGTCCTCACTTTTAATGTTAAAAGCTACTACTTTATAAAAGGGAAGGTGAAGTTACTTTTAACTTTATTGGGTCTTTATTATTTACTAATTTAATTGAAATGAAAAATTAAAATCATAGAAATTTATGAGTTAATCATTAAGGAAAGGCTAAAATTTCAAAAATAAAATAAAATAATCTCTACCCTTAATATAAAGAATAGATATAGTCAATATTTTAGCATACATGCATTCACTGTAAATGAACTAATATTTCACCATAGCTGAACTAATATTTCATCATTATTAGAATTATATTTCATCATTATTTTGAATATGTTTCAATATTATCTCTACTATAAATTTTTTTATATTGTTTTACCTAACTTTGACTATAAAAACATTTACCTTTTACCAAAAAAATACTAAAATTTCACCACAATTTTACATATTTTCCTATAGTATTCTATTAAAAATGTTAAACACTTTTATCAAAATCTTTCACCCATATACTACTAATCTTTCATCCTATTTGTATTAATCTTTTACCCTAAAATTTACTATAAAATTTAAATACTATTATCACAATCTTTCACTAGTATTGTACGTGTCTTTCACCATTACTATATTAATTTTTTACTATTGTTATACATATATTTCATTATTGTTGTGCCCATATTTTACTATTATTCTAATAAAATTTAAAATAAAATTTCGTCAATATTCTTAAAATCTTTCATTACTATTATATATATCTTTTACCATGTTATACTTTCCTTTTACCATTATTGTATGTGTCTATTCTCATTAAATATTATTGTTATTACTCTAAAACTAGTATTTTATCATTATTGTACTAATATCTCATCACAATTTTTTTTTATTAGAAGCATATGAATATGCATCACTATTTCTACAGTAAAATTTCAAAACATTGTAAAGTATTTTGTATATTTTTAATAGACTAAATTAAAGATAAATTAATAAAATAAATAAAAAGCTTAGATGAACAAATGACATGGTGAGAACCATATCACTAGTCGTACCGTATAATTTGCCCTGAAGTAAAGTAACAATATAAATATAATCTGTGTTGAGCAATATCACAATACATACAAACATATATATCTTGTAATGGGCCGATTTAAAAATTACTACAATATAAAATGAGGAAATTCTAATTATAAGATTTATTATCCCAGAACCTTCGCAAGCCTTACTTTCACTAAAATTCATCAGTAAAGCAACCATCACACCACTACCAGGCCCCTTGATAGCCGTGTTTAGTTCCGGCACAGAGCTCCATCATTTCCATACTCTATCGTCCATAATGGAAACCGTGGACAACGGAGTTGACACGTTTGGTTAGCTTATGGGGGCCTGGGAAATTAAAGCACAAGCAAAAAAATGGAAACTGAAAAGTTGATGATTTCCTTGTCACGCCAATTCAATGATGAAAACCCGTTATGCATAGTATAGTATACTCCTAGCTAAACCATCTCAGAGATCTTAAACTTCATATTCGACTACCTATCAAAATAGAAATTGATCAAAATCTCATGCCATAGTAATAAGAAACCTGAGAAAGAGGAAGATGGAGAGGCCAATCAGGAAGAAGAGACCAAGGAATACTACTAATCCTACAGAAGATTTTAGTACACCCATGCATCGCACGTTCAACATCTATAAAAACCAATCTCTTCTCCCTGTTTGGCCTCTCAGAGCATCTTCCCTCTTTGGCGGGCTTCACAATTCTCATCAGATCAAATAGAGAATAAAACCTAGTACTAAAAACGAAATGAAGAATAGCTCCCGTTCCCTGTTTGCAAACGACATTGGAGGACTACAAATACACCAGCGTCTCTCCTCATAGTTACATCATAAATCAACCAGCCTTTGTGCTTCAGACTAGACTATGCAGTATGTACAGCTAACAGACTATTACCGAATCTTACGACAGACACCACTGTGGGGATGAATGACTTATTTTTTGTATTCGGGAGAGGCAAGGATACATTCTCATTCTCGGAGGGCATCATGGAGCAATACCTTTCTTGACCAGCATATCGTAAATTTTGTCAATCTTCTGCGGGTCGGCCTTGAATAAACCATGTGCATCTGACTTTTTGGTGACATTTCCCTTCATTACTTCCATGGACATTACTTGTGTTATGTTGAGATAATGTGTAGGCAGTATTCTCAACTCCACGCAAAGTCGTTTGTCCTGCATTAGTAAACATGCCGCATTTTTTTTTTCACCTCCTCAATTTCCCTTTATCGACAACACTAACTGAAAACAGGAAAAGATATCCACCAAAAAAAAAAAAAAAACAAGAGCAAGAATGGGAAAACTTTACACTTTCAGAAAGAAGATCAACCCCAGGAAAGCCAGTGATGTCCCAGTCCACAAGGGCACTCCCATTTCCATGTATTGCATTTACCCTAGGGCTTCCGTCAAATTCTGTCATAGAGGGACTTGCCTTAACTAGTAGGCCTTTACCCCCTGATCCACCCTCCACTCTTTCCTTCACCTTCCGTGCATTTTCATCTGCTTCTCTCCTCCGTTTCTCAGTAATATAACGCTCAGCTTCAGCGGAAGTGCGACACCCAGCAGCCCTAGCTTCCTGCAAAACACAAAACTCTTGTTGCATCATATCAAGTAGCACGCTAATTATGAGCTGATAAATACACGATGTTTCACTATTTCACTCATACGCTCATGAGCCTGAGAAATGATTTACATACAGCTCAATGCTTTTCTGCTTTCCAAATGTTGAAACTAATACCTGTAATTCTTGTATTCTTTTAGCAAGGCGGTGTTCCTCAACAACAGTCCTAAGCAACTCGTCATGTTCTTCTTTGGAATGGAAACGCATAAAGACTCTATAACGCTGACATATCTCTCTCTCCTCGGCAGATAGGGTTTTCTCAAAAGGATCAGGGTACAACAAATTCCTCTCCAATATGAAGTCCTTCCTCCGCTTCCTCTCATCAAGCCTGCAATGAGCCGTGACAGTAATCAAGAATGGCAAGAGAAATGTGCGTCAGGCGCATCAAACTTTTTAACTGAGTTTCCAGTCTATGACTCAACAATCATTTTGGATAGAATACCATTTATCAAATTTATTAACAAGTGATCATTTTTCAAAAAAAAAGAAACAAACTGCCTGCCTAAGTTGACCAATGGCCCCAGCCCCCGCACCACTTCATTTTGGGATTAGGGACCAAATACCCACGGTCAAATCCTACATACATCTCTATCTAGCAAGTGGTAGACCATACGCCAATCTTGATACCCCTTTGAACCAGAACACATTCACTGAGATGAATTACTAACAACTAATAGGTGGGTGGAAGTTGCACTAGAAGGCTATGCAGTATAGTATTGTCCACCATCCACTACAAGGAGAAAGAGAGAAAGAGGGGGGGGGGGTATCTCAAGCGACTCCAGAAGCATTAAGTTGAGGAAAATCCTTATATACTTTCCCTTTTTGGTTTCTTTTTATTTGTTCTGATAGGATTATTTTGGCTTGATGAGTTTTGAGTCAATAGCTAAGGGGACTGTTATTCATTCATTTGGACTTGCATCACAAGCCCCCCTTCTACAAAAGTGTGAAAACATATGGCAACATTTATATACCTCCTATTGTAGATGCGTAGCACTCGCAATTTCAGTTCACGCTCAGCTTCTGTATCAGTCTCCTTGAACTCCATGTCAGCTAGTAATTGCTCAGCATCATTATCATATTCAATCTCAAATTCCCCTCTCTTTTTATTATAAACACTTAATGCAGTCGGCATAGGTCCATCATCCCCTGAGGACCTGGGTTTCTTCTCCCCAATGCTCCTGTCTGCCAAAACATGAAAGTAAACTGTTCAATCACAGCAAATAAGTAATCACAAGAAGGTAGCCACCACAAAGTAAACAAGGTCAAGCCGGAACATTCGGTCAAGATGATAAAACTGATGAGATCCCATCACTAATTAACCGTAGTAACAGTTACCAACAACAAAAACAAAGAAATAAACTAGCAGTGACAAAAACAATAAGACAAACGTCAGACACACCTTCAACTTTAATGCCATCAGCACCATCCTTCATCTCAGTTGTATTGGACACCCTTTTTGTTCCTGATGCAATGAAAATCATCTATTCTCTTAGACAGGAAATAAAGCACGCATACATTAGAAATATACCAATTTTGCATTGGTTAATAGGGAATAGATGCTAGAATACCAGCAACTAAGCTTGATGAGGACCTTCCCACTGGAGACCCTTTATGAACTTCTTCAATCCTTGACCAACAGAACAAATTCAGTAAGCAAATAGCAGAAAACCTATATATTTAAGTGAAACCATGAGTGAGGAAATGTAGCTGTACTTCACTTTTGCAGGCATCTGAGACTCTTCTTCGCCAGCAACTTCCCCAGGAACAGAATCTATGATAATCAGCTAACCATTAGGATATGAGAACCAAGAGAAAACATTAGAGAAGAAACCTTCTTTTATGGGAAAATTTTAGTTTAGTTTTTCTATTGAGTTGTATATCAATTTAGGTTCATTTTTTTTTCTTTTTACAAATTAGGTCAAACAGACATTAAAACTTATATTTACAAAATATGTTATTAGTATTTATTCATTGTGTGTCAATGTTTCTGGATATGATAGTGTATCTTATGCACATGCAAATAAATATACTAATACATGTAGATGAAAATAATAATATATCTAAAAGATACTAATTTAGACAATACAAATACACCCTAGAAAATACAATAAAGATATCATTATAATGATGTCACTATAGAAGATAAATATACTACTATGTCAAGTTAAATATACAAGCACAGACATAAGAAAATTCTAACAGACAACATACAAGAGTATACTTATCATAGAAACTACAATAGTATCATTATTTAAATTTGTAGCACACTGGATTTAAAATCAGAATATAGATATAAATATTGATATCTTTGTTGTGGGCTCCAATAAAGGTGCAATATCTGGAATAGAATCAACTTTAGCCTTAGAAGATACAAATAATAGAACATTACACATTAGGTCAATTTTTACTGATGTCTTTGCTATTTCTAAATAGTATCATCGTTAACATTGACAGTACATTAGTGACACTACTTATGAACTTTTGACTATATAGTATCACTACTAAACACTAATAATATAATTTGATGTGCTAATAATGTATTAACTAGTTATAAAGTATTTTCCATTGAAATGTCAATCTTTTCTAATTTCGTAAGGCTATGACATTTACGACCAAAATATTTTTTATATTTTTGATCCTCCAAGTATTATGGAATATGGAGTTATATTAGTTAACTAACCAATTAAAATTTTGGTATGTCAACTTAAATGATAGAATAGAAAATCCATGTTTAAAAAATAACTCAAAATGAACCACTAAAAGAAAGTTTAAAACCTTAAAGGAAAAAATAGAACTAAAAACTGATCTAAGTTTTTTTTTTCTTTTATTATCTTCTAAGTTTAAAGTTGATTCTACTCCAGATACCGCACCTTTATAGAAACCCACACCTATAAAATTAAATAGTGGTGCCGCTAAAGTGTAGCGGCTACTATTTACTGGTTCTTAGGTCAACTGCGACGCAAAATTACAAATATATTATGGTTTTAAATTTTCACATTTATCGGCCAATAAATCACTAGTAAATTACCGATAAATAGAAAAATATCACCGATAAATCGGGATAAATCGGCAATTTATTGAAAATTCTTAAATCTAATAAAAAAAGCATGTATGATTATTTTTTCTTATTCATTTACTATATATACATTTGACCAAGTTACTATTAAATTGTAATAAAGTATTGTTATTTATTACAATTACATGCACTACTAAATAACATATATTTTTTCCATTCTAAGACACATTTAGGGTTATTAGGGTAATTTAACATATGATGACTCACTTAAATACTTCCAACATAATATAAAACACTAATTTATTGAATATTTATATTCAAATGATTAATAAATAATAATTTGAGTATATAGTGAAATAAAAATAAAAATTCACGCCATAACGATCGCGACACATAATTTATCGTTTATGACGCTTTGATACCGTAATACCGTAACTGCAAACATGATCACAATTTTATTGCCTGCCCACACCCCATACCCTGGATCAAATTAAGAAACCCGTAACACTTGTTTCCTCTTTTCTTTACGCTACAGATCAGGAAACTTACTCCTCAGAGCATCAGCAACAATGACTTAATATTTGGGTCTCATCATGTTTTCCAAAACAAAAATGTAATTTTACCTCGTTTTTTATCCTTACCTCCACAACAAGGACTCAATAATATAACAATAATATATACTATTTAATCAAATCTATATCTCACCACAACCAACCAAAATTTTTACTTAATTAATTCATCTATACTCCAATCCCACTTCCTTTCTTATTTCTTCCTTGTGTTGTCTGTTGAGTGACTTCATTTCATTTGCTGACTTTAATTTTCAAGCTCCTACAGCTTGTTTAGTGGAAATTTAAGCAGCTCCCTTAGCTCAATAGTAACCATTGAGCTGGCATTGTGCATATTATTAGACACAATGCAAGTTTTACATAATTTTACAGCATTGGACAGTTTATAGCAACCAAACCTTTTTTATTACTTTGCTCTTTGGCCATAGCAAGAAGTTCCTCTCTATTCTTTCCAACAACGTGAGACATGTCCTACAATGACAATACAATCAGACCATCAGGTTTGCAAATCTATGAAGGCAGAGAACAGCCTACTGATCAGTCATACCGGAAGAGGATAACATGGAGAGTTCATGTATACAGCATTGTAGTGGTCAATACACTCAGACTTGGTTTTTGTTCCAACATGCTCTGCAACTTCTGCCCAGTCACCCATTCCATACATTTCAATTCCCTGAACATGCAAACATCAGTGAGTTTCAATCAATTTTTGAGGAAGCCATAACAGCACAGCCTATCTTCAGTACAGAGAATAGCGGAAAATATTTCCCAAAAATATGAGAATACCTCAAGGAGTAAAATCTCTTCATCAGCATTCCATTCAGGACATATAAGTGGGAATGACAAATTGTCCTGTAAAAGCAAAGAGTGTACAGCCAAAATAAAACGAGAATACAAGGTAACTAGAGAGCAGTCAAATTAATAAGAAAAGAGCTGATTAGAGTTGGAAAGTAAAGGTTGATCTCAAGCATCAAGCCCATCCACACAGTTGATAAGGCTGATATAGTTCTGAAAATTGGACTGTTTTAACATATATTGGCTGCCTGCTGCAGCATCAAATCCTGCCCCAGCAAGCTTCCACAAATTCAAATAATTCGAAAAAAAATTTATTTAGAAGATTAAATTCATTGAATAATTATGGAAACTATGCAGTCAAGCGATCCACAAGTTGAATTTCACACCAGTTGCAAAAAGCTTGAAATGTCAACAAAGTTTACTTTAAATATCTAAATTAGATTATCCAAAAAGATGATAATTACCATAACCCTGTAAGGATGGTTGCTCTTATGTGGAGTAAGCTCTGCCCCAACAGAGAAACACTCAACGCAGAGGTCAAAATCTGGACATATAACACACTTTATCCGAATTTTTCCTGATATATCTTTGTTGCAATAGTTACAGTGATACAATGCTTTGCCATCATTCATGCTTTGTCCTACACATTCAAAGATGAAAGATAGAAAGAATGAGTGATAGATATGTATAGGTGATATCAACCTTGTTTTCTTTATCAAGCTTTAGGTGAGCAAAAACAAGTACATGTCCACATAAAGTCCAGGTCTTTATGTATCGTTAAGTCCATCTTAATATGGAACAACAAATCACGACAAAGTCGTCGATATATAATTTCACCAATGCATAAAGATTATTAGAAGATATTTTCACCATCCCCTGTACCCTGGGAAATATATATGCATTAAAGAAATGGACAATAAAATCAAGAAGCATTAGCGAAATAAGAATGGGAGAAAAGTGCATCAGGAAAGAATAAAAGACAACACAATCTTAAAGATAGAGCATTTCTTGTACAATAAGAAGGCATCACCTAGACCAAGAATAGGAGTACAAATACAATAAACAGGCATCAGCAATGCAAAAAAATTACACTATGCATATCAGGATACCATATAAATTTCTTAAGACCAACCCTCCTGCCTCTCTTCCCACAAAAAATACATAATGAATATGAAAATGATTCTTGTATGGAGTGGTTAAAGATAAACAGATTTCATCAACACATAGAGTCAATGCCATTAAGCAAAACTGTAAACATTATGTATTGGTGCAATACCTGATATCGCGGACTCTAAGTTTTCCATGTTTGATGCTGTGCGCTTCCTCTTTGACCGGCTGAAGATACACATAACATGTAAAAATAGACGAATGAGTGGCACCCAATGAATAATCTGCTAGAATCTGATCCAAACTGCAAGTAATATTTCCTAGGAACCAATCGTATGAATAACAATATGTTATCAGTTGTAAGTTTGATTCATGATATTACTGCATCCTTTTAGGGATATACTCTTAAAACAACTGCATTTACACTAAAAAAAAATCCATCAACAACTGTTGAAAAGACACTATAATACTATATGAGATATGGACAGACAAATCTCTTAGTTTGTCTTTTCTTATAATTTTGGGGATGCGAAGCATACATTAATATGCTAAATGCTTGTGGATTATCCCAAATGCTTGTGGATAACAAATGTTTAGTTTCAGATAAACTTGGATCAAATATGCTAAATGCTTGTGGGTTATCCCAACGAAACAAAATGGTAGTACTTTTACTACCCTATTGAAAACAAAGTGTTTGTTATTTGGAATGTTGTCTTGTTAGAATGAGATTTTCTTTTTCAAGGGAACTAGCGAGAGTAAAATATAACTTGAAAAAATCCAAAAATCAAAACAAATTACTGCATATTTAGTAGAGTCTAAGCAAGATTTGCAAAGTGTTGTAGAGCAAGCACCAACAGCAAAAGCCCTCGAAGATCGAGTATAGTATGTTGTGAGCCCGAAAGATATGCCTTATCCATGGCTGAATATCGCGATGTGCTATTGTTGGATAATGATGGGCCTACCATCAATAATTAAGCATTGATGGACTCTGGTTCATACAATTAAATATCATTCCCGATATGCAATATTAACCGATATTTATTGAATTTTGGGTCAGCCGATACGCAAAATTGGCAATATGCAACGATTTTAAATTTTCATGGATTTATTGATGATATGTTTCTCTGTCAATATTTTACTAATATTTGCTGATATTTGTTGTGAAAAAAAAATGTTGTGACAACTGTAACATATAAAATATTATTTGTGACACTCCGATACTGCAACACTGCAACACCACAACCCCTACCACAGTATTATTGCTTGCCTTGACTTTAAAGTTGGCTACAAGCCATGAAATCCAAAATGGAGTTTCTGTATGAAAATCAAGCTTAGAATTTAGTTGGTTTACTTAGTGTTCAAAAATAGATTAATGCACCAATCAACCCTAAGTTTTTTTGCAATATACAAAATAACCCTAAGTTCTTAAGAATTTACAGCATAACCCTGAGTTTATGAGTTTACACATCCGAAACCTTCTGACTAGTTTTACCATTAAGACCCTGTCAACTTTTAAAAAGTTCAAATATCTACTTGCAAAATGACTAATTTACCATTACCCCTTTTTAAAAGAACATTCATCTTCCTATCTAACCTAAAATACCCCCCAACTTTTGGACTAAAAGGTTTAGGTTGTTTTCTTAATAAAAAATAACAGAAAAAAAAAGGAGCACAACACTACCATTCTTCTTCCCTTCTATGCTGTTCGAACCACACAAAAGAACCCAAAATTTCTCTCTCATCCACACATCTGCTCTTTGCTCTTTCTCCTCTTCTCTTTCTCCATTATTTTATAAGTGATCAATCGCAAATCTACAGCAGCAGCATAGCAGCACACGTCAACTTGGCCATCAATGTCCTCAACACGCCCAGCGCACACTGGTAGCAAAGCTCCACCATGCCCAGCGAGCTCACCACCATCTACTCCATTCTCTTGCTTCCCCTCCATCCATTTCTTCATATTTGAGAGTTTTGTTGCTGATTCCTCAAGATCCATTTTTCAATTTCTTGGTTTGCCTTGAGGTTTGAGCTCCAAGCTAATAGTCATAGTGTCTTTGCTCTCGATGTGTTTTCATCCCAGCTTTGTGATGATGGATAAAGCATTATAAATAGGGTTATTAATGAGCTGAATACCCTCCGACTCAAGCTCGGCTCATTCAATATTTTTTAGGCTCGAATTCAGCTCGAGTTTGAAACGAGCCAAACGAGCTTGGCTCAATAAGGCTGGTGAGCCTGCTCGGCTCGTTTAACTTTTTTTTAAAAAAAATGAACCAACCCAATTCGTTTATCATGATTCTATTTGTGACTCGATTCGTTTAACTATTTGGCTCGTTTGAAAGTTAAACGAATCAAATCAACTCGTTTAATTATTCAGCTTGTTTAAATGCTCATTTAACTATTTGGCTTGTTTATTATATAAATTCTATATAAGTCTAGTCTATTAATGAATGAGCCAAGCTCAAGCCGAATTTGAGCCAGCTAGCAAACAAATGAGCCAAACCTCCCTTGGCTTGAGCTTGACTCATTTAATAAACGAGACTAAAAATAAGATTTGGATTTTATTCTTTTTGCTAAACAAACGAACCTAGCTGAGCTCTCAACGAGCCAAACCGAGCTAGTTTGTCAATAACCTTAAGTATAAATACATAAGCAATGTTGAATAAAGAATATATATGATTACGCTATCAACAAATAAAATTATTATTTTGCATTGAGCAACATAGGTGTTTGATTTATGTTGTAATTAGTATTTAATATTAGTGTTGAATTCTTTGTGTAAGAAGAAATAAATAAAAAATACAAAATTGAATTTGTATATTTTTTTTGTTAATTCTATGCTATTAACATCAACGGGTAGCCAAAAACACCAACTAGATACAAATTTTGGTGGCTACTAAAAACTGTCTTATAATTTAGAATTGTGATCTGTTTTGAAACTTCGGAGTGTTGAATATGAGAAATTTTGGTTTTTAGATAATCTGCTCCGTGAACACCTCTATTTGTCAGATAGTGTAGAGGTGGATTTATAAGCATGAACAGGAACCAAGTACAACGCACAAATTTCTCACCAATTAATGACAACTAAGTTTTGAGGTACCACTTTTATCAAAGTTCTATAAGTATTGACTTTTCTAAATGATCTTATGAGCATCCATTATTATTTGTATGGAAGGGCTCATGAAGAGCGGGTGCAGTCAAGAACTCTTTTATTGGTCTTTTAGTGTTAGCACACCTTGACATCAAATTAAACACATTTGCATGAATACCTATAGAGATAAACGCCACGCACTGACATGATCTTCCTCATATGCTTCCCCAATTGAACTCTATGCTACTAGAGGTATATCTATAATCATATTAATCCATTTTCCATATTGTGTGGCTATTTGGGAATCTGATATCTATGATCTATCTTGTTTTAAATTTGTTTTGCATTCCAGAAAACCTAACATAAATAGATCACTTCACCACTGGTACTGAGAGTTTTCCCACAGTTATATTCAAGATCTGTTTGTGCTGAGATATTCACGAGGAGAAAAAAATTGAAACTGTCACTCCTTTATCAGTAGCATTAAATCAAGCATCAACTTATGAACTATGAAGAAAGCATGTTTAAGCATAGGATACTTCCACATGTTTCAGATAACCTCTAGTAAAATATGATCCTCTGGGTATGAAACAGGGACACAAGGAAACAGGAAAATAACAGTACTTAAAAGACCAGGAAATGTCAAAAAAAATTAATTTAGTATATATCAAATCAAAGATTTGCACTACAGTTTGACAAGTATGAATATTAGCGCTCAATTAATATAAGAATATAAAATTTATTATTGTTGACATTTCAAACTTAGATACAATGATTGCAAAAAAATACATAAAGTTTATATGTGAATCAATGGTTTTCAAAGGATGGAAGAGGCCAAATAGGGGTCGAGGGTTTCTGAGAAAGGGTTGAGGTTTTCCAGTGTTTTTCTTTGTCATATTTAAAAAGAAGGGCCTATGTGTAATCATTTTGTTTGATCTGCTCCTTTTCTTATAAATGTTTTGGCAACAACTTTGGAATTTCCCGCAATGAGAAACGACAACCTATTGAAGTTCCCATGCCACATAGACGGTCATATGGCAATTCAATAGATGTCTTAGTGGAGCAAATTAAATTATCCACAAGAATATATTTGACTTTATATGTTCTTTGACTTGAATAGAAACCCCATTTACAAACAAATAAGCAGGGTCTCCATTCATAATGAAAAGTTTCACATGCAATTATACAGCTATAGTTCAAAATGATATCACACTCAGGGAATATCTTTGTGTGGTTTCAGTTGAAAATGGTTACAATCATTGTAAGGGCATACCATGATCCGTAAAATTCAGCGATGTGAAGAGTATGGAGACAACAAATGCCAAAAACAAAGAAGACTGGATTTTGCAGCTGGTATTGAAATTGATAATTTGATGTGCAAAAGACGCATCTGACTTAACGAGTGCCTAGAACTCTAATAGTACTTGTGTTATAAAAATGCAGGTCACCTGTGATTTATTTTCGCTTTCTAGTTTCCCCTTCCTCGCAGAATGTTTGTTCACCCTTGCTAGTATTGATATTCATAATTTAATGTGGACAAGATACACTTGATAACAGTGCCTAAAACTCTAATGGTACTTATGTCTTGAAAACACAAGTCATCTGTGATTTATCTTCTTTTTCTAGTTTTCTCTTTTTTGAGGAATGCTTGTACATCCTAGCAGTATAAGGCTCTTTTTTACGTAGAAGATAAATATAATCACATAAATGCAAAGAAATGCATAACAGTGTTGCAATCTGTAGCAAATACAGAACAACAACCTTAAGTCCCATGTGCATAAGGAAATTACTTGCCTTTACTCAAAAAACCTATCAATTAATCAACTGTTGACAAATTATGCACAACAGATGTGCCACTAAAAGGTAGGGCAAAAGGAAGAAGTTGCTCATGGAAGATACATTAAAATTCCCAAAAGAGAGAGTGTTGTCATGCAATTGGGATGAGGAAGCACTTTAGGTATATACTCAACTCTGATCTTATTGGACCACATGGGTAGTTTGGGACATAATACATGGAGGACAGAATGACAAGAGCCGATTCAAAAGAATAACTGATGATGCAGAACTTTCCTAATCCTAAGTCCTTTGCACTTTCTGAGATAAATGCTGAAGCAAGTAATATTAGCGCATACAATTAAATATCGGTCCCGATATGCAATATCGGCCAATATTTATCGGATTTTGGGTTAGCCGATACGCGAAATTGGCGATATGCGATGGATTTAGAATTTCACATATTTATCGGCGATATATCGGTCACCGACCGATATTTGCCGATGTTTTACCGATATTTACCGATATTTGCCGATATTTACTGGTATTTGCTAATATTTATTGTGAACAAAAAATAAAAAATCACGCCGCGACAACCGCGGCATATAAAATATCGTTCGCGATGCTCCGATACCGCGACACCGCGACCGTAACCGCAATCGCGACCGCGACCGCGATTTTATTGCTTGTATTAGCGGCAGAGCCCAAATAAACACCAAGAAGCTATTAATCTATCAGAGAAACCAATTCTCTCGAACCATAGATTGAGGAGCTGCAGACCCTCCAAGACCACTTTTCCCCAATGTCTGCTATATTTATTGTCAGGTCAATTTCTCCTGTCTTGAGACTAACAACAGTTTTATCATCAGATTTCTTCTATTAATCTTCAAATTTAGATATAATTTAGCATCTATAACTCATCGCATCAAACATGCAGAAATAGAGCTATGTTAAACATGGATACCAATCAATGGTTAGAGACGGAGCATTGGATGATGGCCCTGTATCAGTCACGCTTAATGGTATTACGAGATCCAATTGCTATGAATGCTTCAAGATTCTATGTGCATCTTTTGCAAAATCAATAAGCGGTTTATCTCTCGCACAATCAATAAGCAATCCGTCTTTTGTGCAATCAACAACAATAAAACTCGTTCATTATCAATCAAAGCTGCATTTTTTGCACGAGCAATAAACAACTCATGTAGCAGAAATAATGAACCCACATATCAATCAATTCATACATAAATTGTCAATAAAGGGTAAATAAATAATTAGAGTGCTGCTTTATTTTTACGTAGACGAGTAACTGATTGAACAGACCTGTGACTAGAATCATCAGCAGAGGAATGAGCAACTGCCCGAGAACGACCCATGGCTTCGAGCAGGTTAATAGATGAATATTGCCTCCGACTTTACCACCCAGAAGGCTGAAATTGAAAGTAACTCAGTAGGCGATAAGCATACCACGATAGAGAGGCTAAATTAGTATGTGAAATTAAGGAAACCCTAGAATGATAAATTCTGATATTCCGACGAGTACGAGAAATTGAACTCGGAGCGGATCCGACCAGGGAACCGTTAAGCTAGTATAGGAGTTGAAACCTAGAGTGACATTAAAGTACGAGGTATTTTGGATTGCTGATAGAAAGGCGAAAGCGAAGGATATTGAGTTTGCACTCTTCTTGTTGGAACAAAAATCATAATATTGAATAGTTAAATTTTTTTTTTCTTCTTCTTTGGATATTCCATTGACGCGGTCGGAGACCAGTTGTGATAAGGCGATCATTCTGCCTTCGATATTCACCTCGAATACAGCCTTACTAGCTTAATTTTTCTTAGTGTGCTACGATACACTAAAAATAATATTTTTATTTTATTTGAGTAATAAAACTTCGTGTGCATAAAAAAATAAGATTGCCGATATAAATGAACAAAAAAGTAAAATGGATATTGGATAGACAATAATATTGGTATATTAGAGCCAGACTCCTTGAAAATATATTTGTTTATGAAATGATCAAGTTTAATAGAATTAATATTAAATCAAGTTTAAAATTATTCATGAACAGCCTATTACATTCGAATCATATAGAAGATGGTAAAGTTGTCCTCACTTGCAAAAGCTTCTATTTTGGTCGGTACAATGTGGTCTATTGCTTATGGCCATAGTTTATTCACATAAACTTAAAATAATTTGACATGTAAAAAAATGATCGATGCATATACTCTTTAACAGTAAAATGCTAACAACATATAGATTATGTTTGAAAATTGTTTTTTAGTTTATTTTTCCTTCGATAAGTAGATAAAATTTTATTAGTACCTTAAATAGTTATGCCATACAAGTATTATTGTAAATCACTTCTTCCATCTTCAAGAAATAATTTGGAAGAATTATTATTCATTTGTTCGGACAAAACCTCCAACATAAAAATACATGTAACTCCTAGCTTTGTACATGATCCATCCAATACAAACAAACTTCTAAGTCAATACACCCATTAGCCATCACAAGAAAAAACTAGAGAGGTTTATACACTACAAACTTGTACACCACTTACACATGACCACTTAACCAGACCTAGGAAATGTTAGTTGTTATCTTAGAACTAGCCAATTCTAAAGTTAATTTGGTTTATTGAGAGCAATGACTATTTCTATGGAATGTTGTTAAATGAAAAATGATGTATATGATAGCAACATTGCTCCAATGACTATAACTAAATCCCACTTGATTGGACCGCTACACACTTGGCCCATTTTTTTAGTGTTATCTACTACTACTAGACCCCTACCCTCTCACTTCTTTTCCCCAAATGATGCACAACCTTACATCACTTTATTCTCTTTGTATCATTCTTCTTCCCCAAATCACATCTGTGTGTGTGTGTGTAACACCTCAGTTTTACTATTTAAAAATTTCGTTTTGTGGAAACATTAATTATAGAAATAATAGTCATTGCCACTATACTTAGCATAAGTTTAATTCTCTCACCTTTCTTATGCCAAGTGCTAGGACTCAAAATAAGTCATATCTAAAATAAAGCAATGGAAACATAAGACAACACATAAATAAAAGTTATGGATAATATTCTCTGTACAATAATGGTAATCAAAATACAATAAGGGACATAAGAGTCCAAAGAAAAATCAAGTATAACGAAAACTAGTACCTAAAAGTACAACACCAGTTTTTCCTAAATCTTAAACCAATAAGTCCATTCCAAGAATGGAACCTCTTCTCAAGGACTCCACTTATCCTTGCCACTATTATACGCCTCAAACTATTCCATGCCTTTCACGTAGTCATCTACAAATGTAGTATTAGTACGGCTTTCCATATTGAGTAAATCACAATATCTCATAAGAGTTAGCATACCCACATTGCACATAATCACACCACAAGCCAAAAACATGGTCAAAGCGCAAAGTACATGCCATATTGGCATACAATAATCATGGGATAAAGTAAACAACATCAAAGTCTCATGTTTAGTAGTAAATCATACTTAATTACTTAACATCATCTCAAAGTACAAATTAGCCATATGAAAACTATACCAAAATTGACTAATCAAATAAATTTCAAGGTAGCGCACTAAGGAAACTACCAAAAAATAAATCCAACTCAATTCTAGAAACTAAAAGTAGGGCACTAAGGCGACTATCGAGCCATTTATTTAATACATATCAAGGCCACCAGTGAATACTTCTTTATTATTTATCTTACTCAAGGGGATACAATCAACCCATATACACTAAAATACATCTGATAATACTGATGCACAAAGGTAACACAATACCCTGACTCTAGAACCTAGGGACACAATGGTATACTTGGTCATACTGGTGCACATAGGCAACACAATATCATTTAACCACGGTTACCTAATCTTTAAGTATCAATACCTTCTATAGGGTCCGTAGATCACCTATAGAGTAGATTAGGGCCTTAGTGGGGCACATCAACACACCAAAGAACCAAACTCAAATGGGGGCTACACCTTGTCTCTAGGGTAGCTAATCTTAGAAAGCAACCATTCTCAAACTTGAGGCTTTCACTTTAAGTATTAGTATTTTTATAAGGTGATTATAGATATTGCATATTTCACGGTATTTCTCACTTTCATACTTAGCCATTTTTCTTTATTTCCAATTATTAAGGTAAACCCTAAGGTCATTGGACTATGTCAAATCTAAATTCAACTCTAAGGCCAGCCTATCAAAAGTCTAAGGTCATCCTAAGTCCAATTATTCATATTAGGCATATTAGGTTGAAAATAACCAAAATGCCCTCAAAATCGTAATTCCACCATTATTTTTCAATTCTATACCAAACATGATTATTATGTGAATTTGTCTTGAAAAGGCTAAAAGACAATCATTTACAATATTTTAGTGCATAGGTAGATTCTAAGACTTAGCAATTAACTCTATTTTCCATTTGCATGCATTTAGCAACTTACATGTACAAACCTTAATCATGCATTTCTAATGTATCATATATTCCATTCAATACATACATACATATTTATATCATAAGACAACATTTTATAGGTCAATTAACATCATGGTGCATGTATGAAAACATTCTAACCCCATAACATACAAATAACAATCAACATATTCTAATCCTAATTATGCGTGCATGATTTTATGCTATTTATATCAACCCTAACTACCATGCAATGATAATCATGGTAAACTTATCATGGAGATTACATCATAACTTGAAAATATTACAAATCCTATCAAAACCCTAGAAATGCATACGTTAACCAATTAACAAATTACACATGCATATAACTCATTTTTAAATGGTAAGTCAAACATGCGTGCCAACTATTTATGAGCATATTATTATTTTATCATGTAATTTATAACACTTGCATAACATAAAACCCTATAATGATTCTAGATCTAAATAATCTACCATGCTTGCACATAAATTCTATCATCTCGTGAGTGATTAGATTTACCTAAATTAAAGTTATTCAAAAGCACACAAGATCATCTTCTCCATGATACCTCAAGGATTACTTAAGCAAAAAACACCTAATAACATTTATGTTAGCCTCTAATACAACATAGAAATAACTAAAATTAATTAAAATCCACTTGAGAAAATGTTAGAAAATAACTGGAGCAAAAGAAGCTACGCAAAAGCACAAACACAGCAAGGGGACAATGGCACAAATTCACACAACAATGGGAGGAGGAATGACACTTGTTGTCTTAGTAATTAGGTAGGCAACATCACTTATTGCCGTTGCAAAGAGGAGAGCAACGACACTTTTGGCTATTGCTAAGGGATACTAGTGGTGGTGGATGTTGCTAAAGGGTAAGCTCCATTGGTAAATGACACAACTACTAAGAGGGGGCTTAGGTGGTGGAGGACGCAGCTAGGGAGAGCTTCGATAATTATGGGCACAACTAAGGGGGAAGCTTCAATAGTTGTTATTGTTTCTATGTAAAAGTGATGTAGATAATGGCAAAATTATGAGGAAAACAATGGGGATGAATCTCGAGAGAAAGGGAAAGGAAACACAAACCATGGATTTGTTTTTGGTGGGAGTTATGACACAAAATTTGGGAGGGGTAAGTCCTTATATAGGAAAAGGCATGCATGGCCGAGAAGATAAGGATGAGAGAAACATGGGATAGAGGTAGAGTATGGGTTGAATAGGAGGAGTATAGCGTGTAGAAGAGAAAGTGTCAGGGGAAGAGAAGCTGGGATTATGTGTGTAGAAGTAAGATCATAATAGGGTAGGGTTGGGTTGCTAGATAAATAAAATAAATTGGAGTAAACATCCAATTAGCAGAATTAGGTTCCTCAGTGCAACAAGTACATGTTAGGATCTAAACTAGGATTAAATTTAATAACCTAATTTCCATCAAATTCTAACCTAATGAATTTATATGTAATTTTTCATAGTAATAAACATAATAATAACACATTTAAATCAAAACATCCTATAATAAGTATTATAATTAATTACACATAATCACCAATTTCATAATTGAGGTTTTTATAAACAAGGTATTACTCTCTCTCTCTCTATCTATCTATCTCTTTCTTTCTCTCCCTGTCTCTCTGTTGCTCTCTCCCCCTCTCTCTTCCATATCTCCTGCCATCATCCTTGGCCACTAACTAAACCTCCCTAGCTTATTACCATTGGTAGCAACTCTTATACTTAGGTCCACCAGTTCCCCTCATCTTTTGTGTTATTTAAAAATTTTAAATGTAAGGTTTGAAAACATTTCCCAACTTATAAAATTAATTGGCTTTGAGCCTTCAATTCATTCATGTCAAGATTCCTGCAACATCAGGTCTCCATCTTTAGGAAGGAGGTTTCCATTCACCTCTCAATCTCCTTCTCCTTGATGTTTTTTTTTTGCTCTATTAATTTGTTTTCTATTTTTTTTCAATCCCTTAACTTTGATTGATTTTTTTGGCATCATTTGGTATATGTGAGATTTACTCGGAACCCTAATTAGGTTTCATCAGTTATATCAAAAGACCTTCGAATCTGGGTAGCGATGACCTCCTACTATCAAATAAACTTTATGTAATGGTTTAGATCTTTTTTAAAATAAAAAATTGTGCTTTCATATTTTTTTTTCATTTTGTTCTTATTAAGCCTTGTTCCTTCTTGCTTAATTCAGTCATACTCTACTCTATTTTTTTGTGATTAGTTGGATTTATTTTTCCTTTTTCCTTAAAAATTTCTTTTTTACGTTTCACCAGTACTTTACAAAATCTCTTTGGATTAATCAATTCCTTTAACTCTTGCATTGTTCCATTTGTTTTTTTTTTCACTCTTTTTTTTTCTTTCTTCTTCTTTCTTTTCTTGATTGATCTTGATGTAGCATATGTTATTTTACTTTGTGATTTGCTTGTTGTTGAGGGTTTGAACTAGTCTTACCCATTTAGGCTTCATGGTTATAGCTACTACCTTTTACTAACTATTTTTTCTATCATCATCATCATCATCATCATCATTTTGCTTCCTATTTTTGACTAGATGCAATTAGAAACCAAAATCAATTTATTGTCACCTACGAAGGTCAACTAGAGGACAATCACCTAATAATCCCCCTCGTTGATCAAGGTGGTAAATTCTAACCTGATACTAATGCTATGTTTGGCGTAATTAAATTTTTTAAAACAACAACAACAACAACAACAGCAATCCATATGCTTAAGTTGTAGTGTTTTTCAATTTTGTTAACAACTTGTATTATATGATTTGTTTCGTGTACCTTCTTCACTTATTAAGTTGTGGTTTTTGCTTGTTGTTCTTTCTTACCTTATTTTTGCTATGTTACTTATTGAACCATGAATTCTTTTGTTGGAATAACCAATAGAAGTAATGATAATGTCAACCTTGAGAGTCCCAATAGCATCCCTAACAATTCTAACATGTTTAACTTTATGCACGAAAAATTTTGTGTCTTATTTGACCTATTGGATAGATTTGAGCAAGCCATCAATGATAGAAATAATCCAGCTTAATGGGTCAGACCTAGGTGATCCCTCCCTCTAATAATCCTACTTATGATTCCTTTGATGAAAATGAACTCTCTAGTGATGAGAAACTTAGGGGATGTCATTGACCACATAAATATTATAGAGGAATATGAATAAGTTGATGGTCATTTGAGCAACATCAAATTGACAATACCTAGTTTTAATGTTAAAAATGATATGAATGCCTACTTAGAATAGGAAAGAAAATTTGAACTAAACTTTGATTGTTATAATTATTCCAATGAGAATAAATAAATAAATTGGTAGTAGTTGAATTTTCTTACTATACCATCACTTAGTGAGACTAGATTAATTCTATAAGGCATCAAAATTGGGAGCGACCTATTAGATATTAGGATGAGTTCAAGAGCCTAATGAGACGTATGTTTGTGCCTTACTATTGTTATAGGGAACTCCATCAAAACTTGAAAAATCTTACCTAAGGATCTAGAACCATTGACAAATGTTTCAAAGAAATGGAAATGGCTTTAGTGAGGGATAATATCATATAAGAAAGATTATGATGGCTAGATTCCTAAGTGGGCTTAATAGAGAGATAGCTAATAACCTAGAGATGGTTAATCTAGTTGTTAAATTTAAAAAAAAATCAAAAAGGGTGGGCCTTTTAGTTAATATAATTCCAACCTCAAGCCCAACTACTCTATAAACTTTAGCCCAAGTTAGAGGCCGCCACCCAAGATGAAAAATTGAGGACAAATTGACCATAGGACCATTCCATATAAGGAAAAAGGATTACAGATAATAGCTCTAATATCAATAACCTCTCAAGGGACATAAAATGTTTTAAGTGTCTTGTTCATGGTCACATCGCTTCTTAGTGCCTGAATAGGATAGTGATGGTTCTTAGAGAGTTGGGTGATATTAAGTCCATGGAAGAAGATATTATTCACTCTCCCCTACTTTAGATGATTATGATTGTGTTAGCAATGTGGAGTACCCTATTGATTTTGAAGTACTTGTTGCATAATGTGCTTTGAATATCCATGCTAAACTTGATGATATTGCTACTCAATGAGAAACCATCTTTCATATTAGGTGTTATGTTGATGTAAAGCTTTGTAGTTTAATAGTTGGTAGTGGTAGTTGTGTCAATGTTGCAAGTGCTAGTTTAGTTCATAAACTAAAAGTTACAACAACAATAAACCTCTATCCCTATAAACTTCAATGGTTAAATGAAACTGGTGAGGCCAAAGTGCACAATCAAGTCTTAATCTCTTTTAAAATTAGGAAATATGATGATGATGTGCCATGTAATGTAGTCCCAATGCATGCGAGTCATGTTTTACTTGGTTGTTCATGGTAATTTGATAGGAGAGTGGCTTATTATGGGTACAAGAATAATTAGATTGTCACTAAAGATGATAGGAGGAACACCTTAATGCCTTTATCACCTAATCAAGTGCATGATAACCAAGTTAAATTGTAGTCTAATTTTATAAATAAAATGATGACTTGAAAAGTATTACTAGACCTAGTGTTGGGGACAAAAACAAGAGACTAGGTAACTTCTTTGCTAAAAAAAGAGATATTTCTTATGCCTTATTTACTATGTCGTCAGTTTACATGTTATTGTTTAAGGAATGATATCATAGTGATTATAACCCCCTTGAATCATTACCTTCTAACATGTGTTCATTACTTGATGAGTATGTTAACTCATGTCCCATGGACGTTTTAAAGGGGTTGCCCCCAATTAGGGGAAGTGTACATCAAATTAACTTAGTGCATGAAGCTTCTATCCCCAATAGTCCTACTTATAAATCAAACCTTGATGAGGTCAAAGAATTAAAACTTCAAGTAACTAAATTGATTGAGAAGGGTCATTTTAGAGAGTCTATGAGTCCTTGTGGTGCCCTTGTCTTATTTGTGCCTAAAAAGGATGGAAGTTGGCGTATGTGTGTTGCTAGTAGAGTTGCTAATACCATTAAGTATTGGTACCCTATCCCTAATATGGGTGAGATGGTTAATCAATTATATGGTTGATGTACTGTCGTATGCACAACAAATTTAATAAATAAATCATAATTCCCAAATACGTAGTATATGGCAAGAAGGAGTCAAACCCACAAGGAATGACGTTCTAATCACTAATTTTGCTATTGATGTTATAACCCCGTTTATACAATTTCATTGATTCTTATACTAAATTTTATTGTACTAAATCTTAATCACTAATTGACAAATAGGGGAGGAATGAATTGATGATGGAATTAAAATGCCAAACATTCAAATAAGAAGAATTATTCTAAACCATTTAATGTTGACTTAGGAAATTCAGAATAACAAATTCCCATACTTCCTCTCAACCTTAGTAAATTGAATATGCTCTCAATTTATTTTATAACCATTTAATAACCTAGGTTACGAACACTAGATTCAATTAATGGTAGCATTATGAACGGGAAGCAGCCAACTACAATCATAATCACAAAAGCTCGGATTATGCAATTGCAAGAATTAATGGATAAGATTAATAATTAATATTCTTGCTACTATAGACAAATTAATTAACAAATACGGGTTAATTTCATTTTCTTAGCAAAGATCAAGTTCTAAACAAAATAGGTGATCAATCTAATTAGTTCAAGAATCTTAATCTATGATATGGAATCATTCAATTCGATCCATTAATTCAATTAAACCTCATCTAGAATCAAACATTTAAAATATGAAATGGTAATTAGGATATAATTCCATCCTCAAATCATCCTACCCTATTCAAATTACTCAAATGTCTGCATATTTACAATTCATACAATTACATATAAATCTTGAAAATTAATAACAGCAACACATTCACGAATTTTATTATTGCAACAATTAGATGATAATATAGTGAACACAAATAAAATTACAGAAAATCTACTTAGATTTAACAAAAATGAAGATACTAAAATTTATAAAGGAATAGAGGAGACTTATCAATTGAAGTGCAGAATGTCAAATCATCAATAGAATTCAAGAAGATCAAAAAGTTGGAATTGTGAATTACATGTACGTTCTAGAGGAATAAAGGAAGAAAAATAAATTCCAATTGTTTTTGATCTCTCCCTCTCTGTCCCGAACCCTGTTCTTAGATAAAATTTATCAGAAACAAGTCACGCAGACAGTTACACATTTTTAAATGGAAACACGGTCCGTGTTTTGGAAACACAGGACCCCCGTGTTTTCTTCTAACTGCTCTACTGAGAAGGATTTTAAGATCGATGCTCGAGATAAATAACACGGCCCGTGTTTATGAAACACGGGACCCCCGTGTTTTTTTATCTTTCCACTCAATTCCTTTGAAAGTTTCAACTTATCTTCTCTGGATGTATTTGTTCCCTTTCCAACTTCGCTCTCCTTGATTCAACATTTCTTGATGTGTTCTCTACTTGATTTCTTCTTTTCAATGATTTCTCCTTGAATTTCTTCAATTTTGTCCTTTCCTGTAAAATCTATTCAAAGGATGAAAACTTAACGAAAAGATTAAATCTAATAGAATTAATGAGAGATAAATGATATTTTTAAACATGAAAATAATCAATAAATCTCATCTATCAAATACCCCCATGCTTGAATTATTGCTTGTCCTCGAGCAATATCATAACATGCACATGAATACATCAAGAAACGCAAGAGAAGCAAGTTACGGAACACAAGATTTATTAGATTGGAATTATTCATGTACGAAGCTCAACTTGTACTGGGACTGAAAAAATACTTGTAAATCATGAAATATCAATGATAAACATATTTTGGATCACACCCTAAATCACCTAGTTTAAATAGTCTTATCAAATGCTCAAACGGTTAAGGAATGAAAATTATAATAGTTAGTATCTCATCATGCAAATTAGATTAAGACTAATGAAATTCAAATTGGTAGATTCTTACTTTCGGGATGTGGAAACACTCACTCTTATGTGTATAGGGTATGATGTGTTTACTCTCAAATCTTCTCCAAATGATAATGATCGCCCATATGTTTGCCATTATTCTCAATTCGCCACTGCTAAAAAGAACTAAAGTATATAAGAATCAAAATGTCTTCAAATTTGGTTGTCATGGGGCTAGGGTTCTAAGGTGGGATGGAATTTTGGGATTGTAGCTAGACTCTACCAACTAGAGAAGCAATTTCTTTATTTCAATTAAATAACAATTCCTCCTCTTTTCCTTTACTTCACCTCCTTTTTTTTCTTTTTTTTTAACTTTTTTTTTCATCACACCCTTCCCTTCGATCAAATAACATCAAAAGACATGAAATTTTATTCTCTTCTTCTTCTTCTTCTTCTTTTCTGTTATTATTTTAGAAGAAAAATGCTTAGTCACTTCCTCCATTTGTTTTTATGATATCCACACCCCCATACTTAGATTTCACCTTATCAAAAAAACAGAAGTTCTCCTTGAAAATCTATTGCTCTACTAGTCATAGAGTAAGGAGGAATAATGCATATGGAGATTCGTTGTTAAGAAAGGTTATATCAATAGAATAGGTCTTTAGGCTCAAAGGGGTTATACAATGGATAACAATTATCAAGGTGAGATATTTGGTCTTATAGCTAACAAAGAAAGAAGAGTGCCTTTATCATTTTCAAATATCCTAAAGTTCTATGCAGTCTTGAAGAGAACTAATGTAAAATTCTAGTTTCACATATCATTGGAGAATGTACACACAAGTAAAATACGTTTTGGATAAATAATATATCCAATGACTAGGTCCAAGCGCTCACCAAGGTGTATCTACCAATTTTTCAATTTCATTTCATCCCATTCCTAGTCAATGCATGATTTGATCTCTAATCATTCTAACTTTCTTTCCTTCACTATTATCACATTCTCAATTTCTATTTTTAAGGTTTCAAAATATGTTGATCAAAACATATAATAAGTATAAAATTATCCTTTTCAAAAATAATTCAGTCCCATACTTTGTTTTACTTCGTATATGGATTACTCAAATCTAATACTTCCTTTTTTTTAAATGCGGATGAACAACTAGTACGTAAAGTAGATAGGAAATACATTAACTAACTACCACTTAGCATAAATATATAACATTTACGAACTATTTCTACTTAAGAATAATCATAAGCCTATGAATGCTAATGCACCCCCCTACATATTGTGTTCATTGTCACTAATGAACAAATGCAAGAGAAAGATGAAGAAGAGGTTTCATGAGGGAGGTGGAGGTGGGTCTCGGCTCCCGAGATGGAAATCATAAAGAGTTTTCATCATCTCCATCATTTGATTTTGGTTATGGCGAATGGAATCCAATTGGGAATATACTTGATTTTGAAATTAGAGATGCCATTCTGGGATAAAAGTTGAGGAGGAAGAAGAGCTGGCTTGGGATCGGGGTGGTGGTGGCGGTGGTGCATGGTCACCATGAGGCGGAATAGGATGTTTTATGGCTAACGGGGCAGGGTTATCATAATCCTCACTAGGCTACCAGTTCAATGGGTTTAAAGGGTCGGTTTTGGTTGGGTTAGGAAGAGGAAAGAAAACACGTCCCTGGTAGGAAAGGTACCACGCATTACCTCTACGCTCAATAAGATGCGTAAGACGGCAATGTTCGATATCAATGCGCGTGCTCATGGCCTCAATGGGTATATCGTCAGGGAGGGGTATGTCTAAACTTACATAGATGGTGGTGATTAAACCACTGATGACAATGTCCCCCTGTTTTGAGTTACCAACCCTTTGAAATTGTTTTGCTATAAAAGAGGCAGTGTCAACAGAGTAGTGTTCAAGCATAGAATAGAGAAAGAAGAGTTCAATTGAACGAACCACCTCGGTACTATCTCCCCTCCCAAAAATGGTAGTAGCCAAAAGCCTTTGTATGTATCGGAAGACTAGGTTAAAAATCCTAGAGGATTTGGCTTCAAAAATGTGGAAGGTATCGGGTGTAGGCATATTCGCTATATCACCTATTTTAGCGAAAAAAATTGTTGGCATGGAACCAGGGTAAAATGAATCGGATCCCCTGTGAAGGCAACATAAAAATGTGGGCAATTTCATGCACGGCTAATTGCCTATCTTCATTAAAGAGGCGAAAAGAAACATACCCTTGATTATTTTTGGTGTCACCGATGTCACCAACTTCAGCAAAAAGTTCAAAAGTACTCAAAAATTCTAAATTCAAGCGCCTATAGGTGTGATTTGTACAATAGACAAAGTTATGCAATCCTATAGTTCTTAGCATGTGCATGACTTGATTATGAATACCTAATGTATGCAAACACCCATCATCCAGATATCTAGTGCCAGTGATACGCCTTTGAGACAAGTAATCGTACCTTTGTTGTTGTTCGGGTGTAGTAAAAATTATACCTAAATCATTGGGCCGGTTACATCGTTGTCTCGCTTGAGTGGGCGATGATCGGGACCTTGAGGATTCGCCTTTGGATCGCTACTTCTTTTTTGGTGCCATCTACACAATTTGTCAACATAAAAAAATGAGACTGTGAGTCTAGGTCGGTTTGTGTAATGGAGTATATAGAGACATAAAGATTATTAATTGGATGCTAAGAAACAATGTCTTAAACTTGAAAATGCAGCAAACATAATGTTGCTCTTGCAAGAATATGATTAGCCTGCAATGATAACTACACACAATATACACTGAATGCATACATATGCCCTAACCATATCATTCACCCAATTTTATAATTGTGCAAGTTATGGAACAAAATCATCCAATGTTCAATCTCATTGTGTCAGCATATGTAAGTACAAGCAAGGAATACGATTTCAATATTGCCGCATGATGGGGAAGAACCACTTACCTTGATTGTGCGAAAACTGGTTATGAAAATGACAAAAATCAGAGAAATGATATTGGAATGACAGATTCCACGAAAACCCTAAGGTAATTTTCAGAAAATGGACGGGTTAATGTTCGAATTGAAATTAGGGTTTGATGGAAGGGTGCCACCTGTTTCTGTAATGGAACGACAGAAAGACTGCAGGAAAAAGAAAATTAAGGGTGTGAAAGAAAATGGAAGGTTAATGGAGTAGGAATTGTTAGGATTTGAAGGTTTTAGTGAGAAAATGGAGGATTTTGAAGGAGTAGACAGATAGAGGAGCGTAGCGAAGAGATGGAGACGAAGAGAGTAAAGGCCCGTGTTTTCTCAGATCTGTAAACACGGGGGAGAAAAAGGATGTCGTGGAAAAACACGGACCGTATTTCAGAAATATGGTACCCCCGTGTTAAATTGTAAACATTCTGTTTCAGAAAAAAATGACAGAGAAGGAAACACGAGCCGTGTTTAAAAATACGGAACCCCGTGTTATTTTTTAAGCTCTCTGGAATTCTGAAATTTTTCTACAGACAGAAAAATACGGGCCGTGTTTAAAAATACGGACCCCCCGTGGTAATTTTGGAGCTCTCTGGAATTCTGAAATTTTCTACAGAGAGAAGAAACACGGGCCGTGTTAAAAAATACGACCCCTCCATGTTTTTTTTTGAAGTAAATAAACTAAAAATGTATTTTCACACATATACATATTATGTACATACAAATTTATACCAACTATGTAAAAAGAAAAGTACGAGATACGGAAAACTTATGTACAACACTTGGGTGTTTCCCAAGTGACAAGATGCGATTCATTCAGCCCTCATAATTGAGGGTGGTAAGATCTACCACTTCCAAATTGTGCACTTGGTGTCCTTCGTAATAAGGTTTGAGGCGGTGTCCATTGACTTTCCACATCTTTCCTGTTTTCCCACTCTTAATTTCTACTGCACCATGAGAAAACACATTAGTCACAACAAATGGGCCGATCCATCTCGACCTCAATTTCCCTGGAAACAACTTCAATCGAGAATGATATAATAAAACTTTTTAACCAATTTCAAAACTCTTTCTAAGAATGAACTTATCATGAACTGCCTTAGTTCTATCTTTATATCTCAATGCAGTTTCAAAAGCATCATTTCTTATTTCTTCCAATTCTTGTAGTTGGAGTCACCTATGTTTTCCAATTTTAGTTGAATCCATGTTACATTTCTTTACGGCCCAAAAAGCTTTATATTCTAACTCAATCGGTAGATGACAAGGATTACCGTAAACCAGACGATATGGAGACATACCAATTGGAGTCTTGAAAGCTGTACGATAAGCCCAGAGAGCATCATTAAGATGTAAGCTCCAATCCTTTCTTGTTGGTTTCACCATTTTTTTCAAGATTGATTTGATTTTCCGGTTGGATACCTCAGCTTGACCATTGGTTTGTGGATGATATGCTGTAGAGATTTGATGTGTCACATGATATTTCTTTAATAGGGCTTCTACGGTTTTGTTGCATAAGTGTGAACCTTTTTCGTTAATGATGGCTTTTGGTATGCCAAACCTTGCAAAAATGTTAGTTCGAAGAAATTCTGCAACAACCTTAGCATCATCAGTAGGGGTGGCCTTAGCCTCCACCCATTTTGACACATAATCAACAGCAACTAGAATGTATTTGAACCCGAAAGAGGATGGAAAGGGTCCCATAAAATCCATACCCCAAACATCAAAGATTTCGCATGCTATGATAGGAGTTTGTGGCATTTCATTTCTAGGACCTAATCCCTCAGTCTTTTGATAGTTTTCACACGTTTTACAAAATTCATGAGCATCCCTAAACAATGTAAGCCAAAAAAATCCACTCTCTAAAACTTTATAAGTTGTTCGCTTGAGACCAAAGTGTCCCCCACAAGCATAACTATGACAAAAGTGTAAAATAGACAGAACCTCACTATTATGAATACATCTTCTAATGATTTGATCGGCACGTTGTTTCCACAAGTATGGATCATCCCATACAAAATATTTTTCCTGACTTTTCATTCTATCTTTCTGTGCTTTTGTAAAGTGTGATGGAAATACCTTAGCTACCAAAAAATTTACCATGTCAGCATACCATGGTATCTCATTCCCAATGACATGAAGTTGCTCGTCTGGAAATGCTTCATTGATAGGTACTTCAACTTCAACTTCTTTGATTAACCGACTTAGATGATCTGCTACTCCATTTTCTGTTCCTTTCTTATCTTTAATGCGTATATTGAATTCTTGGAGTAGAAGAATCCATCTAATCAGTCATGGTTTTGCCTCTTTCTTTGCTAACAAATATTTCAACACCGCATGATCAGAATAAACAATTATTTCAGTTCCTAACAGATAAGAACAAAATTTATCCAAAGCAAAGACAATGGCAAGAAGCTCCTTTTCGGTAGTTGTGTAGTTAAGTTGAGCTTCATTCAATGTTCATGAGGCATAATTTATCATATGTGGATCTTTCCCGATCCTTTGACCTAACACTGCACCAACAGCAAAGTTAGATGCATCACACATCAATTCAAATGGGAAGTTCCAATCAGGTGGTTGAAGTATAGGTGCACTTATCAAATTTTCCTTTAAATGGTCAAATGATCTCTAACATGCGTCATCAAATTGAAATTCCATTTCTTTTTGAAGAAGCTTACATAATGGTTGGGCTATTTTAGAAAAATCCTTGATAAATCAGCGGTAGAACCCGGCATGCCCTAAAAATGAACGCATATCTTTGACAGTTGATGGATAAGGTAATGAAGTAATAAGATCAATTTTTTTCTTATATACTTCAATTCCTTTGGCTGAAATAACATGTCCCAAAACTATTCCTTGTTGGACCATAAAATGGCATTTTTCAGAGTTTAGCACAAGATTTGTTTCCAGACATCTTTTCAAGATAAGGGTCAAATTACCTAGGCATTCTTCAAAAGTATTTCCATGAATACTAAAATCATCCATGAATACCTCGATAATTTTCTCCAGATATTCTGAAAATATGCTTACCATACACATTTGAAATGTAGCTGGAGCATTACATAATCCAAATGGCATGCGTCGATACGCAAAATTACCGTAGGGACATGTAAATGTGGTTTTCTCTTGATCTTCTAGAGCTATGGGAACCTGCACATATCCAGAATAACCATCAAGAAAACAATAATAAGCATGACCCACTAGCCGTTCTAACATTTGATCCATAAATGGTGAAGGAAAATGATCTTTCCTAGTCATGGACTTCAGCTTTCTATAGTCAACACATACCCTCCAACCATTTTGAACTCTAGTAGGAACCATCTCTCCTTTATCATTCTCCACTACTGTTATTCCTGTTTTCTTTGGGACAACCTGAAGTGGACTTACCCAACTACTATCAGAAATTGAGTATATTACTCCTACACTTAGCAATTTTAAAACCTCTTTCTTCACAACTTCCATCATTATCGGATTCAACCTACGTTGTACTTGTCTACTTGGCTTCACATCCTCTTGCATTAAAATCCGATGCATACAAACTGAAGGACTAATACCCTTAATATCAGCAGTTGTCCATCCCAAAGCTTATTTGTATTTCTTCAACACATTTACCAGTTTTTCTTCTTGTTGAGATGTTAGTTCACTAGATATGATAACCGGAAGGGTATTCTTATCTCCTAAGGATGCATATTTGAGATGGTCAGGTAAAGGCTTCAACTCCACTTCAAGTGGTTGTTCTATGGAAGGTATAGGTCTATCCACTGTCAATGGCAAATCCACAAATTTTCCAATTCTACTAGGACATGTTCCCAAAGCAGCCACTACTTCCTTGATTTCTTCTTCAACGTCATACAATCTGTTCAATTATTCCAATCTTTCAATTTCTATACCTTGTGTCAAAGTTATTTCCAAAGGATCAGCTGACGATAGTTGGTACACCATTTCAGTTAAATTCTCAATGACATCAATCATAGATACCTCTTCACCATCTACAGGATATCGCATGGAATCATATATGTTAAACTTAATAACTTCACTGTCAAATTCCATGGTTAACACTCCATCGTGGACATCAATTTTTGTTTTTGAAGTTTTTAGGAATGGTCTCCCTAACAATATAGGAGAGGGTTAGCTAAACCATTATCTTGCATATCTAACACATAAAAATTTGTAGGAAAAACCAACTCATTTACCTGAATTAAGACATCCTCAATAACCCCTTCAGGATATGTGTTAGATCTATCAGCCAATTGGATAACAACACGAGTTTCATTTAAAGGACCTAGACTTAGGGTGTTAAAGATAGATAAAGGCATGACATTTATTGAAGCACCTAAGTCAAGCATGCATTTTCATACCTCGTGTTTCCAATTTTGCAAGGTATAGTGAAAATACCTGGATCTTTGCACTTTGGGGGAAGCTTTCTTTGCAATATTGCTGATACATTTTCTCCCTTACTTACCTTCTCATTCTCATTAAGTTTCCTTTTGTTAGTACACAAATTCTTAAGGAATTTTGCATACCTGGGTATTTGTTTGATCGCATCAATGAGAGGAAGATTAACTTCTACCTTCTTGAATATGTCAAATATCTCCTTGTCATGATTTACCTTCTTGTTTTTGGCCAACCTGCTAGGAAAAGGAGTAGGAATTTTTTTAGGAGAATGTGACTTACTCTTCATCGTTTGTTGTGAATCTTCACTTATTTCTTCTTCCGCCATTTTTTCATCTGGCTCTTTCCTTGTGTTATCTTCTTCACTCACTTTTCTTGAATTTGACAATTGTTTTCCACTGCGAGTTGTGATAGCACTAGCATTTTCCTTAGGATTTCTTTTGGTCTAGCTAGGAAGTTTTGAAGAGCCTTATGCTTGTAATTTTCCAAGGGAATCTGCTAATTGACTCACTTGATTTTCCAAATTCTTAATACCATTTCTGGTCTCTTGTTGGAATTGTAATGTATTAGTAGCCAAAGATTTTACCAAGTCTTCCAAAGTCATACCTCCCGATTGTTGTGGAACTTGCGGTGGAGGCATCGGTTGAAATGGTGGTCTTTGCTGATTTGGTGGAATTTGGAAAAACCCGGGAGGTGGATTTGCTCCTTGCTGATTTTGATACATCTGTGGTCGGAAATATGAGTTACCACTTTGTTGAGTGTTTCCATACCTTAGATTCGGGTGATCCTTCCATCCAAGATTATATGTTGGAGCAAATGGATCATTCCTTTTTGGTAATGGTTGTCCTCCAATGGCGTTTACTTGTTGTTCTTCCTGCAAAGTAGGACACATGTCAGTTGGATGACCAGTAAAAGAAAAAATTCCACATACCTTGGCATGAATCTTTTCTCCTACAACTCTTTCCACAAGAGTTGTCAAATTTGATACTTGCGTTTTTAATTCAACAATATAGGTTTCTTTCACCTGTTGAGACATAGAAGTATTACCCCTATTACAATATTGAGAGTTAGATGCCATATTAGCAATTAACCTTTTAGCTTTGATGGGTGTTTTATCAACTAAAGCACCACCACTAGCAACATCTATCATATTGCGATCCATAGGAGATAAACCTTCGTAAAAATATTGTATTAATAATTGTGCACTAATTTGATGATTAGGACAAATACCACATAATTTCTTGAAACGTTCCCAATATTCATGTAAAGATTCTCCTCCATCTTGCCTAATACCACATATTTCCTTTCTTATATTAGTTGCTCTTGATGAAGGAAAATATTTTTCAAGGAAAACCTTTTGCATATCAGTCCAAGTGTTTACTGAGCCCGCTAGTAGATCATATAACCATTCCTTAGCAGCATCAGCTAAAGCAAAAGGAAAAGCTTTGAGTTTAAGTTGTTCTACACTTACTCCATTCGGTTTCATACCAGAACAAGCTATATGGAATTCCTTGAGAAATTTATTTGGGTCGGTGAAACAGCCTGAACCCATGGAATTGTTGTCTCTAAAACCTGTAAAAATAGGTAAGGCTCGTATTAATCCAGGTTTGATTTCACAAGTATCATTGTCAGCAGGATAATTAATGCATAAAAGATTAGGGTTGAAGACAGGAGCAGCTAGCTCCTTGAGAGTTCGATCCACCATCGGTGGATTAATGTAGCAAGGTGTACTACACAAATCCTCTATACAGTCTTCTCCCAAATTTGTGGAACTTTCTTCAAAAGGTGATGGAATCTGACTAGCTTATTCCAATTTCCTTCTCGTCCTAGTTGCAATTGGAGAAGATGAGTTTGGATCTATGGCTGGAATAATTTGTCCTTGATGCTCGATTGCAAATGATCTCAATTGTGAGTGCCTGAAGATTTCACACAATCAAAGATTAGATGAGTTCATGTGAAGAATTTATCAAAAACTAAAATAAAAAACCACAACAAAAACAAAACTAGAGATTATGATTGCCATTCCCTGGCAACGGTGCCAAAAATTTGATGCACTATTGTAACACCCCCAAAATTCACTACTGAAAAATTTCGTTAATAAAAAGGAAATTAGCGGAAGCAAATAAATAAAACGTGAACTTTGAGAGTATTACCGCCACACTTAGTACCAGACCGGTTCACTCATACCGTTCCAGTACTAAGTGCTAAGGCTAAAGGAAAATGAAATACAATTTGCAAGAAATTCAACATACTGAAATCAGAGTAGCGCATCAAATCGTTTATCAGAATAAAATCCACCAATTGTGGTTACAGTAATATCATATACATTTAAAACCGAGAATTTAAATAAGAATGAGAAAAGGCCTAATGGTACCGGATAATTCCTTACTCTCTTTTCCCCGTAGCCCACTTGAGTAGCACCTGAAAAGATCTACAAGGGCACTGCCCATTGAATAGGTAGGGGCCCCAAAAGGGAATCCCTTCAGTACTACGGTACTGAGTAACCCTTTAATACCACACTTAAAGACAGGCCCGCGATGTAACACATAATGCAAACTATGTACATATGGAAAAAGGGTGCATACATAACAATAACATGCATAATAATTTATAAGTCACGATCGATACTTTGGGCCTTGAGCCATGTCATAGTGTAAGGTCAATACATTCGGGCCTTAAGCCATTATTCCGTCACCATTCAAACAGTATCATATTTTATATCCATGTGAGTGCGAGAACCCCACTATTATAGCCGGTGGACCGGAAGTAAACACACAGGGCAGAACGCCTCTGACCACTATTATTGCCGGTGGACTGGTCTGGCCCCGACTCACATGGTGTTCCACTATAAGTGATTAATATTTTTCCATAATCTTATTCACATACATAACCGATTTTATTGAGCTCGGGACCCCCACTATTATTGCCGGTGGACCGGAATACATATAACTCATCATCCAGGGCACAACGCTCCTGGCCACTATTATAACCGGTGGACCGGGATATATAAAGAATCATCATCCAGGGCACAACGCTCCTGGCCACTATTATAACCGGTGGACCGGGATATATAAAGAATCATCACCTAGGACACAACGCTCCTGGCTACTATTATAACCGGTGGACCGGTACTCAATATCATAATCATCTGGGCCCGGCTCATTAATATTCCACTTCCAATAATAGTGGCTTTCCTTTCTTTAATCAGCACATCAATCATATTTATTTGCCTCGAACAGGAGATCAATAAATCGGGACACAAAGGTACACCGGTCGTACTGGTGCATATCAACTACTCAGTACCCTTCAACCACGAACCCAAGGACACAAAGGTTCCCCTCGTAGGTCCGTAGAGCTAGAAAGAATAAGATATAGGGCCTGGCTGGGGCACAAAGGCACACCAGCAAATACCTGAATAATCGTGGACTAAACCACGTCCTTAGGGTAGCGACCCCTAAGGAGTCACCATTCCCGATCTCGAGGTCTTCCACTTTAAGTAATAGTGTCTTAATTAAAGTGATCACGAAAAGCACAATAATCCGATACTTATTCACTTTCAATCGTTCCGATATCATTAGTCATTTCTTATTCAAATGATTATCCAGGATATCACAGAGAAATCATTAAGGCCATACTAATTATCAAATACTCTTACTTGGCTAATCAGCATTATTTGAATCATATTATAATGTTCCACAATCTCAAGGACATGTTAGGTACAAATTACTCATTTGCCCTTTACTTATATAATTGCTAAGTATTCCTTCCTTACTGGACAATTTACTCCATTACCCTTTAGGTTGCGTAATTACCAAATTACCCTTTGTCCAATGTAGATTACCAAATTATCTCATACACTTTTTAGATCACCATTCACCCCTCATAATTGCTACACTTATCATATTTCCCATTTGGTTGGTTATATTACCAAATCGCCCTTCTCCTTTGTTATAATTACTAAATTACCCTTGAGTTGGATAAATTACTAAATTACCCTCCTTCCTTATCATGATTACTATTTTGCCCCTTTAGTTGGTTAAATAATTACCACTTTATCATTTAATTGGCTAGGTCACCAAATTACCCCTTTAGTTGGATAAATTACCAAATTGCCCTTCAGCTTTATCATAATTACCATTTTACCCCTCTCAATTATTTTAATTGCCATTTACCCTTTTTAATTATCATAAATCCCAGATTACCCTTCTTCATAATTACCAACATTAATTTACCCATCTACATCCAAAATTACCATCTTTATCTTTCCTTACATAATTACCATTTTTCCCTTCTTTTCCAAATTACCATATTAACCTTTTACTTATAAATTACCATTTCACCATTCACTTATACAATTACCATATTGCCACTTACTTATGATATTACTATTTTACCCCTCTACTTCCAGAATTTACCATAATGCCCATTTACTTGAAAAATTACCATAATGCCCTCCTTCATCCAAAATTACTATTTTACCCCTACTTCTAAAATTACCAAATTACCCTTTTACTTATAAAATTACCGAAATACCCTTTTCACTTATAAAATTTCCACTCAACCCCTTTATTCACCATTTTTATGAATTTACTAACACTACATAAAATAATGATATTAGTACTTCATTCTTATCATCTAAGTCCACCAACATGTCATTATTCAACATAATACTCATTAGCAACTACATACATTAGGTCACATACTTCATAAGCATAATTACTAAAATACTCTTAGAAATTAATATTATTCATGCATTAGCAACATAATACATCATAAACAAGCATTTAACATTTCCATCCATAATCAACTTCCTTCTTTAGTCATCATACCTACATATGGAACAAAAGTTAACATGCTTTTCCTTTTTATCAAACAATATGAGAAACCATATATATATCATGCTAAGCACACAAAACATACATAAAATCATACTAAACCCCTAATGTGCTAGCATAAGTTTTTCCATGTATTTAAGGGAGGATTAACGGTTACCTTAATCCCGCAAAATATCAAATATTACCGGTACCCCGGTTAAAGATTTAGGCTTTAATTAGCAACTCAACACCTAAAAATAATATCCATCATATTTATGTTAGAAATAAGAATCCAAGCATAAAACTTTATAAAATTTAATTAATAGAATACTTAATATAAAATACCATTATACCTTAAAAATTAGCTAATTAATTTTCAAAATAAAGGGGAGCTCACGCTGCATGAGCAGCGTGAGTTTCATGCAGAAATGAGAGGGGAAAAGGCTCGAAGAGGGGTGAGGTAGAAGAGGGGAGAGGTGGCTCGGTTTAGGGACTTTAGGCTAGAAAAGAAGGTATTTGGGGGAGGTTTCAAGGCAAGGGAATGGTGCAGAAGTGAAGAGGGGGTGTAGGTGGAGGCTAAGGGTGGTTTCACAACGGCATAGGGCGGCGGCAAGGTGGCAAAGTTGGCTGCCGAGAAGGGTCGAGGTGGAGGGGCTGAGAAGGAAGGAAAAGGAGAGGGAAAAATGGAGGGGTTCAAGGGTTGTTTTCGGCCAATTGATGCATGGAGGTGGTAGAGAGGGTTGTAGGGTGTTGAACGGTGGGTTGGGTGGCGGTAGAGGTGGCCGGACGACGGCGGAAGCGGCGGTTGCAGGTGGCTCGGTGGTAAGGGGAAAAACTGGGAAGAAAAAGGAAGAGGAGGAGAAGGGAGGAAGTGTAGGGCTCGAAGGGGCTTGGGGGGTCTCGTGGTGGTGCAGGGTGGTAGTAGGTGGTGGCAGAAGGCGGCGCAGGGGTTGGGCTTGGTGGTTCAAGCGGCAGCGGGAGGTGGTGATAAGAAAAATGGGGAAAATGGAGGGAGAAGGAGGGAGATAAGAGGGAGCTAGGGGAGGGAGAATAGGCTCGAAAAATGTGGGAATGAAGGGCTGGTGAAGGTAAGAAAAAGAAGAGGGTGAGGCAGGGGGAGAAGGCGGCCGATCGGTGCTGCAGCATGGTGGCAGGGCTGGTCGGGTGGCAGGGAGAAGGAGGGGAGAAGAGGGAAAGAAACAGGGGCACGCGGGGTGTGGTCCAAGAGCCGGTTTGGCTCGAAAAGGGAAGGAAAATGATGGGGGAAGAGAGAGAAGGAGTGGGAGGTAGGTGGTGACTGGGTTGCAGGCGGTGGCATGCTCGACCATGGCAGAAATGATGGTCGGGCGTGGGAGAAGAAGAGAGGAGAAGGAGAGGTGTTGGGCGGGCGGTTGGACCGGCGCAGGAAAAGAAGAGCAACCCAGCCGGTCCAAGGGAAAAATAAAGAGGGACATTGGGCTGCTAGACGGCGTGCGAGGAGGAGGGGTTGGGGAAAGGAACGGGCCTGGCCCGACGCGTAAGGAGGGGGGGAAAGCAGGCCAACAGCCTGGCGGCCCAAAGCCAGGAAGAAGGGAGAAAAAGAGAAATGGGGGAAAGGAGAAAGAAAATAAAAGGTAGGAAAAGGAAATTGGGGAAAATGGAAAAATTGAAAATAATTAAATTTATAAAATAATAGGATGTAATATTTTTGATAATAAGTTTATTTAATAATTTAATTTAATATAATTAAATATATGGGCTTAAAAAGGATAATTATAGTAAAATACTAGTTTGAAAATTTATTTAAAAAAAATAATATGATAAATAGAAAAATATTAAATTTTATTTTATTAAATACTCTTATCCAATTTTACATAATCCAAAATCTATATAATAATTAAAATAAATAATTTTAAAAGCTAGTTTTATTTCGAATAAAACTTATTTATTAAAATATAGGTTTTCGAAATTTTTGAGGTATTACAACTATCGTATGCACAACAAATTTAATAAATAAATCCTAATTCTCAAATACGTAGTATATGGCAAGTAGGAGTCGAACCCACAAGGAATGACGTTCTAATCACTAATTTTGCTATTGATGTTATAACCCCGTTTATACAATTTCATTGATTTTTATACTAAATTTTATTGTACTAAATCTTAATCACTAATTGACAAATAGGGGAGGAATGAATTGATGATGGAATTAAAATTCCAAACATTCAAATAAGAAGAATGATTCTAAACCATTTAATGTTGACTTAGAAAATTCAGAATAACAAATTCTCATACTTCCTCTCAACCTTAGTAAATTGAATATGCTCTCAATTTATTTTATAACCATTTAATAACCTAGGTTACGAACACTAGATTCAATTAATGGTAGCATTATGAACGGGAAGCAGCCAACTACAATCATAATCACAAAAGCTCGGATTATGCAATTGCACAAATTAATGGATAAGATTAATAATTAATCTTCTTGCTACTATAGACAAATTAATTAACAAATACGGTTTAATTTCATTGTCTTAGCAAAGATCAAGTTCTGAACCAAATAGGTGATCAATCTAATTAGTTCAAGAATCTTAATCTATGATATGGAATCATTCAATTCGATCCATTAATTCAATTAAACCTCATCTAGAATCAAACATTTAAAATATGAAATGGTAATTAGGATATAATTCCATCCTCAAATCATCCTACCCTATTCAAATTACTCAAATGTCTGCATATTTACAATTCATACAATTACATATAAATCTTGAAAATTAATAACAACACACATTCACGAATTCTATTATTACAACAATTAGATGATAATATAGTGAACACAAATAAAATTACAGAAAATCTACTTAGATTTAACAAAAATGAAGATACTAAAATTTATAAAGGAATAGAGGAGACTTATCAATTAAAGTGCAGAATGTCAAATCATCAATAGAATTCAAGAAGATCAAAAAGTTGGAATTGTGCATTACATGTATGTTCTAGAGGAATAAAGGAAGAAAAATACATTCCAATTGTTTTTTATCTCTCCCTCTCTGTCCCGAACCCTGTTCTTAGATAAAATTTATCAGAAACAAGTCACGCAGACAGTTACACATTTTTAAATGGAAACACGGTCCGTGTTTTGGAAACACAGGACCCCCGTGTTTTCTTCCAATTGCTCTACTGAGAAGGATTTTAAGATCGATGCTCGAGATAAATAACACAGCCCGTGTTTATGAAACACGGGACCCCCGTGTTTTTTATCTTTCCACTCAATTCCTTTGAAAGTTTTAGCTTATTCTTTGGATATATTTGTTCCCTTTCCAACTTCGCTCTCCTTGATTCAACATTTCTTGATGTGTTCTCTACTTGATTTCTTCTTTTCAATGATTTCTCCTTGAATTTCTTCAATTTTTTCCTTTCCTGTAAAATCTATTCAAAGGAGGAAAACTTGACGAAAAGATTAAATCTAATAGAATTAATGAGAGATAAATGATATTTTTAAACATGAAAATAATCAATAAATCTCATCTATCAATGGTTCGGTCATATTTTCTAATATCAATATTAAAAGAGGGTACCATCAAATTTGCATAGAAGTTGGTGATGAATGAAAAATGGCCTTTAAAACCAACTTTGGAATTTATGAATGGCTTATTATGCCTTTGGAATTTTTGAATGTACCCAATACCTATATGTGCTTAGAAATTTCATAGGCAACTTTATTGTTGTCTACTTTGATGATTTCTTTACTTACAATAAGACCTAGTATGAATATATTGAATATTTGTGCTCTGTTTAGAATATGTTTAAGGAAGAAAAATATATTCTAACCTATATATGATTAATATTTGTTAGTAAAGTGGTGTCTTCCTTGGGTTTGTTGTAATTAAGGGTGGTATTTACGATGATAATGAATAGAAAATAGTTATAAGGGATTAGCCTGTACCTAAATTTGTAACTAAGGTGCATACCTTTCACGAATTATGTAGCTTTTATAGGAGGTTTGTACGTACTTTTAGTGCTTTAGCTAATGCTTTAACCTTGATCATTAAAAAGAAAACTTGTTCTAAGTAAGGATGGCAATTTTAGTTATGGGTTCAGGGCCCCGTCGGGGAATACCCGTTCGGGTTCGGGGGTAAATTTGGATATCAAGTTTGGGGTCGGAGATTATTATCAGGGATTTATTCAGGAACGGGTTGGGGATGGGTTTAGTGTTCCCATCCTCGAACCCACCCCAAATTTTAGCCATAGGCCACAACCCACAAGCGGCAATGTGGTAACAAATGAACCTCCACCCAGGCACTGTGACATTAGTGCACGATGGCCTAATTTTTTTCCCTTCCCTTCTGAGTTCCACCGTGCCATCTGTAGTTTGCAATTGCAAGTATTCTTCTTCTAATACCGAGTATTTAAATACTACTCTTCTTCGACTGAATTCGACTCCTCAATCCTCACTCCTCTAATGAGTGTTGAGTCCTCTCTTGTTAATCTCCATTGTTGACAATCGACATTATCTTCCTTGTCCCATCCTGTGCCTTCACCATTTTTCCCTTCATTTGTGTTAGTACACTATTTGACTCCTCTAGATTTGATTCATCTCCATCATTAGCATTCGACCCGAGTCACCTAACTACTTACCAATACCACTAATAGCATCATCTTCCTCATCCATTCATCCTATCATCATCTGTTGCGTTCCTTAAACATTTTTTGACCAAACTCGAGGTCCTAGTGCTACGTTCCTCCTCAGATATGAGTCTCCTATCTCCCTCTCTCCTGGCCACAAATCGTGCCTCCATGACCTTAACCGAATCAACCTACCAACCGACATTGGAAAATACATTGCCTCAATCCACCAATTGATTATTGACGACTCTTCTGTTCATCACATACTGACAGAGCAATGAGCATTGGAGTGGCAGTTGCCGATGGATTAATTTTCATTTTATAAGGTAATTTTTTTCTCTAGTTAATTTGTTTTATCAAATATATTGACATAGGTGTTTAAAATTTTTGTGTGCAACTTGTATTTAATTTGCTTGGTATATATTTTTGAATGTTGATACATGATAGTCGACTGATCTTTGTTGTGTTTCACCACCGATTGGAAGTGGATGATGATTGGGTGACTGTGTCATAGTGGTGAAGAATGAAGACTCTTAAATTTACTCGTGTAGCTATAGACTTGTCGATGGTGGGTCGTGCCATCGTGGCCTATATGGTGAAGTGAAGAATGAAGATTTTATTGATTTTAATAATCTCCGATATCAACTTAGATCAACGAATTAGTATATCCTCTTGCACCAATATAAGATATCAACTTGATTATCTTCACAATAAACACTTTTCAAGCTTAGATTAATGAATTCGTATATCTTCTGAGGCTCTAAGTGAATGATTTGTAATAGGCGAATAGCTTCTTACTAGGTTTTATATTTTGTCTTCGAATCTAATATAAATATAGGATAAATGCCTTAGTGCCTTACTTCCCTAATTAAAAAGTGAGAGATATTGCTCATGATTGAAATTAAATTGTTAGTTATAGTTAGCTCAAGCAATTAAGCTAGCAAATTGACCCCAAGAAAGGAAGGATTAAATAAAAAAAAGTGCTATAATTAAGTTAAAATACATACATACATACATACGTAACTAGAATTGTAATACATATCATAACAAAACAAACTAAATATAAAGATGTGGTAAGTACGGACACTCTAAAACAAATATTCTAGATGAAGTAGGAGGAAGGAAAATTGATATGAAAAATATCAACAAATGGCCCCTTTATATAGTTTTTTTAGCCCCTAATTATTTTATTTTGATGAAAGGAAGGAAGGAAAACAAAGCCATAGTGGAATCTTAATGAATGAGATGCTATGATTAGTTACTTATTTTATTTTTTCTATAATATAGATTAGCATATATCATGTATTTCCTTTTAAATCTATAGATACATATATGTTATTAGCATCTACTATTTTTAATAAATAGATGGAAAACATTGAAAAATAGGTTGATAGTTTATGGAAAGTGCACCAACTTGGGAAAGTGGAACACAAACATCTCAAGATGAGAATATTCAAGTTGATATGGAGATGTCAAATCAAAATTCTGATGATGAAAACACAGGAAGCATAGATGTATATAGTACCAAAAAAGAAAAAGAAGATCATTTGTATGGGATCATTGCAAAATAAAATCAATTGGAAGGAAATAGAAAGCAATTTGTGACTATTGTAAGAAGCACTTGGGAGGAGAGAGTAAGAATGGCACCAAGCATCTACATGATCACTTGAAGACGTGTGTACATAAAAATCAAGCAATCATACACAAAATGTCTTTTGAATCCAACAAAGTCCATTAATGGGTCATCAAAGCTTAGTACATATTAGTTCAACCAAGATCATGCAAGGGAGGAGCTTGGTAAAATGATTGTGTTGCACAAGTACCCATTGTCTATAATTAAGCATGCATTGTTTAGAAGGTTCCTTCATGTTTTACAACCATTATTAATAGTGGTTTCTCAAAACACAATCAAAATCAACATCCTGAAGATTTTTGATATTGAAAAAAAGAAAACCTTGAAGTTTTTGGAGACAAATGCAAGCCGCATCGCATTGAAAAATGATATGCAGACTTCAAGTAATCAGAAAAAGAGGATTTATGGCTATCACAATGCAATTCATTGATGATTCATGGAAACTTCAAATTTAGCTTGGTAGGTAAATTCTATATGTGTTAAAAAAACTAAAAAAACTTATAAACGTAAACTAATAATACAATTAATTACTAAACTATGTTCTATTTATTATATTTATATACGTGCCATGTCCGCATACAGTTGAGGTGCTTGCAAATTTTCTTTGTTTATTTGATTGGAATCTTGATAGTACGTGTTCTTGTTTGATTATCGATAATTGGACTTTCAATGATGCTATGGTTAATATCATTTTAGAAAAGCTTCCTTTGAGTTCACTTATCATAGAAGGAAGATTGTTTCATATGCAATGTTCTGCACACATATTGAATCTATTTGTGAAGGATGGATTATGGTTAATTACTTAAACTATTGAAAATATCTGTTATAGTGTTGCATTTTGGACAACGACTCCGAAAAGAGATGAAAATTTTGTTGAAATAGCTAAACATATGAAATTTCAATGCACTAAGAAATTAGAACTTGATTGTAAGACTCTATGGAACTCTACATATTTAATTCTCAACACTATAATTCAATATAAAGATGTGTTTTATCGTTTGAAGTAGCATGAAAATTTATATAAGAGAGTTCCCACTGAAGAAGATTGGGAAAATGTGAGAGATATTGCTTCCAAATTAGATTTTTTTTAATGATGCAACATAGTTATTTTCGGGGACTAAGTATGTCACTATGAATTTATTCTTCCCCACTATGTGTGAGATTAAGTTGGCAATTGATGAATGGATAAATTCAAATGAGATTAGGGTGAGAAGTATGGTAAGTAATATGAAAGAGAAATTTGACAAGTATTGGGATAAGATTAATTGCTTGTTTGCTATTGGAAGCATTTTGGATCCTAGGTATAATTTAAAGACCATTCAATTGTATTACCCTCTTGTCTATGGTGATGTGTTTTTAGGGAAGATTGATTATGTGAAGAAAGTGGTGAGTAAACTGACTAAAGAATATAAGAAGAAATCTCAGCAATATCATGTTGTCTATCAAGGGTCACAATCTTTCTATTCCTCGAAGCCTCTAGTCCCCAAGGGTGGTAGACTAGAAAGATTCATGGAGTCCAATTCTAGCGTTGAAATTATAAAGTCAAAGTTCTATAGGTACTTGGAGGATCCTCTTGCACTAAGGATTGTGGCTAATTTTGATATCTTATATTGGTGGAAGATGGATGGTTACAAGTATCCCAATTTGCAAAATATTTCTACTGATGTGTTGGTCATTCTCGTGACGAATGTTGCTTCTTAATCAACATTTAGCACTAGTGGGAGGGTAATAATTGCTTATTGAAGTAGGTTTCATCCTAACACCATAGAGGCTTTGATGTGTACTCGAGATTGGTTATGGAGTGAAATTGAAGGTATTATCATATATTTTTAGTTATTTTCGTAAGTTTTTTTATTGTAAATGTTAGTATTTGCTTATTTTGATATTTGTTTTTCTTTCAAACTCTATAGCTACTTTGAAGTGTCAAAATTTTTATGATGACGTTGATATAGAGGTAATTGATTTATATTTTAGATGTGACTTATTGTTATATATTTTTCTTATGCCTTATTCTATATGTTATTTAGGTGTTTACTTTATGGTATTGTTGTGTGTAGACTTTCCACCGCATAAATTATATATATATGCTTGATGCCTCCACTACTTTGTAGGCAATAGAGGTATATACTAATAAGAGTAACACTACGAGGAGCAATCTGATATGAATTATGGATTCCTAAATGAGTATGTAAGTCTACTAAATTGTGAACTAATTATATTATTGAAACTCTGCAACACTAGATATTTTTTTATGTCTTTAATGATTGTGAACATAGCCTACACAGGATGTAATGATTATTAAATGTTGTTGCATGAGGATTTTGGATTACATATAATGGAAGAAGCCTCAACCTAGTTTGTTTTTGACATTACTAAAAGTGTTCTCACACAAAAGTTTGACTGAGACATTTGTGACATCTTTATTTCTAAGTTCTAACTTTCTAAGTCACACAATTTATTTTTTTTCATTACTTAAAGTGTTGTCACATAGAACTTATATGTTTATTTCATATATCTTTATGGTTTGTGAGTTATTCATTGTAATTTATACAAACACGTTATGGTTTTAGAATAGTCCATGGATTGTATAAGCCAAAGTTATTATGGCATTCCTTAACCTTATCTATTAATCAGGTTGATTAGTTCATGTTTCAAGTTATGGAAGCATGTCATTAGAGCACCCTTTAGGTTCAGGGATGAGGATTGTTTTCCTCTGCATAGGAAATGACCATTGTGGGTTTTTTTTATATAGGTTATTAGATCATAATTTTATTTTTATAAATGTGATAGAGTATCTAGGATAGGGTAATGGGGTGGGAATCGGGTAACTACGATGAGGATCGGGTAAAGGGGACTGGGATTGGGGATGAGGATAGGGTAACTAGAACAGGGACAAGGATCAGAAACGGGGATAGGTAATGAGGGTGGGGGATCAAGGCAGGTACAGGGATTCGATTCCTGCGAGGATCAGGGCAGGTACGAGGATTCAATTCCTGCGGGGATCAGGGCGGGTTAGGGAATAATTTTACTTATCGGGTTCATGTATGGGGATGGGGTCCCTATCCCTGACCTGCCCCATTGCCACCCCTAGTTTTAAGTAGGGAGAAGAGGGACAACACGCTTTTGATCTGCTGAAATATAAATTGACTCATGTTCTCATTCTATCCTTATTAAATTTTGATAAGGCCTTTGAGATTGATTGGGATGCTTCTGGGGTGGGTACTAGGGCAATCCTGTGTCAAGAGGGAAAACTTATGGCTTATTTTGGTGAAAAATTAAGTGGTGCTACTCTTAATTACTCTAACTACAAAAATGAGTTATTTGCCTCAATTCTATCCTTAAAGACTTGGAAACACTATTTAAGGTAAACATAATTCATTATTCGCTTTAACCATCAAGCACTCAAATATCTGAAATCGCAAAACAAAATGAATAAGAGACAAACTAATTGGATTGATTTCATTGATTCATTTCCATATATAGTTAAGAATAAGAAAGGTGGTGATAATATTGTTATTGATGCCCTCAGTCAGTGGTATTCATTGGTTTCTATTTTAGATGCTAATTTGTTGGGTTTTACCTATATTAAATGTACTACCCCCATTTTTATCAAGTTTAAATTTTTATTTGGAAAGTAGAATGTCGAATCAAAAGCTAAAAATAATGGATGCTACCACCGCATTTATCATGAGGAGAGGTGTGTGCATTCACCTAGCTCATGGCAAATGTAAGGTTATGTATGAAAAAATAATAACAATAAGAATAAAGTTGCAAGATAAAACCCTTTACATTATAAAGTCTTAATAAATGTTACAAAACCGACCAATACGGGCTAGAATAAAAAAATTAGAAAGTCCCAACATGGAATAAAAGATCGGAAGCCTTATTCTCAGACTCCTACTCAAGCTCTAATAGTATTCACATCATTTGCATCCAAAAGCACTTAAAATGAATATGTTTAAAAAAATTATTGAGTAAACACATCTAAACCTTAACAAATAGCATGCTCATATAGTCTAATAACACACAAAGGTGTAAAATCATGCATAAATAACAACTCACATGCAATACCACCAACCATCTCAGGAAACTAGTTATCAATCAACTAATAAACCACATAGCAAGGATAGTACCCATTTGTACTTATATATCTCATGAACCATGCTAATATTGTAAATATTATCATAGCCATATAAATCTCATATTTAAATAAATTGGACCATCTACCACTAGCTAATATAATATAGGTAATTAAAACAACCATAAACAAACATTGTTGGTGGATTAAATCCATCAACTGACCTAATATAGATAACCAACACCTCTCAACAAACATAAGTGGGCTAAAGCCCCCTAGTTGACCCAATATAGATAAATAACATCTCAACAAAAATAGGTGGACTAAAACCACAAGCTAATGTAATATAGATAACCAACATATCTCAACAAATATATGATAACCAAACAATAATTGCATGAATTATTTAACCAAGAATAATAATTATAGATAGTGCACATAATGCAAACCATACCACATACCCAAATTAACTTTATTTATTACTCGAGAGGGATCCATACCTTATAACCCAAGGATGCTAAGATACTATAGTCATACTAGTACATCGCGAAGATGCTAATATATACTAATCATGAAGCCACATAATACAAATATCCTCCCAACCATGTATCCCAAGAATACTAAGATACCTCAGTTATACTACCGCTGTCCAGGAAACACAATACTGACCCATCCTAAGACACATAATCATTAAGTATCGATACCCTCTAAGGAGTCTATAAGACTAAATAGAGTAGGCTAGGGCTTTATAGATACCACAAGGGTACCCATTGATGTTTCAAGGGATAACATCTAACACATATTGACCCATAAACTAAGGTATAAACCCCATCCCTTGGCGAGCTACCCCTAGAGAACACCAAACCAATCCCAACTCAATATCTTCCATTGTAACAATTAGTGATTTATTCATAATCCACATTATTCACTAAGGAATACAAATTCCCACTCATAACAACTCAAGACATCCTTACATAAATATTCATAATTAACTACCAGTCAATTAAGGTTAGCCTATCTTCATTTATTCATTGGTAGTCATTCAATGATAAAAATACACTTCAAAGATATAAAACCTCATCCATAGCTCTAAATACCTTAAAATAAAGGTAATGTGCCAAATACCACAGTTTACCATTAATACCAAAATTAATGAAAAACTCATATATATATATATATATATATATATATATATATATTTAATGTAACCAAGTTTGAACAAGGAATTGCGTCAAATTAGGGGGGGAATCGCTATTCATAAAAAACCTTATTCATCGATGACTGAAAATGTCATTTTATATTAAGAAGCTTAAATTCAAATGCCATCAAAATTTATTATTGATAATTAATATTTTAAAAACCTATCATATAAATATTCATTCTTATTCATTATTCATGAGGATAAAATGGTCAAATGTTAAAGGTTGTGGTCAACATTTTACTCTAAAAGCCCACTAAATCCTTTTAAGGGTATTTATGTTTAACAAACCAAGAACATGATTAACACAAGGTGAAACCCTATTTATGGTTAGTAGGGCTTTATTAGCTAAGAATACTTATAATAAAAACCGAGAACATGATAAACACTTTTAAACTTTACTAAACTTCTTTTAGCAATATTTGAATATTGAAATGATCATAGATTAAAACCATGAAAGGTTATCTACAAATATAAACCTATAATATGGTATAATCGAATCCATTTAACAACCTTAGGATAAAAAACCCCTAAATCATTCAAATCTTAAATCAATAATAACTCATGCTTAGGATAATCAAATCATATCATGACATATATCATAGTTGGTGTACAAATTACTAGGATTAACATGGTATCATTAATTTAATAAAACTATTATATAATTAAAAAAACCCCAAATCACAAATTATAGCTAAAAGTCTGAACCACCACAAACCCCCAAATATCGTGTTAACTTGAAACTAAAGCATATAATACATATCAATTCTATTTTCTTAGGGTTTTGGAGGTTTATCTTTAATCTCTTAAATTTAATATTAAAAAATGGAGGAAAATACAACCTAGGAATGTCATAGAGAATATTAGGGAAAATAATCCTTAGAAACAAAATCAAATGAGAAGAATTGAATAAGGAAAAAAAAAGCATTACTTAACTTTTAGAAGAAAAATGAAGCTCTACTAATGGTGGTAAATGGACATGAATGCCACTAAAATTTGAGGGATAAATGAGGGGAGAAGGTAGAGGATGAAGGAGAAGGATAAAAGAGAAAAAAATGGCTAATTTTTCTAAGTATAAAAAACTTATAAATTAAGTTAAGGGTATAATTATCATTTAACTTGTAAAAATATCTAAAAATGTACCATAATTGGAAGTGGATTTGCAACCACTTATGAGAAATAAAATTAGTGGTTCTCCTTGATCCACACACAAAATAATGAATGGAGGAAAGATGAGAAGAAAAAGATACTAAGGGTAAATTGGTAAATATATGGTTAAAGAAGCAAAAAATTAATTTTGCTACTCCCACTAATGGAGCCAAGAAATACAAGAGACTATATGGATTAATCTCATACATTATAATTAAAAACAAATGTCTTGAATTAACTCTCACAAAATTAGATAAGGTTTAGAAGAAGGAAAGTTAAATTTTGTAGCTTTTATAGTCCAAAAATATATGAATTAATCTAAAAATTATATGAATGATATTGGAATATTTTTCCATAATATTTATATCAATAATAATAATAAAATAATGTGATACCAAAATTTTTTGTGAAATTTAGATAACCAGAAAGTGCTTAACGAGTTCAAAACACACAATTAAGGCTAACCTAAGCAATGAATAGCATATTTTTATTAATAACTTGGTTTGGAATTTTGAAAAGTCTTAGGAGGATCAAAAATTTTGAGGATATAAAATATCCACACAAAATAAAATTTAGAAAATTTTTAGGAGGCCCAAAGTAGCTCACAAGTGTTATAGAACACAAATCTATAAGAAATGACAAATAGTTATGAATGAAAGATTATGAAAACACAACTAGTGTTTTAAAAATATACCATGATGTCATAAATCATCAAAATAATGAAATTTATCCTCCAATAATATATATTATTAATAACTCAAATTTCCCAAAAGAACAAGGTATTACATTAAAAATTTGTATGCAACTGAAGCTATTTTTTTTTTAAATATTCAAAGCTTCTGAAAATACTATTGTTGGAAAATATTATCTATATGATGGTTTAATTTTCTTTGATAAAATATTTTGTGTGTACCTAATTGTTCTTTAAGTTAATTACTAGCTCTTGAGGCCCATAGAGGAGGCTTATTGGATTACTTTGGGTTCTTAAAGATCTTATGTATTCTTAAGGAACACTATTATTGGGCACATATAAAGAGGGATGCTCATCGAGTATGCTAACAATGTGTGGTCTATAAGAATGAAGAACATACTTCCAAAACTTATGGCTTGTACACTACTTTCCTAGTTCTTGATAAACCTTAAGACGATGCTTTCGTAGATTTTGTTCTTTGCTTACCATAACCAAATAAAGGAAAAGGTAGTGTTATGGTTATCGTGGATTGATTCTTGAAAATGGCACACTTTGTTGCTTCTCATCATATGAATTATGCCACAATTATTTTCGATTATTTCTTTCAACATATCATGAAATTACAAGATGCGACCTATATGATTGTGTCTTATCGAAATGCTAAAATTTTGAGTCATCTTTGGCAGGTGTTGTAGGTTCAATTGGGTACAAAAATTTTATTCTCTACTACTTTCCAACCCCAAACAAATGGTCAAACTTAGGCGGTTAATAGAACCTTAGGCAATATGCTTAGGGAAATCTTAGATAATACTATAGGAATTGGAAGTCTCATTTGCTACATATTGAGTTTGGTTATAATTGGACTATCCATTCCACCACTAAATGGAATCCATTTGAGGTTGTCTACAGGTTTAACCCTTTATCACCACTAGATCTTGTTCCTATAAATATCACTAATCAAAATAATCTCATGCAGAAAATAAGGCTCAAACTATCAAATACTTGCATGAGTCGGTCACACAATAGACTGAATCACTTAACAAATAGATGACTACTATAGCTAAAAAAACATAGAAAGCATGTTATTTTTGAGCTTTTAGACCTTGTGTGGGCCTATTTGGGCAAGGAAATATTTCCAACACAAAGGACGTCGATGGACCATTTATTGTACTATAACTTATTAATGATAATGCATATCAAATTGATATTCTTGAACGGTACGACAACATAAGTGCCACTTTTAATGTTTCTGACCTCACTCCTTTTCATTTTTTAGGTCAAGTTTTAGAGACAAAACCTTTTCAAGAGGGGGGGATGATGAAACCTCAACCACCATAACTAGTCTCGCCAAACAAAGTCCTACTAACATAATTAATTATGTTACCTTTTCTATTTTGTAGGAATAAATTGAGTGGGAGTGGAGCCTAGCATGATGGATTCATGTATCAACAAAGATTTTTGCTAACTAAAGAGTTCAAGTAGAGAATAAGAAGACCAAAGAGATATGACCCAAACTTTTGTGTTAATTATTTGTGGAATTAGTATTATATTTTATTTTTTTAAATTAATATTATGAAACTATTTGTATTAATAAATGTAATTAGTGGATATTTTTGGAAGAACCTAAATAGGAGAGGGCAAGACCCAAACAACCCAAGCATCACAAAATCCCACTTGATTGGGCTACAACACACTTGGCCCCTTTTTTTTAGCATTATCTACTACTACTAGACCTCTACTATAATACTCTATTTATAAAATGGAAAATTTTTGTGTTTAATAAAATTTGGATGATGTTTAACCTTAATTTGTAACTATAGTTGGTTTTGATTTAAAAAGTAATTAGATAAGTTTGGGAAAAAATTGAGTGAAATGAGATTTATTGGCATACTAGTTGACTAGTTCTATGCACCAATCAAATGGTCTATCATTTTAGCTTGGGTTTTGGATTCAACTGTAACACCCCCAAAATTTACTACCGAAAAATTATATTTTATTAAAAGAATTAGCAAAAGCAAAATCATAAAATTGTGAATTCTGGGGATATTACCACCACACTTAGTACTATACCGATTCACTCCTACCGTTCCAGTACCAAGTGCTAAGGCTGAAGAGGATTATCGTCAAACACGAGTTAATACTTAAAATAGAAATTCATAATATGGAAATTAGAGTACGCGTAAAATGGTTTAAAATCCAAAGGAGTACATAATTAAAGTTTCCAAAGGAATAGAAAGTACAGTACGATAAAAAAGGACTAAGATAAAACAATATAAGGTAACATTAAATGAAAAAGAGAATTTTGCCAGGTCACTCTTGGTCCCCAAGCCAAGTCCAAGCTCAACTCTCCATCCCACCCAATGCCTCATAAGTGTCGTAGGCATCGAAGATAACATCTCCTACCTGTACAGACTCAGGTGGACATCCTGCTCGTGGGAATAAGTAGCATCCATAAAACGGGTGGTAAGTATACTATGTACTAAGCAAGGTAACCATGCAACTAAGGCCAGACATATAAGGCATATAACACAAGCATGATCATATAGACAACATACAACAATATAGATAATGAAGGCCGAAATACGGTCTAGATAAACTTATTCTTTAGATCAATGGTCAATATACTCATTTCATACATACTCTTTATCAATCCATGCGAGTGCGGGAACCCCACTATTATAGCTGGTGGACCGAAATTCATATAGGGTTGAATGCTCCTGACTACTATTATTTTCGATGGATTGGTCTCTAGGGAAGAACGTTCCTCGCCACTATGATTCATCGGTGGACCAATCTGGCCCCGACTCACATGGTGTTTCACTGTAATTACTTGGTGTCTTTCCCATGTCTTATCATCATTACGTTTGGTTTGCTGAGCATGAAATCCCCCACTATAATAGCTGGTGGACCGAAAAACATGCAGGGCAAAACACTCTTGGCCACAATTATTTGTTGGTGGACCGGTCTGGGCCCGGCTCAACAATCTTCCTCTTTAAATGGTTAGTATCTTATTCGTGTCTTATTCAATAAATATTTTACATGCATGTCACCAACCTTCTACTTTTATCCTCCCAAGAGGGATTGTCTCATATCTTGAGACTTATGTGCCTCCTATCACACCCCGATATTCATTCCTCCTTCCATTTACTCATATGAAAACCCAACTCCTATGGGTGTGGGTTAATATCCATCACCTTATGACATTCAAATCCACTTACTACCACTCTCTAGGATTTTTTCTTGAAATCCTAATTGGACCTATATGGCCCAACCTTCCTTTGACTTACACTACCATTATTTCTTTTATCGCCCAACACCTCATCTCACTTAGATTCAACCCAAATCATATCACTTTACTCATTGATTATACATGTAACCGTGAAACCCAAGTTGGCCACTCCAAACCCTAGTACCTTTCTTCCCCCACAAGTTACCTCTACATTCTTCACCTAACATCTCTTCTTTCCAATGGCACCCATACTCATCCCTCATATAATAATTTTCCACTCTTATCCCCTACTCTACTCTTTCTTAATTATTTTTACTTTCACATTCCCCCTCATATTAGGATTTCCTCCTAAAACCCTAACCAGGTCCCCTATACACCCTTATACCAACCTACGTACTATTTTTCACCCCAAGTCTCCAATCACTCCACAACTCTCCCCTTACCTTACTTCCTACCTCAGATAACTTTTCTCATGTAAAGACCATCCCCATGCAGACTCCATCCATCCCATGCAAACCCTAGAAATTTCCCATGTAATATTCACATCACTCATTTATTTTGATCATAACCTCCTTTTATTTTCCCCCTTATGGGTCATGACATAATTAAGTCAATCTCATGTCCCCTTAGTCAACTCACTTCCCATTCTTTCCTTTTTATCCTTCCACCCATATTATATTATTAAACGTCCTAGCATGCATATCCTAAAGGGTCACATCATATAACATCATAAGCACAACATATATAATCATTATACACATGTTATAAGGAATTCACATAAGCATACCTCAACTCCAAGCTATGCTACAATTAATTAACCTATAAAAGGGAAATGCTATGGGTTAACTTCCCTCTTACCAAAATTACCATTATTCCTGCCTTACCCTTATCATAACCTACTATTAGGGCTAATAATGATAATAGTAGTTTTATAAGTAAAGTAGGGTTATTATTCTTAAAGTAGCTAATCAGGCTACTACTAATCAAAATAGGTCTTAGTAGCTACAGCGATTTATGTTAAAGTAATTATAGAGATATTCATATTATTAAAGGTAATAGCTTTAATATTACTACTAATAATAATAGTAGTAGTTGTAGTGATAATACTAATATCAACCCAAATCCTAGTAATAATAATAATAGTGATATTAATAATACAAAAGTAGTGACCATAATGATACTAATAATAATAATGCTAGTAGTGATAGTGAGGTTAGTGATATATGAAATATTAACAATAATGACAAGGTAATAATAATAGTAGTAGTAGTAGTAGTTCCAATCTTAAAAATAATGCTAACAAAGGTCCTAATAATCATAATAGTAGTAGCCTTAGTGATAATATGGTCGAGTATAATAATAGTGATAGTAATAATAACCGAAATGGTAATAGTGATATGATGATTCAAATATTTATAATAATAATAAAAGTGAGCGTATGTCAAGGTTAGTATTAATAATAATACTACTACTAATAATAGTAATAATAATAATAGTAAGGATGTCGGCCCTTAATAATAATAATAATATTAGTTAGAATAATTATGAAGTTAGGTTAAATAATAATAATGATAACATAATAATAATAATAATAATAATAATAATAATATTATTATTATTATTATTATGAATAATACTGTTAATACTACTAAAATTTACTAACACTTGTATAAAAAGGGTTTAAGGGTTGGGGGTTAGAGTACCACCTAGGGATGGAGGCGGCACCGGCAGCAGCGCACGGTGGTGGTGGAGAGAGAAGAGAGAGGGAGAGGCAGTTTTCTAGGCTAGGAGAGAGGGAATGAGGGGGTGATTAAGGTGGTGGTGTAGCCAAAAGGGGCGGCGCACGACAACGGGTGTGGTGCCCGAAGGTGGTGGAGGGAGGAAAAAGGAGAAGGAGAAGGAGGCAGGGAAAAAGGGAGGTATGGGGAGGTAGAGGAAGCTTCCCTGGTTGTTCCGAAGGGTAGAGGGGGTGGTTGTTGGGGCGGAATCGACGGTAGGCAGTGGTCGAGGTGGGCTAATTAGGAGGTGAACTTTACACAGATGGGGTGGCTCGTGCAAGGCAAACCGAGGGTGGTGGAGTGTGTAGTTTGGTAGAGGGTGATGCATAGAGCGGTTCTGAAATACCCCAAAATCCCTAATTTAGAAAATCATGGCCGAATAGGAGATTATTAGGGAATTTATTAAAATAAACTACTTTTAGTGAAATAAAAAGGAATTAATAGGATAAATCAAGAAGGAAATTATAAGAGTGTAAATAGGGGAGATTATGGTATTTAAGTTAATTAAGGTCTTCACTTTTGAAATTTATTAAGTACCTTAAATTATATAAAATAGGGAGGATGAAATAGTTTCAAATTAATATAAAATTTATGAGTAATTTAATTAGAGGAAAATTTAGGGGTTTTGTTAATTAAAATAAATTTAGGAAGATTTTTCCATAAATCCCAAAATTTACCTAAAGGAAGAAATTAATTATGGTTTTGATAATTATATTAAATACCCTAAATTATCCAAATGATATTAATTAAACCAACCCCAAATTTTCCCTCTTTTTCCTTTTCCCTTTTTCCTCCCTCCTTTTTCCTTTTTTTTCTTCCTTCCCCTTCTCTCCCCTATTCTTCCCCGACCTGGGCCGGCCTGCTGGCCTAAACCCCTTCCTTTTCCTTCTTCTCGCCGCGGCCCAGCGAGCCCGGCTGTCCGTGACCCAAAACGCGGCGTTTCGACGCTGAAGTCGCTGAAACGCCGCGTCGCGATACAAAGGAAATTTCGACCGTTGCCTGACGACGCGAGCGCTGCGTTTTCGCCAAATCCCGCCCAAAACGCAGCGTTTCATTTAAAGGGAAAAGAAACCGCGCGGTCTAGCCGGTTTCCTCCCTCTCCTTTCTTCCCCTGGACCGCCGGTCCAGCCCCTCCCCTTCTTCTTCTTCCTCGCGACGCCGTTTCTCCCCGCCTGCAACTCGACCTCGCCGGAAAACGCAGCGGCGAGCGTCCCGTCCCTTCTCCGTCATTCTCTCCTGTCTTTTCGCCCCTGATTTGACCTTACCTTGAGATGTGACCAATCGGGCAGCGTTTTCCCCGCACGCAAGCCCTGTCGTCCTCTCCGGCGGGTCACGATCTGCAAATTGCAGACCTACTCCGGTCAGCCTCGCCGGACACGCCTCCACCTACCCTCTGACTCTCCCTCGCCTCCTTGTCGTTTTCCCGTTCCAGATCCTCTATAAATAGCCCCGGAAATGGCCTGAATCGGGTTCGAGATTTGGAACCCAGAAATCCAACCCGTCGCGCCGCCCCACTTTCAGCCGCCGTTTCCTCCGCCATCGGCCACCGTTGCCGCCTGCCCTTACCACCAAAATCCTCCCTGCACCGCCCTCTACGCAACCAACCTCCTTAGCCTCCCTGCCTTGCCCCGCACGCGCCGCCTTGGCCGTGCGAAAATCCCTCCCCGAAATCGACCCCTCCAGCCTGGCGCCACCTTCGCGCCGCCACCGCCAGCCGCGCCGCCGCTTGCAGCGCCACCACCACCCTCCAAAATGACCAGCAACTCCTGCCCTACCACCCCGCACCTCCCTTTCCCTTTGGTTTTCCCTTCCCTAGCCTCCACCACCTTTTTTTCCCTCTTTCCTTTCCTCCACCGCCGCCGCTGCTGCCGCCGCGCCGCCGCCACCACCACCCCAGTCAGGTTGTCAACCCCCCTGAACCCTAAGTCCTAGAAAATAAAATAAATAAATGAATAAGATAAGTAAATAATAATAAGGGTTAAATGATTAAATAAATAAAGGTGATTAGTGGGATTAATATTATTAACTAATATTATGAGTATTATTATGAGTAATATTAACACTATTATTATTATTACTAATATTATTGTTACTACTAATACTAACACCAATATTATTATTATTACTATTATTACTACTATTATTATTATCATATTATTGTTATTATTATTATTATTATTATTGTTATTATTATTATTATCTATTATTATTATTATTATTATTATTATTATTATTATTATTAATATCATCATCATCATTATCGATATTGTCATCTAAATGGTTATGGTTATGTTAGTATTTTATTATTATCGATAATATTACTATCACTAATGCCAGTGTGATTTCAATTATTATTATCATCGTCATTATCATTATAGCCTTTATTATTCTTATTATGAGTATTATTATTATAAGTAGTCTTCTTACTATTGTTAGTATCATTAGCAAATATTATTAATAATATCGAAACCCTCACCCTAATACGCTGAGTTTTGCTAAAACCTACTTTAATTAGTGATAATCCGTTTAAGCTATCGTAAGAGTAGTAATAACCTACCCCCTTTATTTATAAACCCCATCATTAATATTAGCCTTGGTATTAGGCCATAATAGGGGTAAGATGGGAATTTTGATAATTCTGGTAGAGGGAGATTAACCCTAAGTATTCCCTCTTATAGGTAAACCGGGTCAAACCACCGGAGGTATAGGAGCGTGCTCCAAGCCCGGCGCCGATTTAGGTAAGGACGTAACTAAGGCCGCTTGTGTGTATTACATGTTTTATTTGCCTTGGATGCCTCGTGTGGTTTATATGCTACATTACGTGTATGTTATCTGTTCTACCGTGTAGCGCAACATGGAACCGAGGTACGTTTCCGTACTCTGGCTTATATGTACTAGTATGGCATGATACAAGGATGATATGGTGTGATGTGACATGCACGTCAGAATGTTTTGATGAGGAGTTGTGGAGTGGGGGCTTTGAAAGAGAAAAATAAGCAAATAGGAAAACCAAAGGGAAGTATGTTGGCTAACGCAGGTAAGAATGACCTAGGCAAGTTATGATTAATGAATGAATGGGAAAAGGGGGGATTTAATAAATAGGAGAGTAGAAGAAAGTAAAGTTACCTGGGGAACACTAGGGTTTGCATGGGAATGATAGAGTTGGCATGGTGGAAGTGTTAGGGTTTGCATGGGGTGGTTAAGGTCCGCATGGGGGCGAACCTTACGTATGGAAAGTCACTTTGGGGCGTGGGGAAGGTAACGGAAAGTTGTTTGGGAGTATTGGAGGCTCGAGGTGAAAAATAATACGTGGGATAAAATAAGGGTACATAGGGACCGACTAGGGTTTGGGATGGAAACCCTAATTTGAGGAGGTAGAGAAGAAAAGGAAAATAATAAGAATTTATGGGGAAGAGTGAAGTATGTGGGGGAGTTGAGTTGAGGGTCATGATTTGGGTTTCCGATGCGAGAAGTATGTTAAATACAAAGGGTGTTAGTGGCTTAATATAAGCATAGGAGACAGCTCGGTAACCTAAACCGAGTGAGGATATAGATAAGATTGGATGTGTGACCTGTGTCCTATGTGCTGTGGATGCCTTATATGAATGCTATGTTGTATTCTAAATGTCGTTATCTTACTTGTTTCGTGGGTAATGTGGCTTGGAAACAAGACGTGTACTTATGTTTTATTAACATGTGATAGTACGATTATGTCGTCAGTTTTGATGTGATGTGTTGAGAACTCTGGCCATGCATGACAAAGATATACCCTCGAATAAGATACTTTAAGACACTAACGACTTACAGAGAAAGATGTTGAGCCGAACCCAGACCGGTCCACCGGCTATAATAGTGGCAGGGTATTTTACCCTCGCGACCGTTCCACCGGCTATAATAGTGGCAGGGCATAAGCCCTCGCGACCGTTCCACCGGCTATAATAGTGGGGGATTTCGTGCTCAACAAACTAAACGTAAAAGTGATAAGTCATGGGAAAGATATAAATGGTTACAGTGGAATACCTTGTGAGTCGGAGCCAGACCGGTCCACCGGCTATAATAGTGGCAGGGTATCTTACCCTCGCGACCGTTCCACCGGCTATAATAGTGGCAGGGCATGGCCCTCGCGACCGTTCCACCGGCTATAATAGTGGGGTTCCCGCACTCACAGGGTCTGGACAAGATGATGATCGATTATATTCAGAGACCTGATAAAAGAAAAGTGACGTTTGGTCTGTAACCTGTGTGGTTTATATGTGTTATTGCATTCGATCTATGTATCTATGCTATGTCTGCTATGTTATGTATCTTTGTGTGTGGGCCTTGGCACCTACGCCCTTACTCAGTACTGGACCCGTACTGATACTACACTGGTTGAATGGGTCCTGTGATGATCCACCAATGGTGGGGAGCAGACCGTTGATGCAGGTCTTGATCAGTTACTAAGTTGGGGTTCAGGCTGGATATGAGTGAGTAAGTGGTCCGGGTATTTACCTTCGAAATCGTGTGGTTTAATCGTAACTGTCTTTAGAGGATACAAATGTCGTATTGAACTTTTTAAGGGTTTTATCGTATCTTGCAATTCCGTTATTTTAAGTATTCTGATATATGGACCTTTTAAATTGTATTTCGGAATGTAACTTCTTACCTTCGCACTCTGATTTGTAGAATTCGTGTTTTATGAATGATTCGTATCTAGTTTTATTCTTTATAGCCTTAGCACTTAGTATCGGGTCGGTAGTTATGGATCGATCTGGTACTAAGTGTGGCGGTAATGCCCCCAAATTTACGGTTTTAATTCTCTTGGTTCCGCTAAAAACTTTGATTTGAACGAAATTTTTCAGTAGTAAATTTGGGGGTGTTACAGGTTCTGTGAGTGGCTCGGGTGGCGGCGACCAGCGATCGTATGATTAAGAGTTAACGCAAAGGGGAGGTTTTTGGGCTACAAAAAGGAGTCCGATTTCGGGGATGCTTATAGGGTATATATAGGCCAATTGGAGGGGAAACCGATAGAAGGGGAAGATGATAAGAGGGGGAAGGTGAGGCAGAACCACCGACCGGTAGTGGCAAGTGATGCAGGTCTGCCATGGCAAGGGGTTGGTGGTCAGGGGAGAGAAAGGAAAGAGGGGCAGGCATGTGTGAGGGGGGAGAGGGTTGGTTGGGTCGAAAATGGGAAAGAAAATGACGGGGGAGAGAGGGAAGGAAGGCAAGATGGAGTGCGGTGGTGGCAGAGGGGAAGGACAGTGGTGGGAGGTGTAGGTCACGGGACGCAAGGGGTCAGAGAAAAAGAAGGAAAAAGAAAAGAAGTGGACCAGCCGATCTAGGAAAAAAAAAGAAAAGGGGGAGAGAGGATCGGGTGTGTAATACTTGAAAAATTTTCTTAATCTAATCCTGCATCTTTAGCCTTAATTTGACCATAATCTTAAGAAATCTTATTTTTAGCCTTAACCAAATTTATTAACCCCAAAACTTTAATCGAAAACAAAACCCGCTAAAATTTCCGCTAATCTAAATTATTTGGCTAATTCCAAAATTTCTAATCTAATCCTAATTCCCTAATATTTCTCTCCTTTTCCTTTTATTTCTTCTTTTCTTTTCTTCCTTTCTTCCCTTCTCTTCCTTTTTCTTTTCTCTTCTTCTCTACACCGAATTTTTTTGGCGTGAGAAGCTTTACTTCTCCTGCACCCCCTCCACTTACCTCCCTCTTACACCATCACCATCCCTGCCAGCCATGCCACTCCCTCGTGCTCCCTCCTTCTCTTTCTTCTTCTTCTCCTCCTCCTTCTCCTCCTCTCCCTGCTGCTGCTCTGTTTTCACAGCCTTACCAGCCTGCCACCCTCTTCTTTCTTCTTCATCCTTCTTCTCCGCGCCTTCTCCTCCTGTGCACGTTTCTTCTCCATCATCACCCCTCGTGCCTCTGCCTGACTCCCCTCCATCTCAACCATCACATCCCCTTGTCCTTTTCTTTCTTACTTCTTCTTGTTATTGGTAGAATTTTCACCATCATTGTCGTCATCACTTCTCTTCCTTTTTCTCCTCCTTAGCACGCCACCTACTAGTATAAATACCCCCAACCCTCCATTTTATTATCATCCATCAACCCCTCGACCTTCTTCTTCTTCTTCTTCTTCTTCTTCTTCTTCTTCTTCTTCTTCTTCTTCTTCTTCTTCTTCTTCTTCTTCTTCTTCTTCTTCTTCTTCTTCTTCTTCTTCTTCTTCTTCTTCTTCTTCTTCTTCTTCTTCTTCTTCTTCTTCTTCTTCTTCTTCTTCTTCTTCTTCCTTCTTCCCTGTTTTCAACATCCACACCACCCAATTTACCACCAAGCACCACCCAAGCCACCACTAGCCGGCCTTTGGCTGGTAGACCGACTACCAAGGTTACCCCAACCTTTCCCCTCGCCGTCGCCAGCCATCGCTGCCAACCTCCGCCTCTTTTCCCTTCTCTTTTCCTTCGTTCATTGTAGAATTTCAGAGTGCACGGCCTATTGCATGGTTATGCAAGTACTCAGATACCCTGTTGCATAGCCGTGCAACCCTTACAACGTCTGTTCATGCATATTTTTTTCTCTCAGCCATTGTTAAACATCCGTGCAATTCCTACACCAGATGCACCGCCTGCCCGTGCAACTTTTCTTCCTTCAACCTGTTGTGCACTGTTCCTGTATGGCTATACAATTCTTGCACCGTTTGGTCGTGCATCTTCTCTTCCTTCAAACCTACTGTGCAATTTCTACACAACTGTGCAACTCTTACACCGCTTGGTCGTGCAACTTCCCATTTTAGCCGTGTAACCTTATTTTCACCCCAAATCTTGTCCAAACACTACCAAAATTTAACCATATCTCCACCACACCTATTTATACACTTCCATACAATTCAAGTTTCCATTCGACTTTGGTAAATTCCATTTTTACCCTTCTCTACCATAATCTCCCTCTTAATTTTTAACCTCTGATCCTAATCATATTTTATCTTATTTCATAGGTTATTTTTCCGGTGATCTCGGAGGAAGTATAGGATTTACATGTATAGAGCCCGGTGTACTTGTCGATAAGGATACATGTCGTAGCTAGGGATTTATGTGATACTTGTATCTTAGTTTATGCTTTTGTGTTGAGTATGTTATTGAATAATTTAATTATGGAAATGCTATGGAATGATAACCTTGAGAATAATATAATTATGTAAGTAAATATTTGGGTATAATATGGGATATAAGATACCAATGGAAAACTAAGGATATGTACTTCAGATAATAATTGGAAATGTATATGCTTTGGATTTTATAAAGCTTTGGGAGAATACGATTGTCTTATCTATCCTAAGGGTATTATGATCATTTGAGGATAAATGTGTGGTCGTGCTTATGTGTTTAAATTATATGTTTTGAGTTTGACATGATAAAATACAATCAACTCTGGATAAGATATTAATCATGTAAAGTGAAAGATCACTTGAGTCGGGCCGAGGTGTTTATATGGCTCCGTTCTACCGGATTAAAAATAGTGGGGCCCCATACTCAATGTGAATGAAAATACAATCAAGAGTTAAAGTATAAATGAAAATATACTAATCATTTAAAGTGAAAGACTACGTGAGTTAGGACCGAGGTGTTGAGTCCGTTCCACTGGATAATAATAGTGGCTCGGGTATGTTGTCCCCGAGAGGTGCTTCAAACCTTTCCACCGGTTTAATAAATAGTGGCTCAGGATTATTTTACTCTGAGAGGTGTTGGATCCGTTCCACCAGATAATAATAGTGGCTCGGGTGTGTTGTTCCTGAGAGGTGTTTCAGACCATTCCATCAATTTAAGAATAGTGGGGTCCCTAAACTCAACATAAATAAAAGATTTGAAATATGGTTTATCTAATGAAAAACTTGAAATTAGTAGTTTTCTGGCATTATTTGTTTATAAGAATTCTTATATCATGTGTAATCCTACTTGATTGTACAGTTACCTTGCTCAGTACGTAGCGTACTGATCATCCGTTTCACGGGTGCTGCTCAATCCAACAAGTAGATGACCTAGATGTTTATATGCGGGTCGATGAGGACCAGGTTGATGATTTCGCAGCTTTTGATGCAATATATGTGGAGGAGTAATTCATTCATATTAGGGTTTGGGCGTAGAGTCATGTTATCTGGATGATAGTTTTACTGGATACCTTTTTGGACTCTTAGTTCCATGGATTTTCCTTTTTGTTATATTTTGATATTATAACCGGAGTTAATCTCGAAACACTTATTTGATGAATAAAAAGTTGTCTCACCTCATCCTAAACATGTTTTAAATTTTCTAATTGTTTTGCCTTGTGTTTGACGTAAGGATGGTGGGGTAAACCGGACTTATGTCAATTACGGCGGTAACACCCAAACATTTGATTATATGCTTCCACTTAAAATGAAATTTTGTAGTAGTAGATTTGGGGGTGTTACAGGGCGGCCAGCAAGGAAAGAGAAGAGGGAGGCAGTCCTTGGGCCACGTGGAAGGGGGAAAGGGAAGAGAGTTTGAGCCATGGGGAAGGCTGGCCCAAACCGAGGGGAAGAGAGGAAAATAAGAAAAGGAGAAAGGAGAGAAAGGAAAGAAAAATGAAAAGAAGAGGGAAAGGGAAAAAAAAGAAAAGGAAAAAGGAAAAATAATGGGTTGGTTGGATGTTTAGGATATTTTGGTATTTTTTATTATTTAAAATAATAATATTTAGAAAAATAATATTTAAATTCATTTTTAGATTTTCCTTAAATTTCATTTTAATTAGCAAAACACCCTAATTTTTTATAATTAAATTATTTATTATTTTCCTCTTGATTTGCCTTAATTAATTTTCTTTATTTTAATAAAATAGTTTATATAATTAATTTCCCTAATAAATCCTTATTTTGCCATAATTTTCTAAATTAGGATTTTGGGGTATTTTATCAACAAAACCAATTGACTAGTTTCGGGAATCGATCAACTAGACTAATCTAACCAAAGTGATCAACTGATTTGTCAAGTTGAGTATTTTTTTTTAGCTTATTTTTTTTATTGGAAAATTTCTCTTATTAAAATGAAACCTTGTTAATCCAATTCTGAGTTGTTCTTGAGTCATCATTAACCCTTTTGATCACTCATCCATCTTTAATTTTGTGTCAAAAAGATTCAAAGGTCATTTTTGACATAAGAGGAGGAGGATGACCTCACCTTTTCTCTTCTTCTTCCCCTCTCCTCTTTACAACTCTGGAACAGTTCTTTCATTCCAAGATATCACTACACGATTAGGAGATTTGCTTATCATGCCGATATGCTATTTTCTTTCTTATTTTTGATATTTGTTTGGAAGAACTCAGCCTGCCTTCTCTAAAAAATTACCATTTGATCTTTAGAATAGAATTTAACCTATTCTTAATAAATTTGCTCATTCAACCCAAATTTGAACTATAAAATTAGGTTTTTTGATCTTTTTCATCTTTTCACTCATTCCTTAACCGATTTATTAGTTATAAATAACCCTAATCATCTATTTCCCATATATTTTTTCAGCCACCAAAATATCCTAAGATTCTCAACACTTGTGCTAACTCTTCTCCACTTTGACCTTTCACTCTAACTTGGTTTACTATTCTAATCCTTTCTTTAGCTCCCCCCCTTTTTATTCTTAAGCAAAAAAGAGTTAGATTTGAAAAAAAAATGAGTATTTCTTTCAGCTGATTCTTTCCTTTAGTTTCTCTTGGAGGTGGTAATTTTTTTCCTTCATAATTCGATTTTCTTAATTTATAAGGATTATTTAAAGGTTTCTGAGTTTTCATGTTCTTATTTTAAGGTTTTGAAAGGTGAAATCTTTCAACTAAAAGTTTTGCCTTTTTTGGTGAAAATTTTTGCTAAGCTTCGAGTTAGTCATTCTTTCCTTTGAAATATGGTATGACTGAGCATGTGAGTTAGTGTAATTTGTAGATTTTTTTATCTTTATATGCATGTATGATATTTTTGGTATTTTAGTGATGCATGATTGAAGTGTTTAAGAATTATGAGAAAAATACTTAATTCATGATAAATAAGGTTGATTTCTTATAAATATAGTATGATTTAGTATATAAGTATGTTAAATCTTGGTCTTATGTAATTATAGTGTTATAGTTTGGATGTGATAGGATTTTAGAGATTTAATCATATTTAAAATGTTTGTTATGTACCGTCTGAGAGAAAACTGATCGACTGGTTAAGCCAAATTGATTGGTCATTCCTTATAATAGTAGACTAGTTAGCTTAAATTGATCGACCAGGGGTTATCTATAGTAAATTTAGTTTCTCTCTGTTTAAAATCATCGACCTATTGTCAAAGCTAATTGACTGGTCTTAGAATAATCAACTGGCTTGACTATATTGATTGATTGGTTCGAGAAAACTCTAGAGTTTGGTTAACCCAAACTGATCAATCGGTTTGGCTAAAGATAGTTGTTTTTGTTTCTTTTGAATTTGATATGATTTGAGACTTTATATTATGTTATACTATGATTCTTTAATGATAAGAAAACACATTTTGTTATGAATTAACTAACCTATTGGATGATTAAATGGTTCATAATTCATGGTGTTCTCAATAAGTGCATTTGGAAGGTTTTAATGGAAAATGGGAATATGTATGCCATGATGCTACAAATGGACGATGTAATCCGGATTATTGGCTTAAATGGATTATCTTAATGGGTTGATTTAAACTTGACTAAGGACTAATGAAAACCTCACCACATGGTTTGGAGGGTAATAAAGGTTAAGCTAGAATGATTAGGTGGATGTGTTGCTAGGTTATTATATGGGTCATATGTGATAACATAACCTTAGAGAATAACCCACTAATTACTTAATATGAAATATGATTGTGCTATGCATGTGTCTAGATTACTCGATCCTCGATTAGCTACCGGAGGTTAGTCTACCTTAGAGCATTTATTAATGTCTTTAGGCTTTGCCTTTGGGGGAATCCTAGTAGATTCTAGTACCTTACCTACTCTAGATATTGATGATGTACTAGGAGGTATCGATAATAAGGGTCTTGTCACCCATATGGTTTATTGGCTTCAGTCGGACTTTATGTACATTTGTGTATAATTGCTTGGCTTCAACCAGACTTTATGTCCATTAGTGGTTGCTTGGCTTCGAACGAACTTTATAACCTCTAGTTTGGATAGGCTTCCATGGTATATGATACCATGGGGTGGTAATCAGTCCATTACTTAAAAAAGGAAAAAGAAAAGAAAAAAGAATAATGATCGGTGAGTAATTAATTTAATGGATCATGTAAACTTGAGAAATGGACCCAATGGAATAACTTATTATTAATTATATATGATATCCATTATATCAATGTTGTATTGATAAGCATGATGAGCTATAAATTGTCTAAGTCTTTACATGACATGAAATCGTGATGCATCATATAATCATGATAATATGCATATATCTAAGTGCATCTTGTAAGTATGATATTGTGTTTTAGTATGATCTCATTTGTTACCTTAAGCCTTGCATGCTTATGACTCCTATTAAGGAGGTAACATGCCTTACTCAGTACATTATATGCCAATTGTAATATCCCGTTTTTAGGAAACCCTAATTAAAATAAATAATTACGTGTGATTAGTTATAATTATTAATTTAGGAGGTTTAGTATTAAACATATTATTATTATTATTATTATCATCATCATCATCATCATCATCATCATCATCATCATCATCATCATCATCATCATCATCATCATCATCATCATCATCATCATCATTATTATTATTATTATTATTATTATTATTATTATTATTATTATGACGACTTAGATATAAAAATAATCAGGCTAAAAAGTTGATAGAAATCGATTATTTATTTTAATCCTATTTTTTATCCGTAAATCTTATCCGAATTATTTTATTAATAGCCGTAACTCGTAACCTGAAATAAATTCCTAAAATTAATTCCTGATTATTTTTATCTTTTTCTTTTTATTTAAATTCATCTTAGATCGGATTATTTTTCTATTTGATATTTTAATTTATCTGGACTAAATTTAACATAACATATACATGTGTGTGTGTGTGTGTGTGTATATATATAGTTATCTTCTCTCTCTCTCCCTCTGCCATTTGCTATCCCATCCCCGTACACTTCTGTCTCCCTCACTTTATACCTTTACTCCACCTCCTTCATTTATACACAAATACACATGCCACACACTCTCCCACACTCCACCCAAACAAGCCCTGTATACATGCACGACGCACACAACGTAAGAGCCCAACCCACTATTCCTCCCAGCAAGACTCCCTCTCTGCATAACACTACACACTCTCACGACACTCCACCATTCCCTCGGCCAAACGCAACCCAGCCTTTTCCTTCTCCTCCTGCACGCACACAGCCCTTCAACCAGCCACACCACCTCATGTAGCCCATCCCAGCAGCTCCAGCACCTAGCCACCCATCCACCCTGCCTCCTCTTCTTTCTCCTTCTCCCAGCAGCACTAACCACCACCTTCATCCTGCACCAGCAACCACGCAGCCCCGTCGCAGAACCTAGCCGCTCGCAGCCACCTCCACCCGCAGCAACCCATCGCCCTCTCCCATCGCAGCCAATCGCCCAACAGCACCACTCCCCCGCCAGCCCACCAGCATCCACCGCCCACTACCAGCCCCGCATCACCACCAGCATCCTCACCCCATCGCAGCTCCCGATCTCTCCCTACGTCGCAGCCAAACCTTCCCGTCGCCCAACCAGCAGCCCCACCATCGCCCATCCTAGCCATCACCACCAGCTCCGCCGGCCAGCCACTAGCTCTACCGACCACCACCTCTACCACCCTTTCCCTTTCCCGGCCAACCTTCTCGCCAGCCAACCTCCCCGCAGCCCCTATTTTCTCTCGTGCAAGCTCACGCTGCATGTGTAGCGTGAGTGAATTATTTTTACCACATGTGTTTTGGTACCAATATTAAATGTAAGGGTATTTTGGTAATTTTAGAAAATAAATATTTTTATACTATAATTAATATTTTATCTGATAGATATTAATTCTGTATTTGTGGTATTATTTTTAGGTACGAAAATTTAATTTGCAGGACCTAATAAATTTTAGTGGATACCGCTAATTTTATGTTTTTTCTGGAATTCAGGTAACCGTTATACCTTACTAAAAATTTAAATATTGCGTGATAGCACATTAGGATTTTTGGTGAATGAAATATGTTTAGCATTATTTATTTTGATATAATTATGTGTTAATTATTATTATTATTATGAAAACAGATAAAATAAGCATGTTATCTGATATAAAATATTTTGGATACAAAAGTATGTTTTAAAAATGATTCTAATGACGGAAAAATATTTGGTATGATAATTATGTATATAATTATTAGTTTAGCATGTTTAGATATAATTATGGAATAATTATTATGGATGTGTGCCCTAGGGACAATTTAGTCATTTTGTGCATTATGATATCTATCCTGAAAATTATGTTTAATATGTATTATCTGTTGTTGATTTTGCGATCATGTATTTTGTACATTTCAAAAGTATGTGATAGGGTTTCATATGCAAAAATCTATGTAAGGGCAAAATGGTCTTTTGACATGACCGATGATTTAAATTGTATAATAAACAATTAGATTATTTTGTTTTAGCCCTTTCACGATAGATTAATAAATAAAATGGATTTAGTATTTAAATGGTTGATAATCTGATAATTATTAGCTTCAGGGGCATTTTGGTCATTTTTGACCTAACGCTCAAATATGAATAATTGGATATAGGATGGCGTTAGACTTTTGGTAGGTTGACTTTAGTATTGACTTTGACTTTTCTTTATACCATTGACCATAGGGTTGAATTGGATAATTGGAAATAAAGAAAAAATGAATAAGTATGGAAATGAGAATAAATGTGTAATGTGTGTTATCTGTGATCACTTTATAAAAATACTAATACGTAAAGTGGAAGACTTCGAGTTTGGTAATGGTTTCTCTCTAGGGGTAGCTACCCTAGAGACGAGGTAGGATTCCTCGATTTGTTTGGGTTTCTGGTGTACTGGTTGTGCCCTAGTAAGGCTCTAGTATACTCTATAGGTGACCTACGGGCCCTATAGGGGGTATCGATACTTAAGGATTAGGTGTCCGAGGTGAGGAGGGTATTGTGTGCCTTGTGCATCAGTATGACCAGAGTGTTGTTATGCCTATGGGTCGGATGGTTGGAGGGTATCGTATTGTCTTGTGCACCAGTATGACCGGTGTACTGCTATGTCTCTGGGTTATTATTGTATCCCCCTTAAGTAAATAAAATAGAAATAATATGATTTGATTGGAATGATTATTATTGGATATTGGATTGGTTTGGTAGTGGTCGTTGTGCCTACCTGTGGTTTTAGGTAGCAGCTATTGCACCTCCCTGTGGTTTAGGTGGTAGTCTTCGGGCCTACCTATGTGGGTATTATATCTGTAAGTATGCCTATGACGTTATGTTTATTATTATACTATATCTGTAAATATACTATTGAGGTTATGTATTTTAATTTACTGTACCTGTAAGTGTACCTGTGAGATTACGGATTTTATTATCCTGTATCTATAAGTACACATATGATGTTATGTATTTTATCATATTCTACCTGTAAGTATACATCTGATATTGTGGATTTTTATTATAGCTCACCTGTGAATATACATGTGATGTTATAAATTTGGTTTGGGAGTTATGCTGAGACATGAGTCATGTTGTGGATGTTATAATTGTTATGCTGGAGTTTAGGTTCTAATTATTACTTCTGAGAGCATCTCTGGCATGTTAGTTGGGTAAGCTTTCGGTTGTTTTAGACAAATGAAAATGAGTAGCATGTGGCTTTAATAGAATTCGAACATCTAAATGATTACTGTATATTAATCCTCGTATGAATACTTAAATATCTTGTACCTGTTAGTTGTATGCCTTACATGTGTTCCATGCTAGTTTTTCATATTAGTTTGGTAAAAAAGGGTTATTCAGTACCGTAGTACTGACGGGTTCGTTTCATGGTCCCCTGCCTATTCAACGAGCAGTCTTTACCTTACAGGATTACTTTGAGGGTAGGGTATAACGACTTCAAATAGAGGGTTGAGAGGTAGGACTATCCGGTGTTCGCCTCGACTTCTTTTGGTCTAGATATTTCGTGGACTCTTAAGTCCCCTACTATTTCTCTTTTGTTATATTACAACTCTTTGCCTGATCTTTTTGTATTTGTCAGGACAATGTAATTTGTAATGAAATTCTATCCTACCTTTGTTTTAATATTATTTAAGTAAAGTAATATTTTAGCCTTAGCACTCAATATAAGAACGGTAGAGGATTCCAGACTTATACTGAGTGTGGCAGTAACACCCATTAATTTTGTAATTAACGCTTCCACAAAACGAAAATTTTTAGCAGTAAAAATGGGGGTGTTACACAATTTATTTGGTCACCTGCTCAATCCCACGAGTAGAAGACCATGTGTAGGTTTTGAGGATGACTAGTAGTTGGCCCACCTTGTGTTGGGCTTGGGGGTTTGATAGTGTGTACACCTAGAGATCTTATGTAGATCCTTAATGGACTAGGGTTTTGGGGCTTTATCCTATGGTCATTTTATCTTTACTATATTTAAGTACTTTTAGTTTATTCTATCCGATGCATCCGAATATTTTAGGGGCCCATGGAGGTCATATTTTGTAAACATTTTCTCATAGTATTTACATATCATATCTTTTTGCGCACTCTATTATTGTATTTGGATCGATTGGTTTTCTTAGCCTTGTATCTAACATGGGACGGGCAATAGATGTTTATCCTATGTTAGATGCGGCATTAACACTCCAATTTCCTAGGTGTGTTTTATAATTTTTAGCTTCTACAATGTTTTAAAATAAAAAATTTTAATAGTAAACAACGGGGGTGTTACATCTACACTTGTTTATTTATTCCCATTCACAACCTTACATCATTTTATGCCATTCCCCATATTAGCTCCCTCCCTACCTATCCCATATCTCTTGCCATCATCCTTGGCTGCTAACTAAACCTCCCTAGCTTCCTACCAATGGTAATGAATCTTGTACATGGATTCATTAGTTCCCCTAATCTTTTGTGTTATTTAAAGAGCTTAAATGTGAGATCTGAAATCATCTCTCAGCTTATAAAATTAATTGACTTTGAGCCTTTAGTTCATTTCCGTTAAGTTTCCAACAACCTCATGCCTCTAACATTTGGAACGGAGGTTTCCATTCACCTCTCAAACTCCTCCTTGATGTTTTTGCTCTTTTAATTTGTTTTCTGATTTTGTTTCAATCCCTCGCTTTGGATTGATTTTGTTGGCCTAGTTTGGTGCTTGTGAGATTTGCTTGGAATTCTAATTAGGTTCTCATCATTGATAGATTAGCTAATAGTTTAAAGATGTAAATATTATATGAAAAATCCTAAAGACGGTTCTAAAAATTATGGTTAAGAAACTAAAATAATATATTTATTATTTTATAGCACCAACCAGCTTGTATATTTGACATATATTTTTAAATTAATACTATTTTAAAAATAAAATTGAATATTTATTCGTAATTTTAAGTGATATTGTTAGATAAACCGATAATATATAAAAACATTAGTATATATTATTATTTAATAGTAATAATTTAGGCTTGTCCTATAAGTTTACTAGTAAAGGTCGAAAAGAAAAACTACTTACTTTTCTTATTTATTTTGTATTACTCATAAATAAATAGCGTTTGCGATCGCTTTGAATCAAATCTCTCTTTTTCTCAGTAAGAATGTGGCCCATATGTATTGTCGAGACAGTACAGTTTTCTTGTAAAGCAATTATCATTTTTTTTTCTCGATTTTATCAGGACATATTCATGACTGGAAAAACAGGAGGCGGAATCAAGCCTGAAGATCTGGATACAGGTTCTTTCAGCTGTTGTTTAGAATGATATGGCTTTGAAAGTCGTAGCCGCTCCTCAAAATCCATGACAGATGCGATAAGCTGTAACTGAGAGAAGTGAGGATATCTGCTTGACTCACGTTCGTTAATCCGTAATTTGCTACTCAGCAAATCAAGGTAAAAGCAGGCTCGTCACATGGCCAGTTCAACTGAGAGGGACCAATTTTACAGGTGGGGGCGCCGACAAATGGAACCTTCTTTACGTCAAAGTAGGCAGCATTTTCTTGCAGCCTTGCACAATCTTTCACACTATAAAATGATAATACCTACCTAACTCTTTTGGATCTGATCTGAGACGGCAGTGAAGTAAATTACAATGGCCATTTCCTTGCAGAAAATTTTTCTCCCCTTTATATTCTTCCTCGTAATAATCGGGGAATCATCAGGTACGTAAAATTGAGCAAATATCCTTCGTCCCCCCACCCTTTCTAGTTTCATATAATATTATATGCATTGAAGCATTAATCATCGTCAACCAGGTCAAGAGGAGTACCAGCAATGGTGCGTGGCCGATGAGCAGACCCCAGATGATGATCTGCAGGCTGCTATGAATTGGGCATGTCAACAAGGTGGTGTAGATTGTAGTAACGTACAGGTGAATCAGCCATGTTATTTGCCAAACACAGTCAAGGACCATGCTTCCGTCATCTTCAACAACTACTATCAGAATTTTAAGAGTAAAGGTGGATCTTGCTACTTCAATGGTGCTGCCATCATCACTGAACTTGATCCCAGTATGTATTCTATATTTTCTTATACAATTACTCTCTTATTCTAGTACTTAAACAATGTCGGTGCATGGGAGTGTCCATACGCAGTGCAATATAGCAATACAAAATCCAAGCTAGAGTCTATTACAACATAATGGGACAAGATGTGATATGACGCGCAATATGGATGGATCTAAGTTGAAGGCACAATGAAGGGGGAGGGGAAAAGGAGAACGTTTCGTACAGAGGGGTAGAAAGTAACAGAAAACTTGCATCCATGTCGAGGGAGAAAGTGGTTCAAGTACATGAAAGCTCCCCTAACCTTCAACCTATTGGGAAACGAAGTGTGAAAAAATCCCACATTGATCAATATAAGGCTCCTGAATTGCTCCACCTATTACAAATTAATTTTAGGATAAAACCTCATTTAAGTTAATGTATGATCTGAGACTTTCTTTAAATCTAATCAAATCTGGCACAATTCGTGAGTCAAAACATGAATCCATGGCAGGATAAGAGAAGATCTATATGAGATAAGAGATCAGGGCCATTTGATCGGAAAGTGGTCACTCTGTCAAGTAACAAAGGCGGACAATATGGAATCTTTGACACAAAAAAGAGAGCCATACTTGGTGTTTTGCTCCGTTGGGTTGAAATCTGGGAGATCTGGAGCAACATCTATCATCTATATACCCCTACGTGCATGATTGCATTCATTGTTTTACTGCTTTCTAAACAATATAGCTCGACTCATTTCCAGTTTCAGACATTTGATTTTTGTTTCTTTTAAAATATATATGCTTATTTGCCTTGCAGGTCATGACTCTTGTCATTTTGAGTACCTACCTTGACTGCAAGTGAAGTGTACCTCATTTCGTCCAGCGGAACAACATTGCTGTTTTAAGAAGAAACTCTTATCTTTCCATGCTTCTCTGGTCATTTTCGTAATGGAAAACACTACGCCTCCTTAAGTTTCGCGTCAGGTAGTCAAGGAAAGGGAAGGCACAATGTAACTCCCTTCGGTAGTATCAAACAAGTAAGATCGTATGTTGCAACAATGGCACATTCGTAGCACCAGTCTATTTATGCAGAGTCAAATTTCCGGTTACAATGAGACATACACATTTAGATCTTAGCATCCCAACTCATGCTAGATTTGATTTCGGCAATGAAGTCATGAGCAAGTGGCTCAAATACATGCAACACTAATCCCAACCTCGCTGGTAAAATCCTAACAACTATGCAGTATCGCAAACAACGAGCTTACTTCTAATCCATGCAGGAAAAGAAACTATGGATGCCTTATTTGAGTTCTTTCCTGTAACATGTGATTCACTGATAATGCATTACTTGACTATGTAATCGGACGCAATCTCTCAAGTAGGAAAGCTTAAAACAGCAAGCTTGCCCATGCACCAATGAATGCAAAACCGCCAAATGGTGCTAAAGTGGAGTACTTTCTGTCCTCTAGATAAGCCACAGCATAACACCTGCCAAAACCATATTCAATTTAACCCTTTCATTGCATGTTGTGTCAGGGGGCAAGAAGGCAAATTTATTTAGTTATACAGCTTGCTTTAGATCTAGCAACTATATTGAGAAGGCAAATGCGAAACCAGCATACACAGACAAACCCACTAGAGGATTGAAAGGAGAGAAGTTTAACGCTAGTATTTGCATCAGGTGTCCTACTGCAGGTTTCAGTTCTCCACGACACCGAGTGCAAGATGCCACTATCTTCATGAGAGAAAAAAAAAGAAAAAAAAAAGAGAATAAATCATAAACCGTTGGTTGTTGGCTATAGGTCAGTTGTGTCAATAACAATTTACAAGTATGATCAAGTTGCTCATTATCCTCTTGAGCAGTTGGGACTCTTTCACCTCATCTACAACATTTTTTTCCCTCCACAATCTCTTTGCCATCAAACCGAAACAAGCAAACCCATGTTTCAAGCCAATTACATCCTTTTTGCCAGAAACATACACGAGTTGGTAGCAGTTTTACACACACATGCATCTCAAATGAAAATAAATCTGGGGCTTTCAAAGCACAAATCTTTGAAATTAAATAGAGACATAACTTTTAACCAAAATCTCAAATCACATATATGTTGAATATGTAGCCCCTTCTTGTACTTCCAATAACTATTCATCGAGATTGACTTCATAGCAAAATATATGGGTATCTGGTTAACTTTAGAAAAATAAATAGTTCTGATATTCATAAAACAAATAGGCACAAAGTATCAATTGAGCATCAAAATCATGAATATCTATTAGAATTCAGTGATGTGATATCAGTATATCACTGTGCACAGGTTTGCCCTCATGGCTAGAAATTGAATACTAAAGCAGGAGACTGAAAGAGAACCACATTATGAATGCATTATGAGCTTGCAGACCAGAAATGATTAGTTTTAATCAGGCTTCATTAATGACACAGCAGAACCACATCATAATTTTCAGAAACACAAAGAATGAGGTTCTAGTGCTCTAAGCTGTTAGATTGTTTCCACCCACACCGTGTTATTGGCACCATCATTACTCACTAAAAAACATAAGTTCTGTCAAATCATTGATTTTCACTATACTTCTATATATCCTTACAACATAGGGTGCCTTTTGTCACAGACCATGCTTTACTTTCTCTTCCAAACATCTCTTATAGATACTTGTAAAATCTAGGCAGAAATGTTTCACTCATGTTCACATAGAGAATAAATAATGATGAGGACTGCTGCGGCACTAAAGCTCAATTTGGTAAATTAATTGTTAAGCTAAAGATGAAATAAATTGATGTACAAATATATTGTGGGTATGCATTTCATCTTATTATTTAAAAAACACTTCATTGTAAATTTTGATAAAAGATAAAGGAAATTCTAAAATTTACTAGAGTAATATGTCACATAATGAGAAATGAATAATTACGTGGCAGATGGTTTGCAAACAACACCCAAGTGTTTAAAGCCAATTTAGATTCTTAGAGATGGAGGAGGATATTTAGGGCTACAAATGAGCCAAGTTAGCTCACGGATCAATAAAGGATAGCCTTAGCTTGTTTAGTCTCAAGCCTTATATTTAGCCTTGTTTATTAAATGAGCCAAGTTCAGGCCAAGGTAAGTTCAACTCATTTGTTCACAAGTCGGCTCATTTGAAAACTTGATTAAGGCTCCTTTAAAAGCTCATTTGATGCTCATATAAAAGTGTATTCAAGGCTCATCTATAAGTACCAAATTGTATATAAGCAGTTTTATGCATTCATTCAACAATCAGTTTCAAACTAAATATCGTGTTGAGTATCGAATAGACATGTATGACAGAGATAAAAAGATAGACTTGCTATTATAATCTTGTTAGGTTCAATTAAAAAATTGCATGTACAAGTCGAGTCAATAATCAACCTCATAATGGAACAAAGCAAGACAACTTTACTTAGTCCTATTACGATTGTCAACTTGTGAGCCAACTTGAATCAGCTTGTTTATCAAATGAACCAAGATTACACACTGATATTTAGACTCGTCTAATACCCAAACTTGAACAAGGAGGGATTCGGTTCAACTCATCTCATGAGGGAGACCCTCATTTTTGTCCACACAAGTCACATGTCCAAAAGGCTGAGGCGCTCAAGCTATTGGGTCGCCAATAGCTTAAGCTATCAAGCTCTCCCACATAGGCACCACACATATACACATCCTTTAGATCTCTCATTGTATAAGTGCTCCAATGGCCAACACTTCCTTTTACTAAGGCATTGATCTAGCCAAAGTGTTGAGAAAGCCAACTTAGCAAGCAATCTGGACCGTGGGTGCAACTTAGGTGTAGAACGGGAAGGCTAGATAAACCTCAAGAGTCAAGCCTATGACACTTTGCTTCCCCTAAAAGACTACATCGACATAAAGTAAAAACAAAAAAAAAAAGACAACTTAGAATGAACGAAGTTAAAAGACTCCCTCGACTTAAAAAATAAAACTAATGGACAAAATTATATATTCCATCGACTTCAAAAATACAACTGAAAATGGACGAAATTGCAGACTTCAGGACACTGATTTCTTGAGAAAGATCATGCCATAGCATACAACAAAAGCCAGCTGAAAGAATGAATAGCTCATAAAACTGATCAATGATAAGCAAAATTCATATTTTGTACCATGATCCAATAACTATGTTAGCCTAAAAACAGATTACGATTATTGAACCAAAATTCCAATTTGAAACTTCGTACATAAAATCTAAAAGCATCCGAATCACAAGTAATGAAAAATGGGCACTATAATATCATCAGGGTGCGTATATGAAGAAAGAGTAAGTGGGAACTTACGTTCCAGAAAATGCTATAATCCCAGTAGTCAAAAGCCCTCCAAACTACACCAATCAACAGGAAACAATCTAAGAAAATCAACAATAAAAATATAACCATATATAATATCACGATTAAAAGATTATAAACTACGAAAATTTCATACAACGCTAGGATGATTAGTGAGAGGAGCAGCTAACAACGCTGCCGTATGAACCAAATGATAAAGCGATGCTGTCTGCCAAACCTGCCATATAGTAAAACAATCAATTTTGGTAACCCACAAAAAAATTGATATGACAAAGGATGAGAGAGGAAACTGCCTTGCCTGTTTGTAAGAAGGGTCTTTAGGTTTGAATCCATGAGCACCATATGTTCCCAATCCAAGCGCTGCCATCCCTATTCAAATTTCAATTCAAACGTTCATTCTTCTGAATCTTATCTGGCAATTTAATCAAATTGAGGGAGAGTGATAGATAATTACCGGATAAAGCAGCGACTTTATGCCATAGACGAGGATCCATTCTTCTTTGTGTTCTGCAGTTTGCTTCAATTGACTTCTCAGCAGGTTGCACTGTTCGGTGCAATTGCATTTTATAGGTAGCGATTGGGTCAGATAAAACAGGTTTGAGTTGGGTTATAGTGGGTCGGTAGAGCCGTCAAAAGTTAATAAGATCTAAAAGATTTGATAAATATTGATTCAATCAATCTAAAATTCGATCTAATTTTATCTGAAAAATTAGAAGCCCGAAACTTATCCGACTCAATCCAATATATATTCGATATCCGATATAACTCAAGAAATCATAAGTCTAAAATAAACTCGACCCGACTCGATACTTACCCGAAGTCAGATATAACCCGAAAAATAATAAATCCAAAATTACCCGACTCGATCCATCATTTATCCGAAACTCAATATTACCAAAAAAATTATAAATCTATAAAGACTCAACCTAATACTATCCGAAAGTTAACATTAACTCATTACTCAAATTTTCCAAAACTTCATAAATATAAAATAATATAGATGTGTAACTAGTCCATACTAGTATTTACATCAAAATTTAGAAATAATATCATGTACAACTATTCCATACTAGTATTTACATCAAAATTTAGAAACGATATACTTTCTTAAAGTTGATATCACTTCTTATGTATATACAAGTACAATATCCATTGATATCAATATTGAAGTATAGAAATAAAAGTTGAAGAAAAATGAAAAACTATATTATGTCATCTAAATATTAGTTCACTTCCATATAGTACCGTAAGATAATAATATTGCAAATACATTTGACATTTAAACTCAAGTTACAGATATAAAAGCTTTAAAAGACACCATATAACCACTTAAAAAGCATTAAAATGTACATTTCCACATCGATAACTCAAAATACAAATATATAAGGCTCAAAAGGCACGATATAAGCACTTCAAGTACCTGTTTAACCCAATACACAAATATGCAAACCTTAAAAAGCACCATAAGATAATAATAATAATAATAATAATAATAATAATAATAATAATAATAATAATAATAATAATAATAATAATAATAATAATGCGAATATATCCAACATCTATAACCCAAAACACACACACACAAAAAGCATCAAAAGGCAATGTATAAGTTTTTGAAAAGCCTCAAAAGGCACACATCCTGCACTTAGATTACCGGGTGTACCCAAACTAATCAAAAACCTGAGTTTACTACATGTTGGTAGCTGTAGTATCAAAATACTACATAATTGACACTTCTATCTTCCTAGAAGATCAAAATATATTTGGCTTACCACATGTTGGTAGGTCTAATAACAAAATAAAAAACATACAACTGAACCAATTCAAATTAGCTCTAATATCCAAAAGTTTCTACAATCTTAGATATGATAGTTGCAAAAGTTTCTACAAAAGATAAGATATGATAGCTAAGGCAACATGGAATGAGCAGATACAATCTAGATTCTACCATCGTATGCAAGATGATCAGCCAAAATTTATTTCTGATCCCTTACCTACCAAGCCTTGGGGGCTAACACTTTCCACAAAACATCAAAACGTAAGCTTCGACATCAAAATATAAGCATCCACTTGATGCTAACCTACATAAATCACATAACCTAACAACATATTATCCCACATTAAATACTGTTCTCACCTCAACAAAGAAAAGCATTAGATGATATAAATATGTAATATATAATTGTCATATCCAAACTCACTATATTATTATTACTAGTATTATTATCATCATCATTATTATCATTATTATTATTATTATTATTATTATTATGGTTGTTGTTATTATTATTATTATTATTATTTTGATTACTTTTATTATTATTGTTATTATTATTATTGTTATCCAACCCTAATTTAATTTACATTTAATTATACATAATAATAAAATTTTAAATTAAGGCATCTAAATTAGGGTTTATATAAATGGGATATTACATGTGGGTATTGATTTAATACCAAACTAAAAATTAATTTATTGAAAAATTATATCACTATTTTGATGCTTAACTAAGAAATTAAACTTGATTTTACTTGTATACACACACACACACATATATATATATAATCTAAGTATTAAGATACAAAAATAACATATAAAATATATAAAAACGACTCTAGGTTTCTAATTGAACTATTAATTTTAGCTTATTAAACTAAGCTAGTCTTTCTGTACTACAAATGAAACTACTCTAATTTTTAATTAAACTACTCCACTAGGTTTATGAAACTATGAAACTGCTCTATGAATGTAAGGCAATTGCTAGTTTTTGTCTATGAAACTAATCTAAGTTTATAATGGAACTACTAATTTCTATCAATAAAAGCCATTCTAAGTTTATAATAAAATTACTCATTTTGATTTATAAGACTACTATAAGGTTATAATAAAACTACTAATTTTAACTTATGAAACTAGGTTAAGATTATAATAAAACTACATGCTTTAACTTATGAAACTATCAGTTCGGCTAATGAAATAACTCGTTTCAACTTATAAAAGTATTCTAAGTTTCTAATGTAACTATTTTAAGTTTCTAATGACATTACTCATTTAATTTTATGAAACTAGTCCTTATAGCATATTCATAATACTCTAAATTTCTAATGAAACTACTTGTCTCGGCTTATTAAACTACTTAAAGTTATTAAAGAAAAATACTCATTTTAGTTGATGAACCTAGTGTAATAGTTTTATGAAACTACCATAATTGTTCTTTGAAACTAATGGTTTTCTATTCTCGTCATAAGTAGTAGTTTTCACTAGATACCATATATATTCTTATCAAACATGGAAATGACACTACTCGAGTTTACCAACTTAAGTGATATATTCTTATCATCTCTTCAACTTGGGAATGTCAAGGTATTATGACTGCTTGTAAAGCCAACATCATAATCCAATTTATCAAATATTAGAACATACTTGTAATGATATATATATATGTGATATAACTATTGTCAATATGCTTGTAATGATAAAGATCTTTGAAGGAAAAATCACAAATATAGAAAAGATTCATCAAATTCAACTCATTACCAAAGTAAGTTCAAAAAAACATTGAAGAATTGGAGATAATAGGAAGAAGCATCCTCCACTATAAACCTTTCTCAACTTAAGCTATGGACCAATATTAAAGATAGATATTTTATTCAAGCATCATTGGTATTATTTCACTCACACAAAATTGTTCAAAAAGAGACGAAGAAAAGAGAGAAGAAAAAACAATGGCATGCAACCTTCATTAACTGAATTGAGTGCATAACTCTGCCAATTCTAAATGGCATAAGAAGAAAAAAGCTTTAATATATAGCTTCAGTATATAGCTTGGGTTGAACCAAATACATATGATTTTTTTCAACCCTAGGCTAAATCAAATACAAAATATATAACTTCAATCCTATACAATAGAAATTGGTAAGGATCATTTTAGCTTATAGAAGAACAATATAATACATAGTTCAACTAAATAGTTGAAACCAACTGACTACACTAACCTAAAAAAATAAGCTTGAATTATCAATTACCCAACTAATTAATAATATAATATGATGTTTGAGTTAAAAACTAATTATTACAATATTAAGCCAAGTGACTATAGAACATGCCCTATGGCCACAAGTGATATGATATACAACACATTTCGATTGATCAAGTCCACCAAAAGTTCCAACAAAGTCTTCAAGTCCACAATCTAGTGACCAAAACCCAAACAACAACGATGATATGAACCGATTGTCTTTGTAGATTAAAAAGAATATTACATAATCATAGTCTATTCAATTATTCAAAATGTAGTTATTAATAATACTAATTCTAATATTTAAAATATTTGAAACAATTATGTAAAAGTATATATATATAAAGATTGCATCATAAGTAAAATCCAATCAAATAAGGAAAAAGTTTTTATCAATTCTATTATAAGTATACATAAATAAAAATTTATAGCCTTAAACACTATATGTTATTATATATACCTTACAATATAAGACCTACAACATCATAGGAAAGGAGGAAAAATCTAAAGTAAGGATGTTAATTATTCATTATAAAAATTAAACATTTATATTTTTTATTATATCAACTATGTTAAATAGTAAGAAGAAAATATTAGTTGGTCCTTTATTTAATTTTTATTTGATTATTTGATTTATCTTGATATGATCAAATCAAAATATAGAAAAAATAATGTGTTGTCATTATTATTTTTTCCATTATTGATATTCATTAATTACTACTATTATTGTTATCATTATTTTTGTATTATTATTATTATTATTATTATCATTATACTTATTAAAATTACGTTGATATGATGTGATCAATCTATTTGAAAAATAATATGAGAAGTACAACCTTAAAAATCCTTCATTTGTTATCAATTATCAATGGTTATTGTAAATTAATATTATGTAAGGACTGTACAAGATATAAATATAATATACATTTAAAATAATATTTGAACTTAATATGATATGACCAAGCTAATAATAGAGTTGAATTATAAGTTATACCTTAACATAAAAAAGAAAAGTGATACGATTTGAAAACTTTTAAATTTGAAACATTAAATACATCTCCAAAGATGAAATGATGACAAAAAATTATAAGGCCCTAAAATAATCTATATAATAATTCGCTTTTAATTGACTAAGATAAATTTAAATAAACGATCTCAAAATAATTAGTCTTTAATAATATCTTGGAATAAAAAAAGAAATAAAATAGTGCAAGCATGACTCAAAACTAAAATGACCCGAATCTGATCCAAACTTAACCCAAAAATATAATATTTCAAACTCATCCGAGCCGATCTGAACCCGAACCGAAATTAGAATAACCCAAATTTATCCGAATTTGAGTCCATCTGATCTCAACCTGACCCGACCTGAGAACTTAAAATAACCTGAGATTATCCGATATCGAGTTGATCCGAAACAAACCCAACCCACCCTGGCCCGATAAAATGATCAGAGATTATCCGAAATCGATATGATCCGGTTATCATTTAACCTATCCGATAGTGACCCAACCCATCCGATTGCCAGCTCTATCGGTTGGGTCATCCTCAAGATCGGGTTATCTGTGAGTTATTTTTTTTAGTCGAGTCATTTCGGGTCGTCTTATTATTCGGGTCGGTTCATATTCGGGTTTGGGTCATTGCAGATTCTGATTGTATCGGATTAATTAACTAGGTTAGGTCAAATTTGGGTCGAGATAGTTTGGGTTCGAGTCAGGATGGGTTCAAATTATTCCAGGTTAGCTTGTCGGGTCGGATTGAGTCTATAAATGTAAATGTGACAAATTTTACTCAAAATACGATGGATTTTATCTATCTGATACTTACACATATATAGATAAATATATATGGAAGATGAAAAAAGATACTTGTCGGATATTGGTATGGGATATCCATATCCATACCCATACCCGTTTACCCAATATATAATTACCCTTTTACCCTTAATTTTAAAATAAATATAGTATAAATTAAGATTAAAATTGTCATTTAGATTAATTCTAAATGAGTTTATCCGTTGGATAATGGTTTTATCCATTAGATAATATTCGTTAATGAATAAACGGATTATTCGTTGGGTAACAGATATCCAACGGATACGAAGATGGATGTGTAAGTGGATACCTGTTCGGGTATAAATACGAATTTGAATACGAGTACAGATATAGGTATGGGCCTACCTGTCCTGAACTAGCCTTGTTTACATCTCTATCGAGTAGGGATTAGGCCGAGCAAGCTCATATTTGGGTGATTTCATGTTTGACTTAATTTGACGGGTCAAGTTTTGATTAATTTGATGAATCATATCTTTGTAGATTTTAATGGGTTGGGTTAGGTTCAGGCCGAGCAAATCCTGGATCAAGTCACTTTAGATTTGGTTAAATTAGACATTGACTATTAAAATTAATCTAAATCATTAACCTCATAAGCAAACATTAAGTTTAACTTTATATAATCATGTGATTACTATTGTGCTATTAATTGTTATTTGTTTATTATTATGGCCTTATAATGTTGTGTTTTTATACAAAAAAATTGATAAAATTAGAATATCATTGGCGGATAAGTAAGTTTATAATAAAAGTGAGAAAAATATATAAAATTTAAATAATAATATATTTTTAAAAGATTTAAATAAATAATAAGACATGTGTATTTTTTTATCATAAATATTTAATATCAAATTTTGTTTTGTTGATTCGGGTTGGGTCGGGTCGGATTGGTGTCGGGTTATGGGTTTGGGTCGGGTTGGATCAGGTCACTTACATTCGGGTCAGTGTCAGATTGGGTTGAGTTGATGAATTTATCAGGTTATGTCAGGTTGGATTTTGTACGGGTTGGGTCAACTTTTGTTAGCTCTATTGCTTCTGCTGGTTTCTGTGTTTCGCAGCTGCCTCGTTGTGAGGTAAGAATACTTTTTCTTAGTAGGACTTGTTTGGTATGGGGTAATAGGGTTGGAAATTTTTTTTAATATCTTTTATATTAAATATTTAATAATAATAATAATATTTTTAAGGAAATACTTATTTTAGATTAAATTAATATCTAAAATGAGTATTTGTCTGTTTTTTTAAATTAAATAGATTATATAACATATATAAAATACAGGGATAATTTTTCCACTTTAATTACCCCATACCAAATGAACACTTAAACGCTTCATTTGTGTGTATGAGGTAAGAATATTTTTTTCTCACTTAAATGCTTCATTTACTTGAAAATAGAGGTTAAACAAGTTATATTATATGGGTCAAGTTTGAATTTGATTGAGTTTAGGTCAGTTAAAATTGAATCAATTTTGCAATCGGGAAGGATTTGGATTGGGTGTCGTTTAGGTTTAGGTTCACTTTAGATAGCAATAATTTGGGTCAAGTTTGTGTTTGGATTGGGTTGTTTCAAATTAGGAGAATATTGGATCAAATTTGGATCTAAAACATCAGGTTTGATTTGAGTCTGCAAAATTTGGGTCAGATTGAGTTTGGATCGAATTGATTTAAGTATATAGGTTCCAGGTCATATTAGGTTTGACTTAGTTTGATTCAATTTGGAATTTATATTAACATTGATTGTTGTTAATTTCATATGATGAATAAATTAAAAATTTTAAATTATTATCATAAAATATGTAATAACAATTTTAATAAATTATTATTATAGTTATTATTATAAATAAAATTATAAATATTATCATTATGAATATTACAATTATAATTATCATGTTAATTATGATAACAATTCTTAGTATTATCTTTAGAAATATAATAATAATCATTATTATTATTATTATTATTCAAAATAAAACTATAAATTTATTATTATCATTATAATAGTATATATTATAATAATTATTATTATATTTACAATTATAATTATAATTATAATTTTTATAATAATAATAATAATAATATAAATTTTAATGATATAATCTGATTAATGCTAATTTTATATTACAATAAAGTGAGAAAAATATAAACTTACTAATTTTATTTTATTGGTTGTTATATGGATTACATATGATATTTTTTACATAAAAATTTATTAATAAGATAGTTTATTAATGTTTCTGTTGTACATTATACGAAATATAATGTTACATTAATGGATTGAATTTAATTTTAGTTTGAATAAAGTTTAAAATTATTTTTGGATGTAGGTCAGATTTGAGTCGAGTTATTATTAAATTTTTTTTAGATATAAATCAAATTCAAGTTGAATTTTTAGGTACGAGTCAATAGTTTTATTCGGATCAATATTTACGTCGATTTGGATTGTTTAACAATTTTGAATTGAAAATGACAAAAAAAATTTATCTAAATTAGGTCGAGCTGGATCAAGTTTATCCATCTAATGAGAAGTAAAAAAACAATTTGTTAATGCAGACTGCGTTGATTTTATTTATTTATTTTTTTTAGGCAGGTACGCTAGAGGGAGGGGGAACCCACCGCTTGGATGAGGACACTCGAACCGTTAAGCGGTCACAAGAGGGCAAGGATCCTCAGGCTCCACTATCATTGAGCCCAACTGATCGTCCGATGCTGGTTGGTGCCCTGAAGGGAAAACAGAGAGAGATATTGAAGTCTATTAGTTAAGACTGGAAACGTACTCATATCAAATATTCAGTTTGAATGCGTCGTAGATTTTATCGTGGCTCGTAAACGTTTCGCCGCTAACTTACGAATATGCAAAGATAAAAATCGTAACTTTTTCTTACTTTCATAATAATAGAGCTTGGAAGGATGATATATATATGGTGTTGTGGGCGGCAGTGAGTAATGGAATTGGTGAGGACTTGTCAAAGTTTTACGTTGCAGCTTTTATGGGAAAACATTAAAAAAAATGTTGCCAATCATCTTGATATGGCAATTTTAGCCGGTGACAATTCCTTGCTTTCAGACGGCCGAATTAAGATTGAGGATAAGGCATCTAATGCCACCGGAAATCATTCTATATTCCCAAGTTATAATCGCCATGGTTTTGATCTTTTTAGATATAAGGCTGCTGGTATAGGATTCCGAACCCTTAATCCGAGAGGATCACTTGTATTTAACTAGTTATTATAATAACGCAATGGTTTTGTGCATGTATTTTATTAACATGCATGTATTTTATTAACATGCATGTATACAAGGGGGGGGGGGTGTGTGTTTGTGTTGTAGCTAACACTTCACGTGCATGAAGACTGGAGTCTTTGTCGATGGTAGTGGATAACAAGCCACCATTTGCAGCCTTACACAAACGGTGTTTCCGTTTCCCGTTCTCTATGCTTCATTTTCCGAGTTCGGGTTGGAAAACCCGTAGGAAAAATTGATGGCACCCTTACAACTTCGTTTTACAAAGATATATAATGAAAAATTGCATAAAGTAAGGTTATAATTAGGACCATAAACAAGCAAGTCAAACTGAACCAGAATAGGTTTAGACTTGGCTCGTTTAATAAATAAACTTAAAAATAAGACTCGAGTTTGATTCATTTATTAACGAACCAAACTTTTAAAAAGTCAAGTGGGGTCTGCTCGCAAATGTTTATGGTAAATGAACTTAGTTCATGAGTTTTTACACTATAAACTAGCTCAAACCTAAATTTTTCATTTATTTGTAGGCTTGTTTAGCTATATAAATGAGTCGAGTGCTGTCTCTATTCATTTATAGTCCTAGCTGTAATGATATATTATTTTGTATGGAGGTTCACCTGTAATAGGTTGTTGTGTAGGAAATTAGAAGTATGTATAAATAAAAATTTGGATCGGATTGAACCGAATATCTTATTTATAGATATTAAGATTGAACTAGACTAAATATTATTTTATAGAATTTAAGATCCGGTCCGAATCCAATATACTTTGGCCTAGACTTGACCTAACCATATAAAATCACATATCTACTTCACTCCTTTTCTAATGATTATACTCATTCTATATATAAGGAGTAATAAGCATGTAATTAGAATCTACATAGATTAGTAAATAAATGTAAATTAATCATGCGTGTAAGAATAATTCTTTGCTTTGAAGTAAAGCATCTTGCTTTATTAATGGTCCCAATGATATGGGTATTTTTCATTTCCTCCCTTCCTTTCATGCCTTGCCCTTTTTTTTTTCTTTTTCTTTTTTTACTTTCATTTCTTTTTTGTCCTTCTGATTATCTGTTTTGCATCTTACAACTTCGTTTCTTTTCCTTTCAAATTTCTCATCTTGACCGAAGTAAAATGATACCACCTCAAACAGAATCTGTCATAAATAAATTCAGGTATTTTACAGGCTTGAACTTGATGATTACCCTCAATTTTAATAATGTGTTTAAGTCATTTTACAATTTCATCATATTAAGATAATTAAAATTGAAAAACAAAATACTCAAAAAATATCAGACACTTGCACTAGGCCATCACGGAAAACCCTTCAACGCTTGCACTAGGCCATCACGGAAAATCCTTCACCTAATTTGTCGGCAACTTATTTTGAAAGTTGAGCGGGTAGCTAACGGTGCTACAAATACATGCGTGCCTTATAAATCTGTATCTCCTATATCCGTTCTATATTCTAATTTCTGATTCCTACATCACCGAGAATTATTAAGCAAGCCTGAAACATCCAAAATTAAATGCACCCACTAATACAATTAATATAATTATAATATTTCTTCATAAAAATATAATAAAATATATTAAAAATCAACCATAGTTATGATAAATATATATTAGATGCTTCTCACCAACCGTCAACTCGGCAAAGAGAGATAAACAGATAGATATTGGACATGACAAGTTGTGATGTGAACTGCTTTAGAACCGGTCCAAGTCTAACTAACGAGATCTGCTGACTGATATTAGTCAGACAACCAATAGCGTGACAAGACGTGCTTTGCTTGATCAAGTCAATCCATATCATTGTGCCGTATACGTACGCACGGATAATTAAATCAACGACTGAATGCTAACTGATTACAAAACTTTGGATCACTCGAAACGTCAAGCCATGCAACAACTAAAACACAAAAAGAGAGATTCCGTTGGAAACAAAGTCAAATTAATGAACATTTCGGTACAAATAACGAAAACCAGTGTTCCAACATTCATCTGACACCTCTGAAATCAATTGGGTTCAATGCATAAAGCTTATGATAAATCCACCCGAACTCCGAGTCTGACTACCTACACTATGAGATCTCTGCCCTACTTTAGAATTGGGCACTCTTCCTTTTTTACTATGATCGAACCGCAGACAATCAGAAACTAAGCTAGTAGCGATTATTCAGCTTAAAAACAGCACTTCATGAATCAGGAATCGTTTACTTCACTAACACGTTTCTCTTCAACCTTGACATCCTCCTTTGCATCCCGTAACAGCTCTTCTGGTGTTGCAGCTGGGTCTAGATCCCAGCATCCTTCAGGCAAATCATTCACTTCTTTTAGCATCCAAGAAGGCACCTGATGCGAGAATCTTAGCATCTCTCCCCTCGGTATCCATCGCCTCGAACCCTTGTCCGCATTCCTTTGATATACTGTCTTGAATCCTTCTAGCTTAATTAAAGGGTTGACCCAAACACCAAGCTCTTCTTCCTTGTAATCGTCTACAACCTCTACCATTTCATACTGGTGCCTCACTTCGTATGGCGTCGACCTGCTCCAATCCGATGACCAGTTCCGATAAACTGCCCATATGTCGCCTCTTTTTGGGTAGATACGGGCACAGCCTCCCCTACCGACCTTCTCTTTGCTCAGAAGGTGTGAGAACATGTTCACTTGATCGACCACGTCCGAGTTGGACGCCCGAAAGTGTCCGCATGACTTTGTGAAACCTGAACTGATCCAGTTTACTGGTCCAAATTCGGAATCGCTCTTGGAGCTCAAGTAGCTGATGTGGATCTTGAAAGGACTCAGTGAGATGATCTGACGGATGAGACAGTACAAGCGAGGCATTCCGTCTTCTTCGTCATATAATGCCCATATCTGTTTTGGCTTGAAACATTCCTCCAGCCTGTCCTTGTCAAAGTCATGGAAGTCAGAGTCAGGGACAGTGAGCGTCAGTGGTCCGGTTCTCCTTGGCTCGGGGTGTGAAATTCCCAGATTTGATTTTCTCCTGATTCCTGCGGGTCTACCACCGGCTCCTTTTCCAACTTCTTTCTTCTTTTCAGATTCTGCGGCTGAAGCCAACCTTATCTCCTCCAGCTTCTTTCGAATTTCTTTTCTTGCCTTTTCCATCAGTAAGATTCTAACATCAATGGCCGGCAGGAATGAGCAGCGCCTTGAGGGCTCATTTGGACCGGCAACCTTGGCATTGTTACTGCTGCTTCCATTTCCGTTTGCTTTTGCTGCTTCGGAAACAACCTTACCTCCAACACTGTTTCCATTTGCAGGGACAGTTACAAAATCGACCTTTCTTTTCTTGTATGGTCTGGTAGTCTTGATGATGCCAGCAACAGACTCGTGAGAAGCACAGGAGCCGTTGGCATTTACACTAGCCACCCCATCATTTGACACTCCAACAGCTCCTTGTATCTTTTTCCCAGGTTTATTGACATACCCATTGGCATGGTACGTTGCATCTGCAGATGCAGAACTAAATCCATTAGGATCCACATAGCCAGTCGTGGTTCCAGGACAAGTTGTGCCCCACTGAAATGACATGTTCGAAGCATAATCCGATCCGTGGCCAGAATGATATCCAGGCACACTGTTTCCTGCGACGTATACAGTATTAGTAGGGTAATATGAAACGTTATTATATCCATGATGATGACTTCCGTGGCCATTAGTATCAGGTACATATGACCAAGAGCCAACGGGGTAAGAGCCATTAATTGGAGCTGTCCCCAGCTCCACGGCCATAAAAGTAGCACGGCAGTTCTTGCATGAGAGCCTCTTATTGACATACTTCCTCAGATACTCGTACTGAACTTGACAAGACGTGCAAACGGTCCAGAACGTGGGAGGCAGTGATGACTTATCACAATATGCGGCCCCTGAGACAACTGCAGAGGACATTTGCCCGTTCCTTTTCAGGTCATAAGATGCCCTCTTGCTGTTATCTGACAAAACGGCCCATGCTTCAGAAGCAATCCTGAACGCCTCGTCGGCTCCAACACTCCTATTCTTATCTGGATGGAGCAAGAAAGCCAGCTTCTTGTAATGTCTCTTCACCATAGACCTATCCGCATTCGGTTTCAATCCAAGAACAGAATAGAAATCCGTTTCTCCATTGATTTTGGCCTCGGAAGCTACGTAAACATCAAGCGTGGCCACCGTTTGAGATATACCATCCAGTCCCGGACACAGAGATTGAGCTTTCAAGGCATAATTCCTGGCGCCTGTGAAGTCTCTCAAGGCAAATCGCTTCTCAGCATTCTCTTTCGCCTTCAGAGCCTCCTCCCAGTTTTGTTCCATGTTAAAATTTAAAGCATCAAGGATTTAAGAAGACAGAACCAACAGTAGAGCAGATTAGTACACAGAAACAAACGGTGATAGAGCCCAGCTACATACCTGCACAAAATATATGAAAAAATAGAAAAAGAATTACAATTTTGACACTCAAGTCTACGTACCACAAGCATATGCCGTGATATTCAAGAAATGCACCAGCAACCGATTAACAGCTAAAGACAATGAAAGATGGCAAATGGAAACAAACGTCAACCACAAAACTAAACAATCAAACATAAATTCACCATGACCGTTTCTTAGACAATTCAAAAGCAACAAAATTTATCACGATATATCAAATAAATGAAAGCAAGGCTCGTTAGAAACAAAAAGAGGGGGGGGGGACAAAGAATGAAACAGGTTTCAACAACGAACTCAAATTAAACAGCTAGAATTTCGGAATACAAACTCACTCAAACCCTAAAAAGTGAGCTGAATTCCCAATTCCCAACCAATTCATCCATATCTTAGATCTATAACCCAATACAGAGTAGAAGGAAATGAGTAAAAAAAAACCAGTCAAAAATAGTCCAAAACTCCAAAAATATTCCAAATACAAGACCAAAATCTATGTCTAATCTCCAACTGCACCAATCAGTCATTACACAGCAAATTAACTGCAGAAATTTCGGCAGAAATTTCAGGAATACAACAAGATCGCAGCAAAAAACGCACAGATTACCATGTATTACAAAACAAGACCAAAATCCTAACAAGCTAAAGGACATTTAACAAATCTACAAGTCGAGGAAATTAAGCTGAAATTCAGGTGTAATAACAAAGAAAATTATAAATGAAGCTTACTGAAGCTAAGGCTCCGCGGTCGGATAAACATGACCGAGATCGTCAAACAACTTAACCGATCAACTGAAGTCCACTTCACAGCTCGAGCAGATCAAAATCTGACCTAAATTTGTAAATCTAGGAAATTTGAAGAGAAAAAAAACTTAAATATAAATTAGCAAAAATAATTTAGATTACATGTAAAATAGAAAAAAAGACAGAAATATGCTCGGGGTATTATCATTGAATGGGGAAAATTGATAGTTGAGGTTTCCGGTATACCGGCAGCGGAGAAGGGGGTTAAGGGTCCGTCAGTCGACGACGGGAAAATAGTTACGAAAATGAATAAAATTGAAATAAGTTGTAAATAAATTCTGGTTAAAAGTAACCGATGTTTATAACTTTATATTATGCAATTTAATAGGGTTGTATTCTAAAATGCACAGTAGTGTGTGATGCGCATACTTTATCACTTTTTTTTTAATATATAATAGATATGTTTTTTTAAATAAATTTGGAGTGAGTTTGGTGGTGGGTAGCTTCGTCCATAAAATTATTGTGGTATCCGAACGTTTTTAATTAATTAATTATAAATGTTTACAATAATTTTTTATGCCTGTTAGTTTTTTTCTTCAATTTGACGATTGATATATAATTACTCATATATATAAATAAGTATTTAGACGTAAATGGCTAAATGCTAGTTGGCCCATATTAAAAACGAACAAATAATAATACTACATGTGTAATGGGAAATAATATCTTTTTATTTAAATAAAAAATGAACAATTTTGCTTTCATCAATAAGATATTTAGGTAGATTGCTAGTAAAAGTATTAATTATGAAGATAATATGATATATACATTTATATATTAAATGGATGCATTGCTTTATTATTATTATTTTTTATCATTTGGTCCTTTAGATAAGATTTTTTTTTTGGTTTACTATTATAATTCACAAGTGTGTGAAATATATAATATATATTTTTATAATAACAAGTTTACTATTTATCTTTCAATACTTCATTCTAATTTATGTGCTCTAGAATATATATATATATATATATATATATATATATATATATATATATATATATATATATATATTTTAGAACCCAAATTTAAATATATATATTTATCTATACAAATATATACAAATATGGGTGAATTTGTTATAGTTATTAAAAAGTACTATTTAGTCACAATAATAAATCTATCCCTAAATAATAACTTAAAACATATAGTTATTGATTTTCATGGATGTGCATCATATATTTTGAGTGATGGTCTACTAATATCAACCATTATGCTATAGTTTGGGTGAAGATCTAAGATATGGACCTATAGTTTACAACTATGATAACTATGTTCGCTGCGTGCCTAGCAACACAAAGCTACAACTATTTTATTCGCAGGACATCTCTAGGACATCTAGAAAGTGTGATATTGATAAGGGTTTGTTAGTTTAGAAACTAGTAGTCTTTCAAAAAAGAAGTATAAGTATGGTACACATGGTGTACATGTTCAGTTTTTTGTTCTTTGCTAGCTATATTTAGGTTTTGTTACATTGAAAACAATATTACTAAATGGACTAAGTTGTCATTGGTTTTAGTTAACACTTCTGAGTGCACCAACATAAGGAAGGTGCAAAACTGCCACAACTCAACTTGAGGAATATGAAAATTCGCTTCTCCTCAATATAAAGAATGTGTAGAGTTGCCGCATCTCAGCTAATGAAGCGTGCAATCCTACCACATGTAGCTAAAGTTAATGAAGAAGTAGAAGAATACGAGGTCTGGACATATCTTAGCGAGAGCTACGTGCAATCTTGCTAGACCTCAGCATGAGATCTTTGCAATCCTATTAGACTCTAGTATGAGAACCATGTAATGCTACTACACCTCAGTTGGTTGAGTATGCATAACTACTGCAACTCAACTAATGCTTGATCAATGAAGAAACTAAATGAAGGATAATGGCAATAGTTCACGACCTATGTTTTCCATAGAATAAAATTGTAATTTCTAAATGACGACCATATTATATTTTGTTCATCTTTTGCGTCAATATATGCCATGCTTATGACATGTTGACTAGTCATGGCTTTTGCCTTTGGTAGTATAATATTAAAAAAAAATCATATTGGTATAATAGTTTAGATAAGTTCATACAATGATGCAACCACATAGCAAGAATTCCAATTTAGAAGTTAAGATGTCTAAACTTGAATCTCAATCACTAAATCGAGATTTCATTGATTGGTAAATGAGTATATACTAATATGTCTACCACTATATTACATTATGGGATAGAGAACATATATATAAAACTATCATTTATAAAATACAAGTATAGATATCCCTTACTATGTGTGTAGCATGCTAAGTAATAAGAAACTTACCCTTTTTATTCACAAGTATTAGAATAAAATAAATTACTACACACATACACATAAAATAGAGGAAATTAAGTTCAAATGCTTTTATGTAAAATGGGGAAATATGTCAAATTTCATAATATTGAAGAAATAAGCCTTTGATTGCATTTTTTGGGTAACTGATTACAATTGCCTCTCATTCCAATACCAATGAAATAATGGGAAATAGTATTGTGCTCACTTTATAGAATATTAATCTTTTGACAACAACGATTGCAATAACTTATATTTAGGTCCAAATGCCATACAATAAGTTGACTAGAGGTACAATGAAAAAAAATCTTAATTACAAGTTTGGATCTTTACTTTCCTATTTACATTTTTTATGAGCACATGCAATTTTAGACACCATATGAAAACGGTCCATCATTATGTGCTTATCCTTAGCCTTAACTCCTCTAAATACAGATATATTACATATTAATTGAAGGCACATAATCTATACTTAATCTAGAAACTATATATCACTATTGTATAATTAGTTTAGATAATTAAGGCTAATAATTTATTTATTAATATGTAACGTGTTTCAATTCTAATTGACTACTTCTAATTTTAATTGGAGTTTAATTAAAACAAAACCACTAATCTTACATAGTAATGATAATGCTCACCGAGCATCCTATGATATATGTGGATCAATCAAGTTGATTACTAGGCCTTGTTCTTTTCAACATATTTTTATGATTTATAAGATAAAATTAGATCAATATTGTACCGATCTAAAAATTACTAATGAAATTTTTTGTTTTTAAATATTATTTTATGGAAAATTAAACACAAACTAAAGGATGTCACTACTATACTCAGTATAAGTCCCATTTTCGTTCTATTATTATCTCAAGCATAATGCTGAAATACTTGAACTTTTATAGTAATCAAATGCAAGAACGAAGAACAAGGGAATACCATAGAAATAAATATAAGTATTGATCAAGTGGAGATCTAATCCAAATACAAATGGAAAACAAGATAAATTCATTAGTTCAAAATATTCAAAACCAAAAAAATATTAACGTGTATAACTACTTGATAGCTATGACTCTATACCCAAAACCTAAAGGTATCACTCCACCATAGGCATAAAATTGAAGTAATTGATGTCGTCATCAAAACCTTGCTACACATAACAAGCATCATGTGCTCATCAAATGAGTAGTGGCCATAGCAAATTAGAATTACTATAGTTTAGTAATAGGACACACATGCAACACATGAGACATATATGGCATAGTATATCACATAGATTATATATATGATTATAAAAGTAGTAAACATACAAACATACCACATAAAATAATGAAAACATAATATCATACGATTCAAGAGAGAAGGAGAAAACTTAAAGGAAATTTATATTCAAATCATTACTTAATGATTGCATAATATCAGTTTGTTCACTTTGAGAACATAGATATATACCCCCACACTAAAATGATACTTTCTAATCTAGCACTCGGACGCTATTAGCTTTGAGAATATCCCGATTGGATAATATGATAAAGGTTAAATAAATACCACCTAACTTTAATGATTAAACACTTGGAAATATTTTGCACTTAAAAGACCATTTTACCCTTACAAAATCTCATCACTATTTTTGTCATGAAATCTTTATTTCAACTAATTACTTTGCCAAAATCAATATAACTTATAGGTACCTCATATTGAATATTTTTAGGTCAAAAATAGAGTATAACACAATTTTCTAGTAGGTGAAAAGACCAATATACCCCTAGGCCTATTTATGTCATATTATGCCATTTTTAATGCCAAACACTTTTATTATTAAAAAAAATTAAACCAAGGCTTATTTACTTTAAAATAGTCATATTAAATACAAATACTATCTATGGAATTTCTCATATTATTGTAAAATGACTGAAATGCCCTTACACTCTAAATGGGTTAAGTTTTCTCTTAAAACCTTAATAAGAATACATCTAATAAAATTTAGATGAGTTCTCTTTTTATTAAAATATTTGTACGTTTAAAATAACTTATGTTTCTATAAATCAGTAATTTGACATGAAATAAATAATTTCCATTTAACTCCCTCAAACACTTTAAAATTTTGAAAATATATAACCAACTCTAAACTACTTCAAAATCGAACATATCATGTATGAAAATCATGAGGAATCAATACAATGTTATTACTAAAACCTAACACAAATGGCCAAAAATTGACAAAAATTCTCCTTGGCCAAATGGAACATAGAGGCTAGTCATATATTTTTCAACCATTTTCCATAATATTCATACATAAACATATGTACAAGAAAACACACACAATGTCATGCTAAGAGAAAATAATTCATCATTAAAAGACTAAATATCATATCCCTTTTTATTAACCCTAATTACCTTATGTGATTAAGCTTATTAATCATCCTAAGATTCCTTGATTATTCACTCATGTCTTTTCATATATAATCTTTCTTTCATTTGTTTTGTTAAATTATGGAAAAATTTATTTACGTGGTTAGACAATTTTACCCATTTTCACTTGTTATAATTTGTTTGTGCACAAAAATAATTTTGATACCAAATATTTTTGTGGCTTTCTAAAATTATTCTACATATTTTCCTAATTTTTCAAGTCTATTTGTTATGTTTTCTTATAAATACTCATTATTTGATTTTATATACAATTTAATTAGCTACAATTAGTTGTGATCAACCCTTTGACCTTTCTGAGCCATAGTTGTCCACTCTAACTTACCCAAATTAGTTTTGTTAGCTATGTCACATTCAATTAACCATGAAACTAGCCGTAATCAAACCATCCTCACTCAATCTCTTGCACATTTTCCATCAACATTTGGTCAAGTGCATAGCTAGCCAAAATCTTCCACTCCCTCATCAGATCTCTTACTGAAAATGGAAGGAAAGAGTAAGGTTTTACCTTGCCTATTAGCCTTTCATATACTCTCAACTTCATTAATATTTTATTCTATTTTTTTCTTAGTGTTTTCCCTTTGTTTCCCCTCACATTTGCCTATGCTTCTACTAATCTTGTTGTTGCTATTTGAGACTTATCTTCCTCATCTTCTCCTTAATTTTGCTCTTGATTTCCTTTACCTTAAATTTTAAACATTTATCTCAAGTGTTTTAGAGTTAAGATTTAGTGAAATATGGCGTGTGATCATGTTTTCCTTGGGTGAAGGAAGTGGTCAATTTTAGGAATAAAATTGCTAAAAGATAAGTAATATAATCTCTTCTCTTTAGATATATATAATATTTGGTTCCATGGGTGTGTTTATTTTTACATCCTTGATAACCATACTTTATTAAGGTTTATTGTATTCCTAATCACATATGTGTTTATATATGATAGATCATGTAAAAAGTTAAGTTATATATACCATGAATCATGCTTGTTTTAAATTCTGAATAAATCATCTCTATTGTGAAAAAAATTTGGAAGTGTGTAGTTGGGTTTTTTGCATGTTTAAGGTATCATATGAAAACTTAGGATGTTTAATTTACTACAAAATTTTTAGAGCTTGATTATGTTGATTATATAAAAATTATTGCCAAAACTATAAGAAACATCAAATTTGTCAACCAAAAATGTATTGTCGATCGAGAGGAAGTTATGCTATTTTGGCCTTGATTAATAGTTTATTAATATTATCATTATATTATTGTTTTATAGTTTTAAGGATGATGTTAAAATTTTGAGGTAATTAAATGGCTTAGAAAGTATGATTAGTATTTTATGAAGTTACGTATAAGAAATGTTTGAAAATCATGTATGTGTGTATTTGGTTTATCTATTGGGATAATTTAGGTGATCTTTTTTCTTTCAATTATTTTTAAGTTTTCATGATGTTCATTAGGTATTTTAATTAAATTTTGATATATAATATTGTTAGGGTTTCAACATGTTTAGAGTATGTTATCAAGTTTTGTAAGCCCTAAGGGCATTTGTGCCTTTTGACATGATTTATGTAATTTTTTCCCAAAAATAATTCATAAAATAATTCATATATGTGTTATTTTATATTATGTATGATAAACATGTGACATATAGTTATGCATGATTAATATTTTATGTGTTAAATGAGCTTTAAGTATAATAAAGGGTAAAATAGTAATTTTACCACTTTTAGAATTTTTTTTCCATAATTATAATATTATGATAAAATGTTTATTTTGATTTTATTTAGCTATGGTATATTTTTGTTTGGTTATAGAAGTGATTTACATTAAAATGGTTAAAAATGGACTAATATGACCATATTCAGTAATAATACTTTTTGGTCATTTCACCATAATTTGGAATTTTATAGATTTTTTTATCCATGCTCATTGTGCTTATTTTAACGTGTTTATAATAGTCTTGGTTTAAATATCATTTGATAATAATATGGTTGATGTTTAATATGGTATACAATAAGCATAGAAAACCCTAGAAATATGATGGCCATTGCATGTGCTTATTATTGAGGTTATATTATGTTTTTGGTTTGATTATATTTTATATTAAGTGTTTCCTTAAGTTTGGTGGATTAATAAAATTAATTGGATGTTTATGGCATGTTTGGTGATTAGAGTTTTTCCAAGGGCAATGTGGTATTTTCCTTAAGTGTTTGTGTTGATAAGTGTTTTGATTTGATTTGATTTTATAAGTGCTTATGGTTATATTGAGATGCTACAATTGTTAAAGAGAATTTATATTATCAAAATGAGTTGTAATGAAAGTGATTCTTAATGGAAAGTAGCATTCTAAAGTGATAAGTAGATTATAAGTGAAGTGGTAAGTGACCTAGTAATTATGGCAACTTGAGTGGCCCTATAGTTATATCTACCCCTATGTAAGTCAAAACCACTGGCCAATAGGAGTCACACTTAAGTATTATGTGTCTAATTATGGTCCCCAAGTGTGTTCTACTCTAAATGACAGTGGTTCCAATTTTTTTAAATAATAGTGGGATCCCTATTCTCAAAGTCGTTAATAAATTCACATGGTTACTAAGTAAAGAAATTAAGATGATTTATCCTTTAATCATATTCTTATATTGTGTACATGCCATATACCTACTCACAACATTCACAATTTGAGAAATATGTATCTTAGTACAAACCATAGCATACATCATATATCCCATAACATTAGTGTAACACCCCCAAAATTCACTCCTAAAAATTTTCGTTTAAATTTAGGGAATGTTACTGCCACACCTAACACAAGATAAATGTCCACAATCTATCTCTTGTTATATGCAAGGCTAAAACCTATCCAACAAAAATTTAAACAACATCTATGCTTTAAGGATAAACTTCCACAAGGAGATATCCACAAGCAGATGGCAAGTGAACAATTTCATTGAATAAAACCATCGATGAATAACTTAGCGGAACCTATAAATAACCTTAGATTTAAAAGCTTATCAAAGTAATGTGAAATTAAAATTCAATTACAAGACCCTTGAAATTTTAATACAACACTTGAAAATTTTCAAAAGTAAATACAGATAATTCGCAAAGGATTAAACTTCGAATTGCCTACTCTCTTAAGTTAAGACTTCAACCCAACAATAATATATGATCTCAAACCTACATAAGAGGTCTACTCCTCACCATTAGTGGATCTTCGCAGGACCCATTCAACTAAGGTAGTATCATTATGGGTCAAATACTGAGTAAATCACGACTACCTAACTCATGGAAAAAAACATGATACACATAAGATATGGTAATCTCTAGCTTACAATGATAATGCTTAATTATACATATGATAAATGTACCATTCCACTTATACAATAATTCATGCTCAATTATATATGCAATACATACATTATTCTACTCATATAATAATTTATGCTCGATTATACATGTGATACATATAATAAAACATGGGGTCACATATTCATGCTTATGAATACATGACTAGACATGACAATACATAGGATAAAAGCATATAAGAAATCACAATCGCATGCTAAGTAACACACACTACCCTAGAAGATAGCATTTTGCATATAAGGCCCACATGCGATTTGAATAATAGATCATGTGATAATTGAATACGAACATGCGTCATATGGCAACACTATTGTAAAGGAGACAACCGAGAGACATTCATAGGAAAAAGAAATATAAAGTCCATAAGTGAACGAGAATAATTCATTATTATATTTTATTATCGTGATCACAACTATTTAATTATATTATCTTTAGGATGGAGACTCAAAGAGATCGTAACAACTAATCTAGTACTCGAACAGTACTAGCCTTAGCTGGCCCGCTTAGAAATGTAACTAGACCACCAATAAATAGGACACCTAATCACTTAAGTATGCATACCAACTATAGGGCCAAAATATATCAAGACACCTATAGAGTAGAAGAGGGTCTCTCTGGACCTCATAAGCCATCCAGGATCGCATAATAGAAAAACACTGGAATGGTACCAAGTGAATACTAAACCTAATTCGAATAGCTACCCTGAGAAGTACAAGTCCCAACTTAAGATTTTTTTACTATAAGTGATTAATATTTTATTAAAGGATTTAAATCATAAATCAGGCCCCCCATAACAGCACTTAGCTCACTTCCATCAACACAATGAATTTCCATTATTATATCAATTCCAAGTGGCATTAAAACTGATTGATTTCAAGTGGCATTAAAGCTAATACAATTCTAGGTGGAATTAAAGCCGAATAATTTTAAGTGACATTAGAGCCGAATAATTTCATGGCATAAAATACAGCATAAGGTATCTTACAATTTCAATCCATACTCAACCATGGATATGGTTTTCTAAACCGATTACAGTTTAGGCACAATAGAACATACTCCAAAATCACCCAATATTTCATAGTTAGGTGGAAATTTTAACCAAATAATCATACTCAACCCTTCACATACTCCCACACATACATATTCAAGAGTCACACGCGTTATATTGAGGATATAAACTCATATATACATACAATTACCACACAGGACGCAACATACGTTTGACATGATTAAATAATCGATAAGCATACTCATCACCTTCCACTCTCAACAGACATACATTCCAAATTCCTCCATAAGTAAAGGTAAGTAATGACTTACCTAAATTTGAAGCTAGCTAAGCAAGTTGAGAAAGAGAGAGAGAGCTATCGAGAGCTCGACAATCCACAAGAAAAATTTCCTAGATCGCTGATAGAAATTGGAAAACTAGGTTAGAAACTACCTTATTGATCAATAATTCAAATATTAGAATTAAATCAGCACAAGGAGACACAAATAGATTTTCTTAGAAAACATATCCAAAACCTAAGACTCTCAAGTGTAGCTCTATTAAGATTTAAAATTAAATATTAACCAAATTGGGTTAAACACATATCACTTTGGGCATTTCAAAAAGAGTTGGAAAGCCAAGGAAAGGATAATAGATTATAAGTTAATTTTGTCGAAAATAGCTTACTCATTAGGTTTTACGACCAAAGAGACAGAACAACTTTTTCAAGGGAACCAACCCAACCTAATTATATAAAAATACAATTCAAATGATTTTGAATCAAAACTAGTAATCTATTAGGTGAGAGAAACATAAGCAATTCATTTTCATAGAACTATATCCAAAATTAGGGTTTTTAAGCCTGAATTGCAACCCAACAAGTTTAATTTTATTATCTCAAATTGATAGCTTAAGAGTACAATTAAACTATTTTTAAATAAAACTAGATAATCAATTTCAACGAAATAATCTTTCAAGTAGCCATTTCAAGACTATCGATTTTCAAAATTAGGGTTTTAAAGCCTAAGACAGAAACTTGAATAATTCAAATCAATTAATTCCAATTGAAGGTGTTAGAATGCATTTAAGGTCATTTCAACTATTTCTATAAATTCAATTTTAGAAAAACAACTATACAAATGACTAATTTCATAATTTCATTTGAAATATAGGGTTTTAGGCCTCAAAATGCAATCCGATTAAATTTTATTAATTTATTTAAATTGAATGGTTAAAAATGCAATTAGATATATTTTATAACATATTATATAATCAATTGATCAAAACCAAAAAGAGAAATATCCAATTTAGTATAATTAGGGTTTTTGAGTTCAGAATGCAAATACGGTCAATTCTTGCTAAAATATATAAATTGATGGTTTAGAATTGTAATTAAATATATTATAACATAAATTATATAATAAATTGAATAAAATAACTCAATTTCACAATCCAATTTAGATCCACAAGAGTTTTGACCTAGAAATCCAATTTCGATCAATTTCACACAATGTTCCCAAATTAACACTTCCAATATAAAATTAAATACATTTCAAAGGATATTGTAAAATAAATTGACTAAAACAACTCAAGTATGCAATCTAATTTCATCACACATGAATTTTGACCTAGAAATCTAATGTTGATTAATTCTGCATAAATTTCTCAAATTGATGATTCCGATATGAAATTAGTTACATTTTATAACATATTGTATAATTAATTTATCAAAAATAGCTTAATTGGATGAATCTGTAAAATCCGGACATAATCAAGTCAAAAATCTGATTCTCACAAATCAACCATATACGCTACAATTAAACACTCTAAATCAATCATACAACATATATATACATAATTAAATAACTAATTTATCTCATCATAAGCTAATTCATACCAAATTAATCAAAATAAGGGTTAGGGTTTCTAAAAATATATACCATACAAAGATCCTTTTATGAAGATAATATAAAATGAGGCAAATCTATGAAAGGATCAAAATTGGGAAATGGGTGTGGGTGTAGAAAAGAGGAAGTACAACTTGCTTGGTCACTTCAACCATTCTTCCATTACTAAGCCATTATAGCTTATATGGTTTGTGATGCAGGAGCAAACAATCAAGAACTTCTTTGCTCTATTGACATTCAACTTTAAAAACTTTAGTAAAATTTGGTAGTCTCAAAATGGGTGTCTCACTAAGCTTACTCTTGATCACCTCAATTGCTTATTGGTTACTGGTGTCCGCTTGAATTTTCCCTTCTTAAGACACTGGGTAATAGGTCCCAAACGAGTGCTAAATCCTTTTATAATGATCATATAAAAATTTCTCTATTATACCAATTAAAACATTAGCAAAACAAATATGACAAGGAATTAGATTGGGTAGAGTTTACATTCTTAATACGTCTGGATCAAGATATTTCCCTTCACCTCATCGCAAATCAATTAGCCAATCATAGCTTTCATTAAGATTAAAATCTTAAATATAGATAATTGTATCAATTGGAAAATAAATAAAATCTAAAGACAAAATATAATACCCTCTTTATTCACTATGAGAAAATTACTATTCAATATGATGGACTGGGAATAAGAAATTGAGATCAAGAGATGGGAGATTGTAGATTAATTAGGGTTAGGATCATATTAGGCGATGACATGCAAAGAACCCTAGATCTCTCCTTTATTCTCCCTAAAATAACCATCTTTTCATCCTATATGTTCTCTACTTAATTTGAGCAAAAATAACCCTTTAAATTCATAACCGCTCATTAACTCAAGTTCCTATGTTAATGGATGCTAAAGGATTTCTCACCATGTATTAACATGACCCTCTATCGAGCGACATGATCTGTGTCAGCCTCATCAGCGTCAACCATGTTATGTATTTCAATCATAACTTATTCATTTGATTTCAAATTGAGCCAATTTTTTTATGATTTGGAAAGCTAACACAAATATCCACAACTTTTATTTTTAATACTTTTCCAAATTCATATCGCATCATGGTTGGATTTGTATGTATTTCCACTTTTTCATACTTTTGAGCACTTATGGTTTCTTCCTCTTTATTCCAAATATAGCATTTTAGCTCCTTTTGATCCCATTTTTTTGAAATACCTACAAAATATGATCAAAAGTAGTAAAAAAAGAATATTTGGACTAAAGCATGAAAAAACTATCATATAATCACACTAAATATTCATGTTAAAGTTCCATATGATCGACACAATCCATACCTATCATTAGGTGAGGTGAGGGTTATTGTGTAAGGTGATGTTGTAGATGGGGGTGGATTTACATGAGAATTTGTTGCATACTTGCATCCAAGGGGTGATCTATGTGGGTTTTTGAAACAAAAGGGGATGATTTGCATAATGCTTTGACACTACAAAGGTGTGGTTGCATGACGTTGTGTATGTTACTCAAAGCTCTGATCAATAAAAAATAGTGATAATGATGGATGAAAGATAGAGGAGTTGAGGAAAGGAAGAGGGAGTTTGGGGACAACTTAAACCACGTGCCAATTTAATTAAGGAGTAAAGAGAAAAGGGTACTTATAAAGGGAGTAGGGGTGGGGATGCAAATAGGAAAAGAGCTAAAGATGTAAGGTCAGGGAGGCATAGTCTTGCAGTTTCCATGCAACAGAAGCTAGGAAAGGAAAGGAACTTAGTGTGTTGGGTTTCTATAGGCTAGGTTTCAAACTAGGGTGGCCAAGAAGATGTAGGGATAGGAAAAGTAAAGCCATGTGTGAGAAGGAGGCATGGTTTGAAAAGGAATGAGGAGAAGGTTGATCGAGATGGAAGGAGAAGGAAAAGAAAAAAAAATAAAATTGAGAAGTAAAAGGGAAAAGAAAAAGGGATTTAGAGTTAGGATTATAATTAGGTTTAAAGTTTAAGATTAGGGAATTCGGATAAAATGAAAATATTAATTACCCAACATTAGGGTTAGGTTAAAATATTAATTACTCAGGATTATGATTAGATAAAATTTAAGGTATTACATCACTTCCCTAAAAAATTGTCTTAGATGGTCCCTAAGAATATATTCCTCACCATATTGTGTCGAGCATCCCTCACACCCATAAACCCTATCTTTATGTAAATGAAATAAAAATCAGTTGAGGGGCATCACATACACATTCTTATGCAAAGAAACTTGAGTTTTTACTCAAGAAGATGGAGGGTGGAGACTAAGGAGGACTGAATGTAGAACCCATGAAAAAATGATATCAATCTATTGGGTGATGCTACAACATATTAGGCACATTATATTTCCATATCATTTAATTTATCCATTTCTTCTTCTTTGGTGTTTCTACTTTTGTGTGAATCCTTTAGTTTCACTATGATATCAATTATGTGCTAGATTCTTATTTAGTTGTGTTATTAGATGAACATGTTATTTGTAATGAATCTCTTTTGCTAGCAAAGATATTTTGAATCACCATTTTTCATCCAAGTTTTCTTATTACCTTCTTCTTATTAGTATTTGATCACTAATAATGGGTTGTATAACTAAGATTTGCCCTAATAAAGGCATGACTAATGAATAGGCTTGGGTGATACTTGTGTTAGTGCATGAAAATGACTAACATGTGAGGTATGGATATATATTTTCACCAAGTAAAACTATATGGAACCTATGCATTCTTTATTCCAAACTCCAAGAGTGCATAAAGATATATAAGTTTGGTAGGCTTGGATAGTATGTATATGGCTTCAAGAGAAGTATATGTGCCTTTAGATTTCAATTTATTAGGGTTGATTAGTGTTGTGGTGTTACAACACTGAGATGTTTGTAGCTATAGGAGATTCAAAAGCTCAACTATTTATTTAATTACATGAATTCTTTCAGATTTCACTACTTTCTTTGCTTATTAGATTTTACTCTTTAATCAATTATAGTGATTGATCTCACATGAATGTATGTCATTGACACCCTATGGATTTGACACTCACGTTCTCCCTTTATTACTTGATCAGCCACATATACTTGAATATATGCTAAAAAAAGCCCCAACAAATTTAAAGTTAAATTTCTCATGGTTTCAAAATGTTTTTCAAGTGTTAGATTTTAAAGCTCTATTATTTTCAAACCCATAGTTATAACACCCCAGACTTACACTAGTTGCCAGTATTTACCTAGAGCACTTTTGATATTAATGAGTTATCACACAGATCAACATATGTCCTTTTGACCATGTTTTGTCCTCACTCGCACATATTCTAGAAACTTTTTAATATTTCACCATCCTTGGACTACTCCAAGTCATACAAGCTTAACTATAGAGTTATTCAAGTATAAACTTCCAAAAAGAGTATATACCTTGCTACTATAAGTAGTGTTATCAATCATATTAAGCTTCTATCATCCACCGCTAATTTGGGGGGTATTATAGTAATAATTTGTGAACTAGAGTGGGATTGGGAATGTGTTATCAATTTGTGGATATTATGTGTTAATTGTGATGCATTCCATAATGCTCAAATATCTTGTGACTTTTTATTAACTCTAGCTTTTAAGATATCAATTGCTACCAATCACATATTTGGGCACTTAGAAGCCTTCATGGATATCATCAATGACCATATGAATGGCTATATTTAGTCTCCACCACCACCACCATTACTAACACCAGCTCTGAAGGAGTGGCTCAGGCTAGCTATACATCATCATTTACCAAACTTTGAGTGTTTATATGACCTTAATGTCAACAAGAGGTGGATTAGAGATGTGGAGAAGATATTCATTGCATGTGGTTGGCCAAATAACAAAATATTTAACATGGTAGTGTAATATTTGAGGGTTCAAGCTAACACATGGCAGAGGAGTTTCGAGCATAGAGGTGGAGAGCCTACAACTTGGGGTCATTTCTTAAGGTATTACTAGTAAGATTTTATCCTATTCAACTTTGTATGAGAAAATACGATGAGTTCATAGTTCTTTGGTAGTGGATAAGTATAATGTATGGTGCATGGACTTAATCCATTTTAATTTAAAGGTTAAGGCTAGTGAGGTAATTTTTTTCACCACTTTAAGTTAGGGATCAAGAACTGATACCAGAAACTATTGATTATATTTTCCTATTAGACATAGTCAACATGAACGAGTAGACCTTAAAAGCTTCTTCAGTGATTCATGTTAGGAGTGCCCATTTGGGAGTAAGAGAAAGTTTGATGATCTTTAGTTCCCTGATGGTGGGAAGAATTAATATTCTAGAGGTAGTAGATTATCTAGGTATAGTAGGTTTGTGGGGTCATCACCTTGATTGGGAGGCCAATCAAAAGGCCACCTTAGGGAGATGCTCTTTTGCCACAAGAATTTTGGATAAAACCTTGTAAGGGTTGATTTCTTTGATAATAAGGTAGTTTTTCAAATTTGTGATATGCTAGGGCACAATTCCTTTGAGTGCTGAGTTAAAGGTGACAGTGTTTAGAGGGGTCAGTCTTAAGTCCACAATACCTCTTTAGTTCAATAGTAGAAAGCTTTGAGATTATCTCCTTTACCAACTTGCCTTGCTAGTTATGTTAGCTAATTTAGGCTTTAGAAGCCTCATACGTCTCATTCAGGTCAAGGATTTGGTAGTGTTGCTAAAGTTACTTAAGATGGTCACCTGAATCTGATCAATTAGTCAGAGGTTGAATATTAGGCAGACGTGCTTATCGATATGCTTATTGTTTCTTCCCCGTTAGCATGCGTACTTTTTTATTTTGGTGCATCCTATTTTTTTGTGTTATCTACCTTTGTTGCGAGATCTACCTTATCTCTTTCTATTAATATTTATTCTTCTATTATGTTTCCTTCAAGAGATATGGTTGCTTGTTCTAGAATTTATAAAGGTGTGGCCTTAGTTATTAGTGGTGTTAAATTTCCCCTATACATTATTGTAATAACCTAAACATTTATTTTAGGATTAAAGAATAAAATAAGAAATTATTGAATAATATTTTAATTATATGTACCATTTTTAATAAAATAATAATAATTATTATTATAGCAATAAAGAAATAAAAATGATGCAGGAATATAGTTAATGGAGACTAATTTAATTAACTAACCTAAGATAAATTATAAATAAACTATAATAAATTCTAAATTAATAAAAGTTAATAATAATATTATTATTATTATTATTATTATTATTATTTATCTCCAAGACTCCTAAAAACCCAAAACACCCTACCACCTCATTTTTCCTTTTTTTCTTTTCTCCTTTTCTCCTTTTCTTTTTTTCTTCGTCCTTTCCTTCTCCTTCGGCTGGCTAGGTTGTGCCCAGTGGTGACCTAACTCTCCTCTCCCTCTCTTTTTTCCCATCTACTTTCCCCTACTTAATCCCTTTTTTTCTTTTTCTCCCCGCGATCAGCCCAACCTAGTGCATAACCCTCCTCTTTTCCCTTTTCCTCCCTCTCTTTTTTCTTTCTTTCCTTTTCTGCCCCATCTTCTTCCTCTGACTTGCACACCTCCTGTGTGATACTACACTTTGCAACCTTCCCCTCCCCACTCTCCCTTCTCCTTTCCTCTTTTGAGCCTATAAGGTGTGCAATAGGCACATCCCCTACATGGTCCCCCTTACCCTACGAACTCCATCTCCACCCACCTGCTCCCCTACCCCTACAAACCTGCCCCTTACCATGTCCCCCTACGCAACTATATCGACTTGCATGATGACTGATAGCTACCAACCCGTCCCTTTGTCTTATTCCTCTCCTTTTCCACTTCCTCTTTCCCCTACACCTATAAACCCCCCACTCCCTTCTTCCCTCTTCTTTCTGCCTGATCCTCCACCCTACCTCCCTTACTCTCGGTGCCCAAATAGATGTCACCACCATTGCCACCAGGTCATGCCACCATCTCCACTCCCTCCCATCCTCTTCCCTACATCACCTTGCACCCACTAAGCCTCTCCCCTTCCCTTCCTTCCCCTTCCTCTTCCCTTCCCACCCATGTAAAGTGGGCAGCTCAAGCTGCCTTTTGTACCTTACGCCACCACTAGTGCCACCCTACACTGATTCCACCATTGCTATCACCACCCTCCATATCTCCCTTTCTACACAAAAGACCCCCTGCCATAGCCACATCTCCATCTCTCCCTTTCTCCCCTCTTCTATCTTCCCTTTCCTTTTCTCTTCCTCTCGAGCATTGTCGATGCCACCACTGTGTTGCCGCTGTGAGACCACCACCACAACCATAGGCCTCTTGAACTAGGAAGCCTCACCACCCAAGAAACATTCCCTTCCCTCTCTTGTTCCAACCCTAAAAGTCCCTCCTTTGCACCTCCACCACCACCACTGCTGCTATGCCACCGTTATTGCCACCTCTCACCTTCTATCCTTTCTAGTTATACCTTTATCCCTCTTACTTGTTTAATGTATTTTATTTAATAACTTATCATCATCATCATCATCATTAATATTTTGGTGAAAAAAATAAGGAAAAAAAGAAAAAGAGGTAAGAAGAAAGTAAAATGATCTAGTTGATACTCTCATTATAGGTACTGAACAAACATTTCCCTATAAGGAGGCATACGATTCTTGCGTCAAGCCCAGGATCCAATTAGGTAAGGATATAGTTAAGATTCATATTGTGTTATGAATCTTGTGTGTAATCAATGTATTGGTATGTTATGTGTAAATATAAGTGTATGCGAACTAAGTATGTATGTGGTGCAACTTATCTTTCAAGGAGCTAATGTATGGTGAGTATGATTTTCATTATGTGTTATATTTGTGGTTAGAACTTGCTATGGATGGACATGTTCTCATATATGGTTGAAATAATAATATATGTATGCCTAGATGCCTTATATGGGACTTGAGTGGCTATGGGAGATTAAATCAAATAAAGAGGGAGGAGTGAGTGAGGTGATATATGAAGAATGTCCTAGGTCTCTCATGAAACTATGGTAGAGAAAAATAAAAGGAGAAATAATAATACGAGGGGTTAAGGTGAAAACTTGCATGGGAAGTGTGTACTTTGCATGGGGGAAAGATTTATGTGGGGAAAGACTTGCTAGGAGGTTAACCATGGGGAGAAAAGAGTGTTTTGGGTGGTTGGTGTACTTAGGGAAGTTTTAGTACGTGGGTTGATAGAAGGTGCATGAGGAGTATAAGCTAGGGTTTTGGGGGGAAATAACCCTAAGGATAAGGGTGTTTTGGAGAAAGGTTGAGGAAGTTGGTTGAACATTGGTGTTGTGATGATGGATGTACACATGGAGGGTGTGAGTCATGCCAAATGGAGGGTAAATTTGTGTATGAGAAGAGGGTATAGGAGAAGAAGGGGGATTAATAGGGTTTTGGGGGGTGACCAACTAGGGTGTCATTATCACATGTGAGAATTGATGAGTTGGGTTGTGAGGTTGGAGTTGGGGTGAGTATGGTGAGGGTACTTGAATCAAGGGAGATATGGACTGAGTAAGGAGAGGAGAGGTAAGGGCCACATAGGTCAAATTAGGGTTGACCTATGTATATGTGGTTTCTAAGTTCGTTATGAGCATGGTGGAAAGTGTCTAGGGATCCTGGAGTCTTGGAGGATGTAGATGTTCCAAGTTCAGGGATAAGGTCTTCAGGAAGTTTGGGTTGGTAGATTGGTAAAAGGTCATGAGTGCCCATTGGGGTATTCATATCTAGATGGGTGTTACTTGGTAAATAATACATGAATAAAATACTAATCACTTAAAGTGGAAGATTTTTTAGCCAAATCTAGTTATAATAGTGCTAGGAGCATTTTATCCTAAATTTGTATATGTTATTGGTCCACCGATTATAATAGTGGCTAAGTGCATTTTGCCCTAGAATAGTTATTCTCGGTCCACCAATTATAATAGTGAGGGGTCCGGAGCTCAATAGTTTAAACCCTTGGATGGTAACAATTTATAGAAAATACACTAATCACTTATAGGGGTCAAGACCGGATGTAGGATATTTATTGGTCCACCACTTATAAAAGTGGATAGGAGTATTTTGCCTTAGAGATGTACATGTTTACTGGTCCACCGGTCATAATAATGGCTAGGCGTATTCTACCCTAGAGTAGTTATTTTCGGTCCACCGGTCATAATACTAGAATCCCTATACTCACATGGATATAATTTGAGAGATGTGTAAAGGCGGTACTAATGGCCTAAGCTTTGATAGGGGTAAATAATCTAATAAAACTTACTACATGCAAAATATATGTGTTTTATGTTTTTGTGCCCTGTCTTGACTATATTATTACCTTACTCAATATGTAGTATACTGATCACCCTTATCATGGGTGCTATTCATTCCCACAAATAGTAGCCCATACCGAGTATGTGAAGGTAGGCAATGAGGCCCTAGAAGACTTTTCAGCTTATGATGAGCTGGTCGAGGTAGAGTGATATCTTGATGTCCTCGGCAACGGTGTCAAAAACTTGACACATTCATATCTGCAAGCACACGGGGTTGGAGTAGTATTCAAGATCGATCCCACAAGAATTAGTGAATTACCACTAAGACAATGATGGAACTTAGCTATACCTAGACTATGAAATGATAAGAAGTGAGAAATTGTAAGCTAAAATAACTAACTAAGCTAAAAAGAAAGGAAAATAGCACTCAAGCGAATTAAGTAAATAGAAAAGCTAAGGTTCCAGTTTATTGCCCCCAACCCTCCATGTAATTGAACACCACATTACAAATTGATTCAACAATTATAATCAATCATGCCAATAAGTATAGAAAGTGTTGTGCTTTCTCAAGCCAAAAACACCCTATTACATCTCTATGGCCCTAACTATCTCTAGCTTAGGGTCTAATAGAGTGTAATACCTTAAAGTCTATATAGTTTCCTCCTTTATTATTGTAGAGGTCAAATTGATCATCTCTCGACCTACAGTTTAATCTCTAGTTGTGCTATTGGGTATAATACTAGATTATCTCTCAATTTCACCGATGTTTCCCACACCAAAAATCACAACCTGGCCGGAGTTTGTCATTCTATCAATCAATCAACAACACAAAGCAAGGATCATGAATTAAAAAAATGCAAATATTTAACACATTTGGATTAGGAGAAACTCCCCTTCACCTTAGCACAAAAATCTAGCCAATCAAACTCATAGTAAGAACATTAAGAATAACAAGAGAGTCCATAGATAGATAAGAGAGAAAAGAAAATACCCTTGAAATCCAATGATTCGTACAAGTGTTTAACTTTTTGCACCTAGATCTCTAGTTTACAAAAAAAACTTACGGAATTAGGGAAGAGGATGGAGGAGAGAGAAGAGATAGGGAGTGGAGGCTGCTAAGATGAAAAATTAGAATGAGAGTTTAAATACTACGGCCTTTCAAATCCCTAGGGTGTTAATAAACATGGGCTTCCTGTGTCAGCTTTGACAATACTAGGTATTTCGATCATAACTCTTTCATCAGAACTTTGACTAAGTTAATTTTAGATGCATTGGAAATATATTGAAAAGGTATACAACTTTAATGGTGAAAGATTCTCTAAATTCAAATCTTATCTTGGTCTAAATGCCACTTCTTTCATGCCCATATACTTTGTTAATCTTATTCTTGCGTCCATCCTTCATGCTTGTTTGTTCCTTGAGATCCTGCAAGTTTTCATAACACAAAGGCAGTAACAAGAATAAAAGGGGGAATTCCAACTGAAATTTGAGATAAAAACTCTTATAAACCTTAGGAATAAGATGAAAAAGTCATACTTACCAACTCCCCCATGCCTAAACATTTGCTTGTGCCCAAGCAAATTAATATAAGAAACACACCATGGGGAAAAAGAAAGAAGTAGGATCCATTTCTATAAAAAAAAAAAAAGTTTTTAGCCCTTTAATAGCACAAGAGTCAAGTTAGAAGTAATAAGACCAAAAAATATAACAATTAAAATCTCAAAATCCTTTATCGAAATATTTTTAGGTTTCCCCCTTATTTTAGAATTGTAACTATGCTCTCGAGCTTTAGGGCCCTACTATGAAACACAGGACATCCAATAGTGGATATCAGGCAACCGTATACCAACTCACTCATTCCTTAAGGTTTTGAATTATAATTCTCACTTTAGGTCTTGTGGACACACCTCTCATTTGTTTTATTGTATTTAAAGGTTCTGCTCTAGTCCTCTCACTCATGATCAAGATCATTCATATGCTTGCAATGCTTTTCAATTCTTCACCACTAGAAATACTTAGAACACACAAAAATCAAGTGGTCTTATTAGGGTTATAACAGGGCCATGGGTTAAAAGTTTAGGACATAAATTTTTATGGAAGTGGAGTTAAAAGTCTAGTACCAATGAGGTATGGTTAATTCTATTTTTTTAATAACATATATTTCACCATCCTAAATTTTCATCATGAAACACAAGCACCCCAGAACTTCTTATTGATTCTTTTTTTTTTCAAGAATGACAAGAGATATATCGAATTGCTTTTCATCCTACACAACAATTCACTCTTTCACACCTCCTCCATGCTTCGCTTACATCATATTTCCAACCTCCTTTTTTCAAATTTTGCAACACCCATTTGTTATAGACTTAGGGAGGGATAAATTAAATTAGGTTACATGTGTGGTTAGATCAAGAAAAATGGCCATAAGCACAACAAGGTTAGCAAAGGATAAAACGTGAAGGTCAAGCTATTTGGCTAATGTAGGTTATGCCAAAAAAAAGTGCCTCTATCATTTTAATACACATCTAAGTCATATGTGATTTTGAAGTAAACCATTATAAGTTCTAGTTTTCCAAGTCATTGTGGGACACACACACACACACAAGAAAAAAAAAAGAGGTTGTAGTGATGTATCAGTCTAAAGGCTCAAAATCTCACTGAATCCAAAATTCTATAATTCTAATCCCTTTTAGCAAAGAGTAAATCGGCATAAGTTAAACTACAATACTATAAGGATGATAAGGCATGCATAACCCTAAAGTTCTCAAACACAGTTAAACTTGTCTCATAATAATGCAACCAAAACACTCAAGCGCATAGAAATCCATTTTCAAAAGGTATTTCAAAGGGTTTTAACACGCCAAACTAAACACTCCTACCATTACACTCTTTAATATCATCAATGAAGGGTAATTTCCTTTCCTTTTATTTATATATATATCCAAAACAAATAACCAAAGAAAATACAGTAACACTCATTGAAATAAAATAGGGAAGAACATAATACTAGCCAAATGAAAAGGATAGGCCATCTTCTCCCCCATGCTTATGTATCACATTATCCTCAATGTGAAATAAGAAGAGCAAAAGAAAAGAGGGAGAAAAGATCCATGGATCAATTTGAGGGAGGAGGTGTTGGAGGGTAGTGGATGATGTGACGGTGGTTGTGGTGGTGGCGGGATGCAGTTATGGCAGTGGAGAATTTGGTGGAGGTGCAAAGAATTTGCTTGGTCAATTTTATGCCTTCACAGTTGACCATAGTCACCACTCGAATTAGGATTTCCACATCACCACCTACAAATCCATTAAACAAAAGCCATAAGGAAATTGAAGAGAAAACAAACCAAGAGAACCAAAATAAGAAAAATAAAAATAAAAAAGAAGGGAAAACGTGGGTTTCTTCCTAAGAAGCGCTTATTTATAGTCATTAGCTTGAATTTCTCTCTTCACTTAGGATCATCTAGAAGAATGGTGATTTCGAGGGCTACAACCTCACTACCTTCATACACCTTGAACCTTTTCCCATTCACTTTAAATGGTTCTTTATTTGGGCTAGTGATTTCGACTGTTCTTGATGCAAAAACTTGCGTGATTGTGAACGATCTTGACCATCGGGATCTAAGCTTTCCAAGGAACAATCACAAATTTTGACTAGTCTTGATGAAAATAGTTGTGTGATTGTGAACGATCTTGACCATCGGGATCTAAGCTTTTCGAGGAACAATCACAAATGAGAATTAAATAGGAGCACTTGTTGTCCCACTTCAAATTCCTGTTTGGCAATGTGTTGATCATGAATCCTTTTCGTGCACTCCTCGTATAGCCTTGAATTCTCATATGCCTTAATCCAAAATTCATTGAGCTCGCTCGACTGAAGGAGCCTTTTCTCACTTGTAGCTTGCATATCAAAGTTAAGGATATGAGTAGCCCAAAATGATTTATGCTCAAGTTCTATAGGAAGGTGACAAGATTTTTCGAAAATAAGATTGTAAGGGGACATTCCAATGGGATTTTTAAAAACGGTTTGGTATGTCCATAAAGCATCATCAATTTTCAAGGACTAGTCCTTTTTAGAGGAGTTAATAGTTTTCTCAAGAATTCTTTTAAGCGCATGGTTTGATACCTCCACTTGAATGCTGGTTTGAGGATGAAAAGGGGTAGCAACCTTATGGTTGACTCTGTACTTAATCAAAAGATCGTTAAATGCTCTATTACAAAAACGAGAACCCCCATCACTAATGATAGTCTACAGTGTACCAAACCTTGAAAAGATATTCTTTCTCAAGAATTTAGTAATGACTTTTGCATCATTTGTGGGAACGGTCCCATAAAATCTATACATAGTTAGCTGCCACAAGGATGTATTCGTTATGTATGGATTTGAGGAATGGTCCCATAAAATCGATTCCCTAAACATCAAATAACTCCACTACAAGAATGTTTATGAGAGGCATCTCTTTTTTTCTAGAAATATTCCTAACTCTTTGGTACCTATCACAAGTCTTAGTAAAGGAATATACATCATGAAACAAAGTAGGCCAATAAAACCCAAACCTTGTCAGTAGTTTTGTTGGGGCCAAAATGGCCACCACACTCTTTACTATGACAATGAGATAATATAAAATATACATCTTCTAATGACATGATTAGCAAAAATTTTATAGAGATAAAGATTATCCCACAAATATTACCTCAAATCATGTAATAACTTACTTCTTTGATGAAAGGATAGATCATCGGGTAAGATTCCACTTACAAGTTGGCAATATCAGCATACCAAGGGTGATTTGTAACCACATAGAGTGTCTCATTGGGGAATGTGTCATAAATACCATTTAGCTTAAAAGTGTCATAGATTTCTATAATGTTGGCAATATGGGAGTGGGGATCTTCATTAAGGTTACCTCAATATTGAACTGATGTTTGTAGCATCTGGATGATGGCAGGCTTGATCTCAAATTTATTAGCTTAAACAGTCGGTCTTCATATGCTTGAGGTTGAGCCATCAAGGCTCGGTGTAGCATAGTCCCAAAGCGACCTAGGAATGGGAGCTTGCTCATAGATAGGAGCTTATTATTGGAGTAAGATGTTCCCTTGTGGTGGGATTTGTCCATCATGGGGTGGAGGGTTGTTTTCGGAAGTGAGGTAAATATATATACCAAAAATGTTTATTGTACAACTGCACAGGGCATACCCTGGTAAACAGGCCCTAAGCTTACAAAAATATGTTTCCAACCTCCATAGGAGGGGAGAAAAGGGAAGACCCTAGGTTACACTAATACATCTCTGTTAAGCGTTCCCTAAGGTTCCTATCAAAAAATAGGGCACTGTACACAAATTTCTGAACTTGTACAATAATACTCTTATCATCAAAAGTTTTGGATTCAAAAAGCACAGAATTCCTACTCCTCTAAATGAACTGGACAGCTGCTGCCATTGTTAAGGCTCTTGCTTTCCAGATATTGTGATGTCTGTGAGTGTTTCTCTGTATTGTTCTCATGGCACTGAAGAGGGTAGTGGAGGGTTGTTTTCCATTTCAATGCTTGTGGTGTGCGACCTATGCAAATGTGAGATAGTCCTCTCGATCTCTGGATCAAGTGGCACTAACTCACCCCTACTAGTGCGGGTCATGCACTAGTGAACCTACACTGAATCAAAAACTCCTATACCCAAGATTAGTCAACCAAAACAAAAAAAGTGTAAAAATAATATAAAATAAAATGTCTAGATCACAATTAATTTCTTGGATCCTAATGTCACTCGTTGCCAATCCCTGGCAACAACACTAAAAACTTTGTACGTTCCTACCCACAAGGGCACAGGGTCGGAGTAGTAGTTAAGATTGATCCCACAAATTAGTGAATGACCACTAAGACAATGATGGAACTTAGCTATGTCTAGACTACGAAATGATAAGAAGTAAGAAATTGTAAGCTAAAATAACTAAAATAACTAACTAAGCTAAAAAGAAAGGAAAATAGCACTCAAGTGACTCAAGTAAATAGGAAAGATAAGGTTTTGGTTCATCGCCTTCGATCCTTCATGCAATTGAACACCACATCACAAATTGATTCAACAATCATAATTAATCATGCCAACAAGGATAGAAAGTGTTGTGCTTTTTCAAGCCACAAACACCCTATTACATCTCTATGGCCCTAACTATCTCTAACTTAGAGTATAATAGATTTTAATGCCTTAAAGTCCACAAATTTTCCTCCTTTATTGTTGTAGAGGTCAAATCGATCATCTCTCAACCTACAATTTAATCTCTAGATGTGCTATTAGGTTTAATACCGAATTATCTCTCAATCGCACTGATATTTTCCGCACTAGAAATTGGAACCTAGCTGAACTTCGTCATTCCGTCATTCAATCAACAACACAATGCAAGGATCATGAGTTAAATTAAAAAAAATAATGCAAATATTCAACACATTTGGATTGGGGGAAACTCTTTTTCACCTTAGTACAAAAATCTAGCTAATCAAACTCATAGTAAGAACATTAAGAATAATAAGAGATTCTATAAATATATAAGAGAGAACAGAAAATACCCTTAAAATCCAATGATTCTTACAAGTGTTTAACTTTTTACATCTAAATCTCTAGTTTACAAGAAAATTCTTGAGGAATTAGGGAAGAGGATGGAGGAGAGAGAAGAGAGAGGGAGTGGAGGCTACTAAGATGAAAAATTAGAATGAGAGTTTAAATACTATGGCCTTTAAAATCCCTATATTTTCCCTTCCAAAATGCACGTACACGTTATTATTATTTTTTTAGCGATTCTGGAATGACACGAATGTGTTGATAAATACGGACTTCCCGTGTCAACTTTGACAATGTTGGGTATTTTAACCATAACTCTTTTATCGGAACTCCAATTGAGATGATTTTAGATGCTTTAGAAATATATTGAAAATATCTACAACTTTGATGTTGAAAGATTCTCCAAATTCAGATTGTATCCTAATCGAAATTCCACTTTTTTCATGCCTACATACTTTGAATATGCATTATTGCTTTCATTTTATTCTAGAATTTGCATTTTAGCTCTAAATTTCTTTCCCCTTTAACTTTTGCTCATTTTTTCTCCTTTCTTCTCCCATTAAGCTTATTATTGTTTCCATCTTACATACTTGTTTGTTCCTTGAGATCCTAAAATTTTTTACAACACAAAGGTAGTAACAAGAACAAAAAGGGAGAATTCTAACTTAAATTTGAGGTAAAAACTCTTATAAACCTTAAGTATAAGATTTAAAAGTCACACTTATTAGCATAAGAAGGAGAAAGAAGAGGAGGAAGGGTGGAGGAGGAGTTGGGTGTTGGTGATGAAGTAAGATGGTGAAGGATGGTGTTGGTCGGTGGTGGGTGGTGGGTGGATGCAGGTCAATGGTGTTGGAAGTAGAAGAAGGAGAAATGAGGTGCAGGATGGTGACAGTTGGTGTTGCGCTGGAGGGTGATTGGGAGTTGTTGGAAGGTGCATGGCTGGGCAGTGCAGGGAGTAGGGAAGATGGGCTATGAGGCTGGAGTTGTTGGAAGGTGCATGGCCGGGCTAGGGAGTGGCAGGAACTAGAAGCTGCAAGGGTGTGGGTGATGTGGTGGCTCGAAGGGGCAGGGTGTTGGGTGAAGAAAATGTAGAGGGGAGGAGGATGAGAAGGGTAGATGGTCAAGGGGTTGCGAGGGTGTGTGTGTTAGTATAATAATGTAGAGAGGGATGTTGGTTGAAGAAAAAAAGAACGGGGCAAAGAAGGGGAGTTGGAGGGTTGTTTGGTTGGTGATGGAGTACTAAAAAGGAATAGAGGGGGAAGGGGTTGTGAGGGTGAGGGAGTGTGTGTGTGTGTGTGTAGCGTGTATAAGAAAAATATGTAGAGGCACATAGGGAGAGACATTGGGGGAGGGGTAGAGTGCATGGTGCAAGTAACATGCGAGTAAAATAATATAGGGTAGGGTAGAATAGGTTTATTTTAGATTTAATTTAGGTAGATTAGGATACCAGATAGAAAATAATATGGGAAAAATAACCCGATCTAGGATAAGTTAAAAAGATACAAAAAGAGTAAAAGTAATCCAGGATAAATTTTAGCAAATTGTTTCGGGTTGGGAATCAACGATTATTAGTAAAATAATTAAGTTAAGATTTATAGGTATAAATTAGGATTAAAATTAATAGTCTAATTTCTACCAAGTTTAACCTAATTAAATTTATATCTAAACCGTCGTAATAATACGAATAATAATAACATGCTTAATACTAAACCTCCTAAAATAATCATTATAACTAATCTCACATATTTATTAATTTATAATTAAGGTTTCTAAAAATAAGATATTATAGTAAGAGTCCACATTTTACATTAGTTTCATTGATGTGTCTTAGTGTCCTAGTACGACCCTAGTCTACTCTATAAGTAACCTACAGACCCTTTAGGGAATATTGATACTTAAAGATTAGGTGTCTTAGGTTGGAGGGTATCGTGTTGCCATGAGTGTGCTAGTATAATTGGTATACTTTATACATACCTGGGTTGTATGGTTAGGAGGGTATTATATTGTCTTTGTGCATCATTTTGACCGATGTACTTTATATATATCTAAGTTGTCTCTTGTACTCCCCTTGAGTAATAAAAATAGAAGTAACTAATATGTCTGGTTATAGGAAATGTATTTGATTAATTGTTTAGTAATTATGCCATTGTGACCCTAGAGGCATATTCACTTTTGCATGTGCAAGATGTAAGAGTTAAGTTTTAATTTTTTTGGTATGTTGTTAGTCATGATATTTTAGGATAATATATTAAAGTTTATGGTTTTTTAAGTCTCATAGGAGGAGATGTGCTTGTCCTGTGAAATAGGGGTTTTATAGGGACATTATGGTCCTTCCTTTTGGGGAATGATCTAAATTACCCTTGTTTTTTTATATGTCTTGTTTATTTATGCTAAGTATGCATGATGTTAATGAGATAACAAAATAGTCTAATAAGGCATTAATACTTAAAGTAAAAGATTGTGTGAGTCAAGATCAAGTTGTACTAGTTTGTTTCACTGAATAAGAATAGTAGCCAAGAGCATTATGCTTAGATATTTGTATTAGGCCATTCCATCATCAAGAATAGTAGCTAGGAGTGTTATTCTTTAAGATTTTTACTAGTCGATTCCACCAAACGAGAATAGTTGCTGAAAGCATTATGGTCTAGGAGTTATACTTGTCCATTTTATCGGACTAGAATAGTAGGCTCAATGAACTCTACTTCGGTATCTCTCTTGACCTATCTCGTATCATTATTATTATGCATGTATAGTTCTTTCATGTAACTCTACATACTTGCATACCTTTTTCTATTGATGTGTAATATTGTATTACTTAGTACATAGCATACTAAATATCTTTTTTATTGGTGTTACTTATTCCTATAAGCAAATACCACCTTATTCTATAGATGATTGTTGATCAATACTTTTGATGTGCTTGCCTTTGGTGAGTGCTTAATTTAGCTGGTATAGAGTATGGTTATTATATATATATATATATATATATATATATATATATATCTGAACTTTTATGTCTTGTTTTTTCATTATACCCATTCTCTTCTCTTTGTTTTGTATCATTTATCGTTGTGGAATCAAATGCTTCCTATACCTAATTTCCAAGCATGAGATTACTTTTATATTACACCCGATATAGATTAGGTGTAGAGATTGTCTCTTCTATGTTAGAAGCGATGTAATACTCAATATTTTATTAATATTACTTTTATAAAAATATAATTTTTAATAGTAAATTTTGGGGCGTTATAGTTGTTGGCTAAAGACCAATTAGGGGTTCTCTATAATGCCAAATTAAGTCCATAAGGTATACTTTGTTGTTGAGTTATTTGTCTCTCAAACCTAGTCCTCCTACTTTTCCATAGGAGTGTAATTACTTCCCACAAGTCAAGGGTAGTCTTGGTAGAAAGAAGCATACCTACCAAGGAAAGGCATTTCACTTTCCACTATGCAAGTCTATTTTTGATTTTATCTATCAACACAAGGAATTTTTGAGGATAAAGCTCTTGGGTGGTTTGTTGAATATCAAAGATAGTTTCCTAGGTGAAGGGTGAGAGAAGCATTACGAAGAGAGGAAACTTTAACTTGCAAATAGGGGCTAATGGTGGGTAAGAATAGAATATTCGATTTATCATAGTTGATACATTGCCTTAAATAGCACTGAAATCCTTAAGAATAGAGTTTATAGTGTTGATATTCTTCACAATTGCTTTAGTAAAAAAAATGATGTTTTCCACACAAAAAAAATGAAAAAAAGGAGAATATACATCTAAGTGTATCTAACAATATGCACCTAGAAAAAAAAAAACAAGCGATCATCTTGGGCACGAAAGTGATAGCGTATTATGTGAACAATTGATGATTATCTCGGTCTTTCAAGTGATCATCTTGCCTACATAAATAATTGTTTGGGAGGAAAAGTAATTATTTACTCCATCTCTTGGTCTTTCGGACTACGTATTATATACGATTTTTTTCATTAACTATTTTTATGTGTCGTGTTCACTAAGTGATTATCTTGGTAAAATAAACAAATAACTATTATGTATTACATGCAATGTATTAGCTATCCCGTCTGTTAAATTAATTATCTCACCTACTTAAGTGATTATCTCACTCACACGGTTGATTATGTATTATGTATCTTTATATTTTGTGTTGCATATTATAAATGATTTTTTTTATAAATAACACCTCCGTATAGTATTTCTACCTAATGATATTTTACATTATATAATCGGGACAAGAAAAGAGCCATGAAAGCAAAACTATCTTTAAAAGAAAAGGAAATTTAGCTTAAAAACTAGTTTTTGAATCTCCCTATTGAATATTATTGGCGCACATCAAAAATTGCAAACTCAAACCCTGCTTTCAAGTTCCAGCCAAAAAGCCTAAACTTGACGCCCCTCCTTTTCAATTTTATGGTAAAGGAAGTGGCCGCTTGTTCATTAGACTAAACTAGCGGAAGCTTGTGGATTATGTATGGATGTGAAATGAATGTAATTTGCAGGGCCGGCCGCAGAGGGCCTCCAATTTTGGAGGGCTTGGAGCTTGAAAATATCAGTTATTAGAAAATAAAAATGTGTTGACTTGCCGCACAACAACGCAGTAGCTTAATTGGCTCACATTTTTCACATGCATGTAATTGGCGTTGGATTGAGTTGAGTCCAACCGATGGCAAAAACCTCCCACTCTTTTCCCCCCATATCTGTACACTACTCTATGCTTCTAGCTATGGTCAGATACAAATAAAAAAAAAATTACATTCATATAAAGCTGTACTGAGGATATTATGTAGCTGGCTGTTTTGATATGCACAATTGACCTTAGTTCAAATCCTCTTGCAAATATTTACTTTTGCACTAATAATAATAACAATGAAAATAATTGTCATATAATTACAAAGTATTATTATTAATAATTCAAAGATATCATCATCATATTTTTTCAAGTGTTAATGATCTTATTAAGATTTTAAGATTATTTAAAAAAAATCATTATAGTTAGTAAATTAGTTACAAATATATTGTTGTTATTGTTATTTTATTCGTTGTTTTTATTAATACCATCAATTATCAATATATACTATTATTGGTTTATAAGAAAGGTGTCTATACATGCTACTTAAAATTTTAATTTTTTAGTCAAAATAATATAACTAGGGAATGAATGAGAAATACGTATGTCGATTGGTGTCAATAAATATTAATGTTCATATTAGTGTTAATAATCTCGATCAGTATTTTAGAGCTTTCATTAAAAAAAATGATATTATTAACACTATTTTAGTTGTTAGTTATTATAATTATTATTAGTTTAATAGTAGTAGGCTAGGAGTAGCATGACAATAATTGGGCCAAACTTTCAATGTGCGTACCAGGACACTAATTTCTTAGGATCTCCGAAATTTGGGGTGGGCTCAACTTAGCTCTAGTTGCTTAATTTGCTAGCCTATATGGAGCAAGGAACAAAGAGGATACCCGTGGTAAGGCCGTAAGGGTCGTGGGTATTAAAAAGAGTTAAAGACTAATTAAACTTGGGAGCCAAGTCGCTAGCCACTTGGGCCTGACAAATTTCGCACAAGTAAACCCCCCCCCTTTTTATTAAAAAAAAATGTACATTAGGTTAATTTTAGTTCTATTTTTTTTTTCATTATGGTTTCTACTTTTTTCCTTATTTTAAGTCATTTTCTATTAAGGTTTTTCCTATTATACCCTTCAATTCACTTTCAATCATTTCCTTATTTTACCGAATATTATGCTTTTATTATGATGTATTTCCCATTAACAATCATTTTTTGTCAATTAAGGATATCTTTATCATTGTGAGGTACATATTTTCCTTCTTGATGATTTCATCCATAATATTATTATTGAAATATATCCATAACTTGGGAAATTAGGAAAGAAAAATATGTTATCATTTTTAATAACTATTATACACTCAATATATGATTTGTTCTATTATATAACTAAAAATACATAATAAGGATAACTAATATTCTATAAGTAGTAAATATACATATTATTCTAGTTTATTAAAGAAACAAACCTTACAAGTATGTATGTATGCATGTATGAGTCACATTATATACTTAAAGACACAAAGTTATAATAACTAATATACTACTAAATAATGATTTTGTTAAAGATTATGAAATAATTAAACATTATATAACTATTCTATTGGTATTAAATAATGATAATATATAGTTAAATGTACAAAGTTAAGATAGTTAATTACTATCGATATCAAATAATAATACCATATAATTAAATATATAGTATTTAAATAAATAATATATCGTAGATGATAAATAATAATGTGAGATCATGACTTGTATTTTTGTATATAGTCTAGCATGAATTGATGCATACAAATATTTAGAGAAGTTTGGAGGCAAAAGGAGATCAAGTGAGAAAACATGGGGCTCCCATATTTGTGAACACAACCCGTATTTTCTTGGCATACTTGATCCTGTATTATTTTGGTAAAAGCCGAGAGTTCTAGGAAAACACGAGGCTCCTTATTTACGAACATGGACCGTGTTTTTCATGTTTTTTACTATTCACTTGTGTTGGTCACTTCTCTAAATATACGTGTATGAAACTCTAGCGATAAGTGGTACGTCATCAAATCCTATCCAAACCCTCTCTTATTGTATTTTGTGAGAGAATTATGTACTAAGTTATATTATGAGGATTGTTTTATTCTCCTTGTAACCACTAGTTTTGTATGTAGTAAAGATCATCGTTGTTTTCTCAATTTTTTTTATTGTCAACTAATTGTTACATCAATTAGATCTTGAAAATTTTTAATATCAATTAGATCTTGAAAATTTTCAATTGCTTGTTAGATTAGGTCCTGGCTATTCAAGTTTGATGAATTTCCCCCCACAAATAATAATAATAATGATGATGATGATGATGATGATTTTATATTGACAAAGAATACATTATGCCTAATATTGTCTTAAGTAATTATAAGGTTTAGTTTTTTTAACACCAATCAATTTTCTAATTATATATATCATGCATTTGATTAGTTAATAACAAATTTTGTAAATACTAAATCTCTATATGTCTATCAAATAACTGAAATTAACTAATTTATACAAAAAAGATGCACAATTTAATTAATATAATACTTATAACATTGCACCTGAATAAAAATATTTTTCACTCATGAGGAGAGACATCAAAGATGTGTCATTACAAATTTATTATGTGTTTTTATAGTGTGATAGATTATGTTGCATGAAAATTTGCCAACCCTATGTTTCTTTGTTCTGTTAATATTTTTTCCAATTTTTACTTTTTGTCTTAATTTCTTCACAAGGTGTGTGTATATATATTACATTTAAAAAAATATATAGCTTCTCAATTATTACATACTTATTCCCCTCTTATAACCTTTGAGATGACACTGATGGGCACCAAATTTGTTCCAAAATGGTTTTGGCCTTTAGGAATAATGGAATAGGCATGAAACTAGGAGGTATTATGATAACAATGGTTGGTGAAATAAGTCGTAACAAACTTAAAATCCATAAATCATGCTATAACAAATTAAATTTTACTACTAAAAATTTTTATTTTAGAGGAAGTGTAATAACAAGATAATTTGGTGTTACTGTTATACTCGACATAAGTTTGAACTACCATACCATCCTTACATCAAGTAAAAAAAAATTAAAATAAGATAAGCAGGAAACGAATGACATTTCAAAAAAAAACTTAAATAAAAGTTGAAGATTAAATTTTGAGTACAACATAGATAAAATACAACAAAAAGGGATCCGATATAACTAAGAGTCCAAACGGTATTCGAACAAAAAAAATAGCTATCAGATAACATTAACTCTACGTCTAGTCCTAATAAATATAAAAACCACTCCTCCACAAAAATTGCATCATATTCAATGAAATCATTAGGATAATCCTTAATGACATGCACGATAAAACCTAGGTCATTTGCTCATAGAAATGAATAATATCGATGAAAAAATAATTAGTATGTTATATACCGATTAAGGTAACTATACAATCATAAGAAAAGGCATATGTAACACATAAGATCATATATAAGGACTACTCATGCACATTAATTTAAAATATGAGAGGATTCTCAATAGGAATCAAAGATTTCCAAGATAGATAATTATACGTTTCCATTTATTAGTTTTCTTGAGTTCAATGACCTCATTATTCATAACCTATAGAACCATATCAATAATGTACAACCTTAGAGCATAATGCCCCTGACCACTATTCTCATCTAGTGAAACAAACTAGTACAACCTTAGGGCACAACACTCCTTGCCACTATTCTCATTTGGTGGAAAGGATTGACACAACCCTAGGGTATATTGTTCCCGACTGTTATTCTCGTCCAGTGGAATGGATTGGTATAACTCCATGAAAAAACGGTCTTAGCCATTATGCTCATCCGATGGGACACATTGATACAACCGCTCTTGACTTGTGTGATCTTTTATTTAAAATATTGATGTCTTATCAGATTGTTGGTTTTATTTTTAAAAAATTCATGCAAGCTTAACACAAATATACATTATGCATCGACCTCCAACCTCTAACTTATATCATTATGATAAAACTTGAACATATATACAATTCATTCTTCATAACACATTTAATACAACAGAATCATGTCATTATGCTAGGGTTGCAAGATAAAGCTTGAAGAGCGATAACATATAAACACATTCTTTCACATAGTGCATATATTTTCATAACACAATACATTAATATCATAATAGGGCATCACAACATGAATTCCAAAATATAATGATACTAAGCATGAGATTACACAAAATTTATACATAGCATCAAATCTCTATTCTAAAACATGTATCTTTACCTAAATGTCACTGGTCTCTAAGCAAGAATAACCCTGAGGTTCCTTATAACACCCACATTTTTAGGAATTAAATTTTTTTGTAAAGAGCTAAGAACGGAAGCTAAAACAATAAAAAAACAAAAGGTGTTACCGCCGCACTTGATACAAGTCTAGTTTCTTCTATCATTCTCATACCAAGTTCTAAGGTTAAAATCATTTAATAACACAATCACAAGTTTCAGATTAGTGAGAACAAATACATATATGTTGTTTTGAAAATAAACCACATTAGTGGTTACAAAAATTAAAGAGAGAAAATATAAGAGGAAATAATAGTCCAAAAACAAGGGGAATTAAAGATATCAAAAAGGACTTCGGATAGTCCTAAGCTCTCAACTTACACTACTAGTTTGCGAATGAACTTATTAAATGACTTAAAAAAAACCATTGCCTAATTAATAGGAATGGGCCTATGAAATGAACCCTTTAAAACAATGGTATTGAGTAACCCATTATACCAAACCAATATGAAAAACTAGCATGAAACAAATATAAAGCATTACAACCATACATGTTATAAAACATTGAAGTATATATTATAATCATTCATATAACCAAATATCACCAAGACAATATACTGATCATACTTGTTCATCTAGAATAACAAACTAAACTTACCAATTGAACATCCAAGCTATGTTATTTAAAGTATAATTGGAACCAACATCAACCCAAATCATAACAATAGAAATGGTCACATATTTCATTATCGATACCAATAGATCCCATAACATCATAGATAGGATCTAAAGACCAATAAAAATCTACATCATCACATGCAGGCACTTGAATCATATTTAGGCACAAAGGTTGCTACCAAACCATAGGTAGATATAAAAACTATTACATAACCACAAGTAGGCAAAAAACTACTATAGAACCACATATAAACACAAATGCTACTAACGAACCACATGTATACACGAAGGCAACTAATAAACCACAGGTAGACACAAAGGATACTACTGAACTACATGTAGATACAAAAGCTACTACTGACTAATCCAACAATTCAATAATAATATATTTTTATTTACTTACTCGGTGGAAGGAGGGGGGAATCAAATCAATTCGGAGACACTAAGGTACTCCGATCATACTGGGGCACCAAGTCAGCACAGTATCCTATTGATAATCAACCCATGGACATAAAAGTACCCTGGTAATAATGGTACACAAAGGTAATATAGTATCCTACCAACAAGGACGCCTAATCCATAAATATTCATACCTTCTATTAGTGTGCAGAGCTAAATTGAGTAAGATATAAGACCTAATTGGAGCACTAAGGCACACCAGAAAAAATTCATAATATTGTTGGCTGAACCATGTCATTAGAGTAGTGACCCCTAAAGAGCTACCATTTTCAATCTTTAAGTCTTTCGCTTTAAATATTCGTATTTTAGTAAGTGACCATGAAATCATAATCAATCTCATATATCTGGTTTCTATACTTAATTATTTGTACTCATTCCCTATTTATTCAATACATCTATAAACTTGATTAAGGTCAATTATATATATATATATATATATATATATATATATATATATATATATACTAAGGCCATCATAAGCTTAATTTTTCACATTTGGGGCATTAGGTCAAAAATGACCAAAATTTTCTTGAGGCCAAAATTTTCGAATTATCATTCATTTTAAATTCTAAATCTATTTTTTTATTAGTTTGTCATGAAAAGGATAAAATACAATAATTAAATTATTTATCATGCAATCAAATTATTATCTACGCCAAATGGTCATTTTTCCCATTTTTCCCTTAATTATGATTATGTACATAAAACCCTAGCATGCACTTTTATTTTATCCAAAATCACATATTACCATGCTTAACTATAAATAACATATATTAGACATGCTTGTCAAGAAAAATATCATAATACACTTAAAATTACCAAATTACCCCTAGGGCACACAAAATAATAATTTATACCGTAAATATATCTAAGCATACTCAACATATTATTTACATGTACATATCATAATTAATATCATTTTAGTCATACTTTTGTATCTGAAATATTTCACATAAGATAACATGTTTCCTTTTACCAATTTTTTATGATAACATTAATAAGCATATAAATATAATGTAACGAATAATGCTTAACATATCTCATTAAAAAAATACCTAATGTGCTATCATGCAATATCTATCATTTAAATAGAGTAAAAAATTTATTTGTTTTCCAACAAGACACAAATTATTGGTATCTTACTAAAATTGTTAAGCCCCACTAATCAAACTTTCGTACCTAAAAATAATACCATAATTACTGTATTAATATTTAATAAATAAAATAATAAGTATAAAGTTAAAATATTTATTATACAAAATTATCAAAATACCCTTATTTATTAAAATTGGTACCAAAAATTTAAACAAAATCTACCTCATGTTGCACACGCAGCGTGAGTAGGCACACGAAGAGGGGGTTGGATGGCTGCAAGGTGGTGGAGATGGGGGGAAGATAAGTTTGGGGAAATGGAGATGGCATTGGCTCGATGGTCGATGGGGTGAAGAAGGTTGGTGCTAGAAGTTTTGCAGTGGTGGGTGGTAGTGGTGGCTCTGATGGTTAGGTTGGTGGTTACAAGGGAGGTGGAGCAGGAGGTGAGTTGGTTGCGGTATAAGGTGACAGAGGCTAGTGGGTGGCAGCGACAGTGATGGTTGAAGGAGTTTTGATATACACAATTAACCTTAGTTCAATTCCTCTTGCTAATACTTACTTTTGCACTAATAATAATAACAATGAAATTAATTGTTAGTATAATTACAAAGTAATGTTATTAATAATTCAAAGATATCATTATTGTTTTGTTTGTCCGGTGTTCATGAGTACTTATTAAGATTTTAAGATTATTTAAAAAATATATATATTATAGTTAGTAAATTAGTTACAACCGTATTGTTGTTATTGTTACTGTCTTTGTTGTTTTTATTAATACTATCAATTATCAATATATATTATTATTGGTTCATGTGATAGATGTCCATACTTTCTTGTTAAAATTTATATTTTTTACTTAAAATAATACAACTAGTGAATGAATGAGAAATACGTATGTATGTCGATTGGTTGCAATAAATATTAATTTTCATATTACTTTTAATAATCTCGATCAGTATTTTAGAGCTTTCATTAAAAAAATGATATTATTAACACTAATTTCTTAGGATCCGCGATAATTGGGTTGGGCTCAACTTAGCTCCAATTGCTTAATTTGCTAACCTACATGGAGCGAGCAAGAAAGAGGATACCCGTGGTAAGGTCGTAAAGGTCGTGGGTATTAAGGAGAGTTAAAAGACTAATTACCCTTGGGAACCAAGTCACTGACCACTTGGGCTTTGACAAATTTCGCACAAGTAAACCCCCCTTTTTATAAAAAAAAAAATTATACATTAGGTTAATTTTAGTTCTATTTTTTTTCATTATGGTTTCTATTTTTTTTTTCTTATTTGAAGCCATTTTCTAAATAATAATTTTTTTTCTTATATGAAGTCATTTTCTAAATAAGGTTTTTCCTATTATACCCTTCAATTCACTTTCAATCACTTCCTTTTTTTACCGAATAATATGCTTTTATTATGATTTTTTCCCATCGACAATCATTTTTGTCAATTAAGGATATCTTAATCATTGTGAGGTACTTATTTTTATTCTTGATGATTTCATCCATATTATTATTGTTGAAATATATCCATAACTTGGGAAATTAGGAGAGACAAATATGTTATCATTTTATTTATAACTATTATACACTCAATATATGGTTTGTACTATTTTATGACTAAAAATACATAATCAAGATAACTAATATTCTATAGGTATTAAATATTGATAATATTGCAGTTTATTAGAGATACAAACCTTACAAGTATGTATGTATGTATGTATGTATGTATGTATGTATGTATGAGTCACATTATACAATTGAAAATACAAATTGATGATAACTAATATATTATTAAATAATGATACTATTATAGCTTATGAAATAAATCAACATCATATAACTATTCTATTGGTATTAACTAATGATAATATATAGTTAAATTTACAAAATTAAGATAGGTAATCATTACCGATATCAAATAATAATACCATATAATTAAATATATAATATTTTGATAAATAATATATAGTATATGATAAATAATAATGTAAGAACATGACTTGTATTTGTGTGTATAGTCTAGCACAAATTGATGCATACAAGTATTTAGAGAAGTTTGGAAGCAAAAGAAGATCAAGTGACAAAACATGCAGACTTCTGTGTTTGTGGACACGACCTGTATTTGTATGACATACTTGATCCTGTATTATTTTGGCAAAAGTTGAGAGTTCCGGAAAAAAACACAAGAGCCCCTTTTTTACGAATACGGATCATGTTTTTCATATATTCTACCGTTCACTTGTGTCGATTAATAAATAAATGTGTATGAAACTCTAACGATGAGCAATATGCCGTTGAATCATGTCCAAATCCTCTCTTATTATATTCTCTTGTGTTTGTGAGAGAATTGTTTACTAAGTTATATTATGATGATTGTTTGATTCTCCTTGTGATCACTGGTTTTGTATACAGTAAAGATTATCAGTGTTTTCCAATTTTTTTTGTGGTCATATTGTTATATCAATTAGATATTGAAATTTTTTGATTGCTTGTTATATCAAGCCCTCGACATTCACATTTGGTGAATCCCCCCCTACACACAAATAACAACAACAACAACAACAACAACAACAACAGTTTTATATTGACAAAGAATATATTATGCCTAATGTTGTCATAAGTAATTATGAGGTTTAGTTTTTTTAACACCAATCAATTATATAATTATATATATTATGTATTTGATTAGTTAATAACAAATTTTGTAAATACTGGATCTCTAGATGTCTATCACATAACTAAAACTAACTAATTTATACAAAAAATTATTGCACAATTGCTAGCCTGATGTTTCTTTGTTTCATTTGTTACTTTTTGTCTCAATTTCTTCAAAAGGCGTTACATATAAAAAAATTATAGCTTCTCAATTTTTACATAAATATTCCCCTCTGGTAACCTTTGAGACAACACCAATGGGCACCAAATTTGTTCCAAAATGGTTTTAGCCTTTAGGAATTATGGAATAAGCATGAAATTGGGAGGTATTATGATAATAAGGGTTGGTGAAATAATTCATAGCAAACTTAAAATCCATAAAACATGATGTAACACATCAAAATTTACTATTAAAAATTTTTGTTTTAGAGGAAGTGTAATAGCAAGATAATTTGGTGATACTATCATGTTCGACATAAGTTTGAACTATTACATCAAATAAAAAAATAGAACTTAAAATATGATAAGCAGGAAAAAAATGACATTTCAAAAAAAAACCTTAAGTAAAAGTTGAAGATTAAACTCTAAGTACAACATAAGTAAAATACAATAAAACGGGATTCGATATAACTAAGAGTCCAAAAAGCATCTAAACAAAAAATAACTATCAGTTAACATTAACTCTATGTCTAGTCCTAATAAATATAAAATTACTCCTCCACAGAAAGCGCATTATAGCTAATGAAATCATCAAGAAAATCCTCAATGACTTACATGAGAAAACATGAGTCATTTGCTCACGAAAATGAGCAACACCCATGAAAAGAATGATAAGTACATTACATATTGAGTAAGGTAACTATACAACCATAATAAAGGCATACATATCACATAAGATCACATATAAGGACTAATCATGCACATTAATTAAAAACATGAGAGGCTTCTCAATAGGAATCAAAGATTTCCAAGATATATAATTATACATTTCCATTTATTAATTTTTTTGAGGTTAGAGACCCCATTTGTCATAATCGATGGAATGATATCAATAATTTACCACCTTAAACCACAATGCTCCTATCCACTCATCCTGTAAAATATACTGGCATAACCTTAGGGCACAACACTCCTTACTACTATTCTTATTTGGTGGAAAAGACTGGCACAACCCTAAGGTATAATGTTCCTAGACACTATTCTCATTCAATGTAATGGACTAATATAACTCTAGAGCACAATTTAGTTAGCTACTATTCTTGTCTGTTGGAATGGATTGATACAACCTGTCTTGATTTGTGTGATCTTTTACTTAAAATATTGATGTCATATCAAATTGTTGTTTTTTAAAAAAATGGCATGCAAGATTAATAGAGATATACAATGTACATTAACCTCCGACCTCCAACATATATTGTTATGATAGAAAATATATACAATTCATTCTTTGTAACACATTTAAGATAACAAAAAAAGGTTCTTGCACCAGATTGTTTTTGGGAAAGTATTTAAGAGAAAAAAGTTTTTTTAATACCGATGATACACTCTTAATAATAACAATATTATTGTAGATAATATGGGGAAATTGGGGGAAATTTTCCCCAAAAAGGAGGGGAAGAATTTTTGGAGCTTAATATCAATTATTAAGGACACTTAATACCGATGATCTTTTTGCTAGTAATTGTTGATAATATGAGCTTCTTTTTGCTCATCCACTTTGCAATTTTTTAGCACAATAAATCCCTAGCAAAATGTTGGTTGCTAATACCGATGATATGTTGCTTGTTATTGTTGATAACAAGCCAACAAAAACCCTGGTCACCTCATTTCCTTAACCTCTTTCTTAACCATATGTCTCAGTCTACCATTGTTTAACTTGCCGGTCGACCAGTTTTCTTCTTTCAACCTCTCCTTTCTCTTTCCATTCTTCAACCTTTCTCTTTCATTTGGTTACCTTTCTCAAGATTTTTTTAATTAATTTTTAATTTTAATTTTTTATGCTAAATATTAACTATATGTGTGTTTATGGGTAGGATTGAAGTTGTTGAAGCTAATACTATCACCAAAATACTTGTTGGAATCTCACTAAAGGTTCAATTTTTTTTCTAGATCACTGTTAGTATTTAAATTTTTTATGTTATTTCTTAATTATGAATTTGTGGCTTATTTGTTAGATTTTTGTGTAATATTTGGGTAATTCGATTATTATTTTACGTTTTTGTTGTGTAATTTGTGGAATATTTGTATATTTGTTTGTTTTTTGTGGTATGCATGTGTTAGGTTATAATTAATATTAGTGTGCTATATGAAAACAAAATTAATGTCTAATTTAATTATTGGTTTACTTTTTATGCATGTGTTAGTTTAATTTTTATATATGTAGTATACTTTTATGTGGTTGAGTGTGTCAAATATTTGTATGCATACGTTAGTTTATTTTTTTTTTTTAGTTTAACATGTTAGTTCAATTTAAATATATGTAATATATATTTACTTTATAGGTGATCATGTTTTTATTGGTATTTTTTTTTGTTTTGTTATTAATATGTATGTGAATAACATTGTGTTAATATATTTAAATAAATATGCCTTGATATATTTTAGTATGAGTTAATAGTTGTCTGTTTGACCATTAGTAACCTTTAAATGAACTTTGACCATGATTAATTATTCCGTTTATCATTTTAATATAAAAAAATTAAGTTTGACTCTTGAAAATTTAGGTATGACAGCTTACAAATATATTTGTGTAGTTTAGAAATTTTAGGTTAAAGTTTTAAGAAAGTATACAACTAAGATATTTGTGCAGTTTAAAAATATAAGATCAAATGAGTGATTTTATGACTAAATGGACTCAAGGCCTTTCGCCTCCACCATCTAATTATGAGGAAGAATCAAGATGTATGAAAATAATTTTTAAGCTTTATGTTAGTTCAGATAAGTTAGATGTAATATTATTATGTTTGCTTTGTAAATTAATTTTTTATGACAATATTCGACTTTATAATTTTATTTATATTATTAATTATTTATAATTATTATTTATTATGTGTAATATATTCAAATTATTATTACATTTTTGAAAAAAAAACTCATTATCAAGGATAAAATTGTCAGTAATAAGGTTTTTTGAGTTTTTTTTTTTAAAGTTGTCTTCTGAAAATCATTAGTAATTAGTTTATTGCTGAGGATAAAATCATAGATTAAAAAAATTGTTTCCCTAAAATCATTGGTGATAAGGTTTTCCAAATTTTTTTTTACCTAAAACCGTCAATAATAAGGTTTTCCAAAATTTTGTCAAAATTTTTCACATGAAGTTTTAAGTAATAATATTTTTTAATTCATTTTGTTTTTCAAATTTGAAAATATTATTGTTGGTACCAATAATAAATCGACAATACTAAGAGTCTCAAATTTAAATGTTTAGACAACTTAAAATCATCTATAATAAATTTAACTTCAATGAAAATATCGTTGGTGATACATCTTATTAGTAATGATATGTAAATATTCGATAAAAAGCTTATTACTGGCCTACTTGTATTAAGGATTCAATACCGACGAAACATTGTTGATATTAGCTATTACCTCCAGAATTTTCTTTTCTTTTCTTTTTGTTGAGAATTGTTATTATCGCTATTTTGTATTATTCTCAAAATGACAATTTATATAGGTAAGGGCTAAACTCTCCATTCTTGAGTTAATTTTGGAGTGAATTTAAGGCCTTTATTGGGCGATTACACCTCACAGATCCTATTGACTAGTTTAAGACAAGTACACCTTATTTATGATGAGACCCATTTAACATGATGAATATAAATCATTAGGTATACTGTACTTGCCATGGCGAATACAAGTCACCTGACAAGGACTTATGACGAGTACAATTTGGAATTTTTAGTTGAACCCACTTGGCGTAACGAGTATAAATTATCAAGTGGACCCTGTGTAATATTTCAAAAATTTCTAATCCTTATTACCAACTCTTTTCCTTCTTGTTTTGCATCTTTATACCCCTAAAATAAGCTCCAACTTTTGCTGCCCAACCAACTTAGTTACTGCTATTATTGGCCAAGCTATTTTTTTTTGTTTTTGCAAAATTGGGTATCTCTCATGGCTTGGATCATGGGTATTCATCCTTTATTATTTTTGAATTTTGTTCCTTGAATGTTATACTTCATCTAGGTACTCTTTTTATCCAACAAATCATGTCACTTCTTTTTCTCCTCCTTGTTACCTTGCTGACCAACTTCACTTTTTATTGCCGCTAATGATGCATGTGATGTAGCAACATTTTTATGGCTTTTCTTCCTTCATTTTTCTTTGTTCCCCTTCTCTTTGACCTTCCAACACCTTAACCTCTCATTCCTTGGTGTTTATTGGTGTTTTCCAAGCCTACATATCAAAGAATAATTCTTGCATTCCACTAATATCCTTTCCATTCCATAAGTGTAGTGTCATGCTAATATATTTTGTACTATTCTTATCTTAGCTGATCAATTAATATAAGAGAAAATTAGGAGTGTTTTGTACCTAGAGACCAAATGATCTTTTTGTAAGGATGCACTTCTTTAGATTTGGGATTTTGGTTGCTATGTGTTAATTTATAGTAATCCATGTTATCATATTTTTACTCCTAGAAATCATGATTAAGGTTATTTTATATGGCATTATCTCATTATACCTTGATATCATACTTTTGGGCATTATTATGTTTTCTATTTAAATTTTACATTTTTATTCCTTGATAGAATTTCCTAGAAATTCATAAGCAAGAGAGAGAGAGAGAGAGAGAGTAAATGAGTATAAATAATCATATTAAGTATTATTTTTGGTGGATCATGTTGAAAATTGGAAGGCTTGTATGTGTTTAGGTTATGTTATAATAATAAAAGTTCTGGGATATTTAGGTGAATTAGAAAAATTTTGGTTAATATAGGTTACTTCTAAAAATTTTGGGTTGTATAAGTGGTTTTAAGTTATAAATATTATAAGTATGATTTAATAAAAAAATTGGGTCAATTGTGGGTAACCCAAGGACAATAATAAGAGAAATGACTTACTTTTAAAAATAATAACTAAGAGGTAGCATCTGTATTATGTGTATGAATAGTGTGAGTTTAGCCTTGATTTTTGGATATGTTGATTTTAATATTATTTTAGGAAGTTGTAATAAATTTGATAAATTGGTGAGACATGAGAGTGAAATATGGGGTTTCGTGGGGCATTATAAGAGGTAACATTGATATTGTATGTATGAAACGTGGGAGTTAAGCCTTAATTTTTAAATATGTTAATCTTAATATTATTTTGAGATCCGTGCTAAAGTTGGTAAATTAGTGATATATAAGTGTGAAGTTATTGCCCATAGGTGAATTAAGGTTTCATAGGTCATTATAAGAGGTAGCATTAGTATTTTATATATGAAATATGGGGTTTTAGACTTAATTTTTGGATATGTTGACCTCAATGTTATTTCAATAATTTGTGCTAAATTTGGTAAATTGGTAAGATGCGAGGGTGAAGTTATAAACCATTGGTGGATTAAGGTTTTGTGGGGCATTATGATCTTTTAACCTTGGTTATGTTTATTGTGCATATTATTTTCCATATGTATTGTCATGATATCTAATGGCTATAACATGTGGACTTAATTGACCATGGCATAATTTTAAGTGTTATAATTTATAACAATTTTTGGAAAGAATTTATAAGTAAATAGTGTTGCACATAATAAATAATAAGTATTTTTCCTTGTGTTAAGACAATCATTATAAATGATGACTTGTAGGAAGAAACCTTAATGATGCATTGATGTGTGTTAAGTATTGAATGAAGAAGTAATAAGATAATACTGATTAAAATGGAAGAGTACATGATTAAGGATCAATGTGCTTCATCTAATACTTTTCTTGATTGTTGTGATAACCAAAATGACCCTATATCTACTATATATTGTATGTTCCACAGACTTATAGAGGATATACATATTTACTTAAGGATTATGAGCTTAGACTTGTGATTTTCAGGTACGTTTTGCACTGGTAGGTTCATAATGTTTATGTTACTGATTCATTGGTTATGGAATAGTGGGAGCCCCTTAACTCAAGTGATTAAATAACCATATATTTATGATCACCTAAGTATATAATTTAATATGGTCGCATCCTTAGGTCATATTGCATTATGATTAGAATGCATGTGTAGTATATATCTTCTTGTACCCTATGTTCTATGCATGTTTCTATATATATATATGCTCTATTAACTTAATCAATACGTAAATATTGATCATCCATTTCATATGTTGCTCATTTTCACGAGTAGATACCACCTTATTGTATAGGTAATTATTGATTAGTATCTTTGATGTGATTACTTGCGACGAGTGGTTATTTGTTGGTTTAATTGTATGGCTATTCAGATATCTTTCTCTCTATATGTGTGTGTATTTTTGTAAAATTGTATTTTTAGGGGAATCAAGTAATTTTTTTTTACCTAAGATCTAGGTACGAATTACTCTTTAGTCTTTACATCGACATAGATAAGAGATATAGATAATATATCTTTTATATTGGATGCGACTCTACATTTAATATTTCATTATTAATGTTTTTATAAAATTAAAAAAAATTAATGATATATTTTAGAATGTTAGGTATTATTTGGTGTGATAAATATAAATCGTTGGATGAGTTGGTGTGATAAGTACAGATCATTGGACAAGTCTATATCATCTAGACACGGTTTATATCATCTAGATATGTAGTCTTCCTTTGAGACGCATAAAAACGACACTTAGGTGCGGTTTTCCCTTTTTTTTTAACTTTTTGAAAATGTTTTTTGTCCTGAAAATTTTTTTGTATTGAAATTGATACTAAAATTATTTAATTAATTTTTTTATTAAAAAAATTAATGACTAAAATAAATTAATATAAACATTAATTTTAAGAATTTTTTTAATTTTTCCTTAATTTTAGTATATTTAGTCTATTGTTTTAAATATTTATATATATTTATCTTATTTTGATGTTTTTATTTTTCAAAACTTAATAAATAACTTTTACGCATATCTTTCTTTCTCCATTTTCCTTTCCCTTACCCATACAACGCTGGTGTTTCTCTTATAGAAAGGTAGGATACCATCAGTAAATTATAACACAATTTATTTAATTTTATTATGATATAAAGATTTGAATAAATATGAATATAATCATTAAACATATGACTACTGCCAAAATACTATTAATAACAGGCTAACAACTAATTAGAATACTAATTAAGATGAATAATGATGAAAAAATAATAATAATATGTGGCGTTTTGCCGGAACCAATAAATCCAAATCAGAACCATCCATCTACTAACACCTCGGGGGGGGGGGGGGAGAATCATATGTTCACGGGCTTACACAAGAACGCGAGGGACGACGCAACCGCATCACTTCTCACCGTCCCACCACCGCCCCCGCCGCCGCTGACGCCACTATCTTCCCCAATCCCCAATCGCTCATAATAATCAACACAAAACAACGACAACGAGACCTGAGCCAAAAGCCTACTCCAAAGCCTCCTCCCCACCACCCCACCCCCACCATCACCGAGTCTTTCGCACCTGGAACCGAGTCGACTCAAAGCCGGCTGCAAACAAATCATATAAAGACGTTTATACCCACCCAAAGCAACGACGACGGTTTTAATACCCGAAGGCAGCGGTGGTGATGGAGAAACGTGATGGAAACAGAGGTGCTCCCAGAATGTATCTTTTCTTGTAATGGAACACCATTGACGACACACACAGGCCGCTATACCGAGAGAACGGAGGTCGAGGTGTTTGAGGATTTCGATCAGAATGTCGCTGTGGTCGTTTATGTTGAACTTTGGCTTCTTTGTTTTTGTGATTGATTGTTTGGTTCTCGACATTTTAGGATGATCAGAGCGAGCTAGTTTTGTGACTTGCGAGGGATGCAGTGGTTAGAGACTTGATTGACGGTGTTTACTGGACGTGGGGAAATGAAGGTGGTAGTTGAGGTGTTTGTGGTTGTGTAGAGATGAACTCGCTATCTAGCTAGGATATAGATATATACATATATATGTATATATATATATATATATAGAGAGAGAGAGAGAGAGAGGAACATCATCAATCAATTCTGAAATGAAAAATAAAATTTTGACTTAGAATGAAAAGCATCGGAAGAAGAAAAGGGCCAAAAAGAAAGGATCCAAACGTCCGGTGAAGTGAAACTCAAGAATCAAGGAAACCCCCTCCACATTGGGGCGCTCAACCGTGTCTGTCGTTTCACACTTTCACTTCAGATGTACGATCCTTGTGAATTTATTTAAATAATTATAAATACGATCTATATATCAATCAAGCCAAATAAATATTTATTTTTTATACGAGTATTTTTATTAATTGATTTAAAAATAAATTATAATAAAATATATAAAAATAGAGATTGAAAATTAAATAATATTTTTACCTATATTCGTATTAGTGTTGTATATTAATCCAAAAGAATAAGCAAATATAATATTAAGCAATAACTAACTAACCATCAAATTAAATTTTATAGTATAATGATTATTAAAAGACTATATAGTTATTATAGTAATTATATAAATAATTTAAAAATTATAAATAAGATTTTATTATTCTATATGGTCACTAAAGGTTAATGTTTATAGTTTTATTATATATATATATATATATATATATATATATATTATAAATCATATATTATTTTTATTTGTAGAATAAGATATTAAATTTATTTCTCTTCTTGTTAATTAAGCCAATTATTATTTTTGAATTGGATTAACACATCAAACCTACTCTACAATATACAATCTACGTTGCACACATAAACGTAAACATTAAAGAAAGTAGTCAAAACCACCATTAATTCCTATAATTTGGTAAAATCACCTTTACAAAATTTTCTTATCCTAGTTGGGGATCTTTGGCCTGTTACGTTTCCATTCGCTTTTGATTTTATTAATCCCGTGGTTGCTTCTTTGATTTAGTGGAAAGAGCCTCAAATATTTACTATGAGAACCCGGGTTCGAATCACACCGCTCTTGGTGCATGCATATCTCAGATGTGAAAGGACACAGACCTATTGAGATAAAATAACTATAGTAATTCTGGAAGTTATAGTGTGGAAGTTCGATTTTTGCCGGTGATTAAAAGTCACTAGTCACTGGTCAGAGAATCAGCTTCTTATGGGCATCTGCGATCGCAAACACATGTTATCTGCACTCCTGAGCATATGCTGCAATCTACCTTCGTCTTGTTGGCTTAGAACATGGTAAGCGGCGACGTCTAAGACAAGCATATTGCCTTTTGAGATTTTATTAATCTTGCTTCCCCGATAAGTTACTTGAGTATTACTATATAATAAGGCCCTATATAGGAAAAATGTTCTCTATTTTTTAATTAATATTTTATTTTGAGTAAATTCTAACATAACACTAAAATCTATGGTTAAAAGAAAAAAAGTAAAAGTAATACCACTTATTGTACCATCAGCGTGTGTATTTGTCACAAATTTTAAATTAATTATATTTATCAATAACTCAAAAAATTATTGCCCCATTTGTTTTTCAACTATCGTCATATTAAAATAAAAAGTGTATATAAGTGTTTGTTTGGTATGGAAGTAATAGGGATAGAAAATATTTTCCTTCCATTTTTTATCTTTATATAACTATTTAAGAATAATAAAAATATTTTTAATAAAATATTTATTTTAAATCAAATTAAAATATAAATTAAGTATTTATTAGAAAAAATATTTAATCTCAAATAAAATATATAATATATGTAAAATATGAAAATAATTTGTTCTATCTCTATTATCCTATACTAAACAAGCACTAAAATAAGGAAAATGTCTCTTGATTTTATCCCTGCAAGGTTGTTGGCTCTTTGGTTAAAAATAATGAAAACAAGATAATAGAAAACACGCACCATAATACTCCTTTTCTTTTATTATTATTAGCAAAATTCAATTCGCTTTATCTTTAGGGTGGTATATTATCCAAAAAAACTAAATACCGAAATGAAGTATTGTATATTATACATTTTTGGTATGTATATTAATGATCCTTTATTTATAAAGACTATAATAAATCATGACACAAGAAATGATGATAATTGTAAGCTTTCAAAAAACATGAATTACATCACCTAAATTAATTATTAAGATTGAATTAAAATGGTTAACAAGCTTAAGTTGATAATGAAAAGTAAGACACATATAATTAAATATCTATCACGATATATATTATCGGCCGATATTTATTAAATTTTAAATTGGTCGATACAGAACGATTTTAAAATTTTATGTATTGATCAATAATATATAGGTTAATGACTAATATTTATTAATGGTTTATCATAATTATTAATATTTATTTTAAAAAAATCATGCCTCTACATTCACAATATATAAAATATTATTCAAAATACTTTGATACCATAACCGCAACTACTGTTTTGGTTAGAGCTAGTTTTTGAACTAAAAATACCAATGGTAATATTTTGCAAAATAGTAAAGTTTGGGATAGATATGTGACTTTTTCAAAAGGAAAGAGGAAAGGATAAAACCGAAAAAGAAGGAAAAAACAATGTTGTGTCTGCGAGACAGAGTTATTGTGTTTTTGTTTGTTGTATTTGTTGTTTTTATTTAATTAATCTCCCTATTTCCCATTTTATTATTGTTACAAATTTATAATGTTGTTACTTATATAAAATTTTAAACTTACTTTCACAAGCCACTTATGAATAAATAAATGAATTAATTTTTGACTTTCAGTGATGTTAATCCAGATAAATAGGAAAGTTTCTTAGGTGAATGCGAATCTTTACATAAATATAGGATTATAAATACAATTTATATATAGTATCCACACGTATATAAATGACGGTTTTTAGTGTTAGATTTACCTAAAAATACTAAATAAATAACAGTTTGTCGTTCCTTTATTATTAATGTGGGAAAGTCCAACCTTAGGCCTAAATGTCCCAAATGTTTAGGGTCCCAAAATATATGTTATAGTATATAAGCATTATCTAACATAATTATAATAGATTTTAACTTTGGCTCGACCATGGAGTTCCTTACTACTATCATTCATTGCGTGGGTTCGATACCTGGTGACAGTAGTCAAGACCTATAGGATTGGTTTGAATGAAGAATTTTACAAATAATGAAATTTTAAAAATAATGGAATTAAAAAGTGATTCACTTTTAAAATTCTATAGTTATAAATCTATTGTTTGGATTAGGAGTTTAATAGAGAATTTGAATAATTTCTTGTTTATATATCTTTATACATGAATTTTGAATAAAATATTTATAATAAGTTTCTTATTTGTAACCATTAAACTATGTAAATACACTATAAACTTACTCGGTGGAAATTTAACATGTATTTTAAAACTTTCAAGAAGTTTGTAAATTTTTTCTTAGGATACCCAAACAAAATCTTTCACCCAAACGAAGCCTTATTAACTTTTAATGCCACTTTGTTATTATCTAATAGTCCCCTTCATCCTCATGTTAGCAACTTTGCATGCTTCTTTTGTAGTTGGAAAGCAAAAGCTATACTTCTTTTCATAGTAGGAAATTGAATATTGTCTAACATAGGCTCTAAAAAGTTTTTAAAATAAGTGATTATTATGGATAACTAATTTTGATAAGTAGATCCAAACATACGCTTAATCATTCTAGGAATTTTCTCTCTATGTGCACATATGTGTGTATATTTTAATTATGTCATGCCTTATTTTAAGAAATAAGACCAAAATTGAAATAAACATCATTTTATTCATCATATATTTTATTAATGAAGTTGATTGTTGTTTGTTTTTTCTTTTTTTTTTTAAGCTAGTCACTAAAATTTAAATAAGGATGCCAACAGGTAGGGTACGTATTGACTACTCCTACCTATTATCCGAACTCTATAAAAAAAACTCTTATCCATACTCACATCCATACTTAAACGAGTATTTATTACCTCATCCATATTCATATCAATCAAATGCTTGATATCTTCCCAATAATCTACCACCTAATGGATAAGCTCATTACCCAGTAGATTCTAATTACACATTTACTAGACAAATTTTCAAATTACCCAATTTCCCTAAATTCACCAGTAGACTCGTATTTTGACAATAGAATCCACGGTCCTAGGTGTGGTATACTGTATACCGAAATTAACTTTAAAGCAATAATCAATCCCTGATCTAAATTTAACATTTTAGGACTTGTTTGGCATGAGATAATAGAGGTGTAAATTTTTTTTCTCTATTTTATATATTTTATATTAAATATTTTATAATAATAATAATAATATTATTATTTTTAATAAAATTTTTATTTTAGATTAAATTATGATCTAAAATAGGTATTCGTCTAAAAAATTTTAATTTTAATTATACTATACAAAAGATCATAACAAAAAGATTCATTATAAAATACAGTATTCCCCTAATTACGAGCCCTGCAGTCTAATTATCACGGGAAGATATAAGATACAAAAGAGAAGACCAAAGGGAAAAGAAGTGAACAGGACAGAAGAAGAAGAAGAAGAAGAAACTAAGATGGCCAGGTTTAGGGATAATATACGTTTTGGATCTACTGCTTAGCTGAGGGAGTGCGGAGCAACAAAACTGGGAAACGTACGTTAGTGTAAAGATAGATGAGGGTGACCGGCGAGTGGACCACGAACCTGGAGGGGTTAGGCGGCCTAATTTGTAGCAAACTTTGAGGCATTTCGTTTTGCCCTACTTTACACATTCATTTTAAGAAAAGTCCAAACCAACGGTTCTTTTTTCACTCCTCACGAGATCCCATACTATCGTCCCCCTCCCTCTGTTGTGAAATTCATTCATCAACATATATATGTGTATATATAAACGTATAGATGCGTGCAGATAGACATGTTAAGATTCTCAAAACTTAAGAGGGAGAAAAAAAGGAGTTAACTTTATGCATAATATTATATAGGTTACAATAATATAAAAATATTACAATACCGAGAAGGGAAGAAGAAAATTCAAATCTAAAATTTTTAAGAGTCAAGAATTAATCTTTATAATTAAGTCAAACTTCATTTTCATTATTCAATGGATATCCCATTATCACGGCTTCAATTGTCAAAGTGGTATCTATGTTTGAAGCACGTTATAATGAATGGAATATGATCCCCGTTGAGGACATGTTCTTAACAAACAAAAAAAAGTGATTATATTGAAGATCATTACTAGAAAACTAACTGCAATCAAAGGGGCCCTAAACGGATAAGTTCACATCTTATATGTGAGATACTAATGAGAAAGAGAAGTCATTGCTTACTAGTGTTGTCTAACGGGGATGCAATCGTGTAGGCTTATGTTTTACCCATGGTTACCAAATCAAAATACCTTCAATATATATAGTCATACTTTTCTACCTTCTTTGTTATTTTTACCAAAATTAATGACAATAATGATTATTATGGGGCTGCATTTTAGATTTTAAAACTAAATTGAAGCTTCTTTTCTTTAAATATCCACAGGCAACATAATCTTATGTGTTTGGCTTTACTTATTATTACAGAGCTCCAGAATGCTTGAGACGTCTTTATTCCTTACAAATAGGTATGGATGATGTAGTTGAAAATGGAAATGATATAAGTAATACAAGGCTCATTTAAGAAAGTGATATATTTATTAAACTAAAGATTTAATAAAATAATATATAATTGATAATTTGATGTTTTATACTATGGATTCTAAATATTCTCTCTTTTAATATGTTCGAAAATAACTTATCAAAATAATATGAGAATGATATGGTACCAAATTATAGATGAAGACCAAGTCAATATTTTAAGTGTTCATTATTATTTTTAAATGTTAATTATTTTATAAATTAGAAAAATTATTATTTCATAATTAAGTAAAATTACTGTTAGTAATTTAGTAAACAATCATCTATATAAATAGCATATTAGCCTACGTAAAATGGTTGAGAAAATGTTTTTATAAAAATTAGGCTTTGGCCCCCCATCTTTAACTTTGGAATCATTGTAATCATCGAATGGTTTGATTGAGATCGTATCTAATTATGATTTCTTTTTCAGATTTTAGAATTGTGACTGATCGACAGTGTGTTGATCAATCCCCTCTTCTTTAGGTTTGGAGCTGTGATCGAGGCCGGTTGGTCCTTAAACTATCCTTTTGTGTATTTGATCTCTATTCTTTTTTTTTTTTACGATTATTCGTTGATGTCTCTTATCTCCATTCGAATTATGTCGAACCCATGTTCGAGTTCTTATCTTAAAGTGTAAATAGAGGATTAAACAATGGCACATTCCTTATTTCTTTTTGAACAAACCGAAACCCTAAGAAGAGTTAGAATTCTATTTGAGCCAAGTAAAAGTATTTTTTTAGGAGGATTAAACATTGACACATTAATTACTTCTTGTTGAAGAACTTGAAATCCTAAGAAGCCTTACGGTTCTATTTGAGTCATGTAAAAGTGCTTTTTAGGAGGCATTTTTAAAAGCCAAGCCAATAGAGTACGTATATACAAGCTCAACCGCTAATATAACTCGATGGTGATATGCACGAGGGGAAAATATGAGGTATTAAATTTCTGGACTTGATTGCAACCATTATAGCTAAGACTTTTTTGGCTTAACCAAGTAAAAGTTAAATATATAGCATAGGTGGGAATTAAAGTTAGTTCTAGAAGATTTATTAGCCAAGGTCTCTCGGGCACTACTCAAATATAAGAAAACTAATTATTTATTTTAAAAACATTTGGATAAAGTAACGAAATAGTGCACATTACAATTTAGCTGCCGGGTACTACATACTGCATTAAAATACACAGATAGACCTCCTATGCTGCTATCAATTACTACTAAGGTCAACGACGAATCAAAGTACTATAGGATCTTATGTCCATCCTATTTTCCTGAATCAATAAATATCTCGAGTCCCACCACATGAACAATATTTTTATTTTTGCAGAAGAGGGAGGGGGAGGGGGACCTTTCAGGCATCATGATCCATCCATCGATCCATACGACATTTCAGAGTCAGGGGTAGCACGAACGAACCCGTTTTGTTTGTCTCTTTGGAGTTGGATTTTGGTCTCTAAGGGAAAGCCAGTACTCCTATGAGACAAAAAGCACTTATTAAAATTATTCAGTAAACTTACTCTTGTACTATGCTACGAAACTGAACTTATTTTTAAAGCCAGCTTTTTGAAGTCCTACTCTCTGATTAGGGCCACTGTCCCACCGCCTGGTTTGACTATAAGCACAGACGCGCAGTCACGAGGTGGGGGCCTGGAGTTCGATTAATATTTATATTTCATCTTATTATTTTTTTTTCTTCCTTAGAAATCAAATTCCATGTTATCGGGGTTGGACTAGTCTGTTTGACTGATTTGAAAAGCGGTTCTCTGGAATCCAGCTGAGGGGAATTTGGTCTGCAAGGTTACAAGAAGAAACCAGGGGATCATACACGTGCAAAGACAACGGAAAATAATTACAAAATAAAATGGAGTAAATAATAAAATTATTGCTGTCAACTACTTTTCACTCACTTCCCAAATGTCTCTCACCCGTTGTACTTATATAATTGTTGCAGGCATTCAGGGTTTTATTATTATTAGTATTATTATGTTTTGTGCCGTGCACATACGATACAAATCACTAAAGTCTCAATAGAAAGCTTTCAGGACTGCATGCATGTTCACGAAAACCATGTCTGCACAGAAAGTCATTAGGTACTACTTCTGCAGGAGCTAGAAATTATACATACGTACATATATATATATATATATATATATATATATATATATATATATATATATATATATATATATATATATATATATATATATAGGCGTGAAGGAAAAAAGTTGGGGTGGAGATAAGAGGGCAATGTTCCCGTATGAGGATAAATACTAGCTAGCTCGGTGAAAAAATAAAGTAGAATAAGGGGAAAAAAAAAGAAGATATAAAAGGCAATTATATATCAATGGCTCTTTTAGTAGGTAGGTAGCAAGCCTCGTCTGTCCTCTCCTCTATTACAAAATGAAATATTATAGTATTATTAAAGTCTAGAAAAATTAAAGGCGTGTCCAATCTCTAGAAAAGGAGAGAAAATATATAAAGGTTATTCTTCATCTTCATTATGTTATTTTAGACCCCCTTAAGCTTCTTCATTAGTGATTTTAAGGTACTATCAACTATAAGAGAACAACTGCTTGAGGTTTGTTTTTGATCGAGGAAGAAATAATTTAAATTTTAGAGATATCAAATAATTGAAATTAATTTTTTCTTGAAACAACTTTAATATTAAAATAATATTATTTTAGGAGCTAGTTCAATTGTTCTAGAAGAATGTGGGTTTGATTTGGTACGGTTTAGACAAAAGAATGTTTAAGATTTGGGTCTTCAATCGCCTTGATTGATCTTCCCCTAGTATGTGGTGCTTTTGTAGGTTTTAGACTCAATTGTTTTTTTAAGGGTAGAATCAATACGTAGGTGGGGGAGGAGGATCCACCTATGTGTTTATAGATAAAATCAAGCTCGCGTTCCCTACTTAGCTTCAAGGACCAACAACTGCATGAGTCACAATGATTTTTCAGGTTAATACTTGTTCTTGGCAATAGGTTTGCCTATATGGTATGGATAGGGTTATTCATTCAAATGTGAAATGTTGGTTGAGGTATTTTCTTGGTTTAGAGTTGCGTGAAAGGTTTTGCTAGGCGTGAGTTTTTTCTTCCAACAAACCTGTTAAACTTTAGGTGTTGTTGCATTACAAACAAAGTTTAGGTGACCCCTCCTATTCAAAAACATTACATAAATTCAAACCATTTAATTATTATTTCTCAAAGGGAAATCCAAGTAACCAAAATCCTTGAAATAATATACAAATACACCTCAACAACTTGTCTTAAACTATTAACACCCTCTAAAAGACCCATAGAATCCTAATAGAGTATGTGTGGTGCCTTATTAGCACCACAAGAAAAACTAGGCAAGTACAAATCAAGGAATTATCTTTATTTCTAGGATAGCTAATCCTAGAGAGTAATCAATCGAGGACTCACACCTCTCCTTTAGGATTAATCCTAGAAAGTAATGAACTCCCCAAGCTTGAGATCATTCACTTTAAGTAATACTTCATAATTCCAAAGATTAGAGCCAACCACATATAACACTTAAGGTCCACACATGTTGAACTTAGGATATTCAAATCAAACTATTAACACTTGACCATTTTATTCTTTAAATATAATTACTCAAGTCAATCATAAGGTCATTGGTTGAGGTCAAGTCAAAGGTTAATACTAAGTTTAACAAGAAAAATATAAATTAATGAAGCAATATTTGGGGTTTTTTCCAACTAAAGAAGAAATGTTTTTGAGTTTCCAATTAAGAAACAAATGTTTAAAGCTTGTTTTGATTAAGGAAGATGGGGAATTTTTTTGGTAAATTAGTTGGCATAATTTAATAAAATAATAATATTTTATAATATTATAGTATATAATATACTACGTATAATAAATCATATATCTTATACTTATTTATGTATCTTATATTGCCTAATATACTATTGATCTAAACTAAAACTATAACTCTTTTAATTAAAAAAAAATCAACACGTGATATCTTATTATTTTTATGTTAATCTTTCATTTTGAATTTTGGTGCATAGTTCTATTGATAACACAATAAAACAAAGAAATATAACAAGCTATTAGACATGTAATCAAAACAAACAAACAATAAAAAGGAAAAAGAAAAAAATAGTTCTAAAAAAATTCCAAACACTTCTTTATCTTCAAGGCTTCAATTACAATCTTTGATGGTTGAATTCTTGTTCTTTCATTTCTATTTCTTATCCTTCTCTTCCCTCCACCAATCAAGTTCAAATAAGAACAAGACGATGTTCAAGAGAACTAGTGGTGGTCAATAAGGTAAAAATAAAGAAAGTAGCAAGGGGTAATCTTTCCTCACCCTTATACTAATTCTTCTCTTATAAATGAAGATTTAATGAAATTGTAAATGTACTTCACAAAATAAAACTCTTTAATGTCGTTAAACCTTCCTATATTTGTGTTATTTTAAAATAAAAATTGATTCATTGCCATTGATTTTACCGACCTAGTTATCAACGACCTCAATCAGTGTAACTCATAGTCATAAGAAGCCTTATAGTCATGAAGATTAATCATAGTTGCTACCACAACATTCGTGACACCTAAATAAGGGTAGAAAAGAAACAAGAAAGGAGAAGAGAAGAGTAGAGAGATGGACGAATAAAGGGTGAGCTAGGAAGGAAGAGGAAAGAAGAAAGAAGAAGAAAATCAAGCATCAAGTGGTTGAAGACGAACAAAATCAAGATAGAGAGAAGTTATTATTTTTTGTTTTGGTTTTGTTTCTATTTTAGTTTGTGTTTTTATTTTATTGTTTATTGTTTTTATTTTAAGCTATGTTTGTTTGTTAATTTATTATTTCGCTTGTAATCTATTTGAGTTTTATTTCATTGACTAAATGCTTGATTACTTTTCTGTCTAATTTGTCTATTGTTATTATTTCAATTATTGTTAAAATGTTTTGATCAGTTTTGTTTAGTTCTAATTACTGATATATATGGTAGTGTATTATATATAAATAAGTGTAAATATATTATACAATATAATATAAACAAATAATATTATTTTATATGATTTTGGTGATTGATCTACCAAAATTTCCTTAATCAAAACAAACTTTAAATGTTTGTACATTAATTGAAAATTCAAAAGCTTTTATTCCTTAATTGGGACAAATCTCAAGTGATTCTTTCTTAATTCACATTTTATCCTAAGATTGGCTAAAATTCAACTGAGGCCAAATTAAATTCAATTATTTAATACTTAGACATTTAACCACAAAAGACCAAAATATCCTCATAAGTAATTTTTTTTCTTTTTAAGCCGTTTTAACATCCCAACACGTGCATAATTTAATGAAATTCTTAGTAAGGCTAAATAATATTAAAATAAGCACTTTAACATAAAATACCAATTTTGAAAAAACAAAAGGAGTGGAAAAAGAACTATTCTACCCTTAGTACATGTTAAACCATGTATATGTAACATACAATATTTTACATGCTTAACACACCTATGATAACATGATAAATATTTAACATAAATGTTGGAAAAAAAACCACATGTAAAATGACATAAATGCCCCAAGGTTCACAAAACTGCATTCATGCATAATTAAGCTTAAACATGCTCAAATGCCAACACATTATATAATAAAGTTCAATTAAAACACCTAATGAACTCACTAGAATGATCAAAATTACATAATGATGCCTCAACCTAGACCAAAGTTCCCCTAAGAAAGAGCTATGCTATTTGCCACATAAATTAACAACATGATTGACACATTGCATGCTTATATCACATCTTTTTATGCATATAATTAAATACATGACATTATACATCCTTTTTATGCTCATACATATTTTATACACAAATATAAATGCATACAATATACATGTTCGTTATGTTTATCAACATAATTTCACAAAAAGAAAAAACATAACTAGCATAAAATAACCTAGGTTGCTTTACATAAAATAAGGAACCAAAATTCATACTTATAAAAGTTTGACATAAAAATTCACACGCACAAAAAACCTAAGCCCACAAAGAAAAGAGAAGCTTTACCGAACTCAAAAGCTCAAGAAAAATTAGAAAAGATCCTCCCAAATGTATATTCAAGATCCACTTGAATTTCCTTTAACCAAAAAAATATTATAATAACACATAGCAAAAATAACATATATCAAGTAAAATCTCTAAAGTAGAGGATCATACTACTTGAAAAAGGAGGGTAACCAAGGATAAAAAAAAAGATGGAAATATTCATAATCAACCAAGAATAAAATCTTATTTTTTTTAAGTAGAATATAAACAAGGGCTTGATAAAAAAAGGAATTAGAAAATAGGAAAAAGAACAAGATAATAAAAAAGGAGGAAGGAACAAGAGCAACACTTATGCTCTATTTGTTTTGGGATGAAAGGAGGTGAAAAGAGGTAAATTAATTATTTCACCCCATTTAGGGATTTATTAAGCTCGAGTAGGTGAATTAGGTTAAAACTTAACCCTTGTTCACCTCGATTAACCTCATTTTTGTTAACCCCCGATTTTAGGGGTAATAGAGGTGAATGTTAACACATAAGTAATATTTGACTTAATCGAACAAAAATATCCCTAATTTATATCAATTGAATCACCATTCTCTTCTCATGCACTCTCTCTCATTATGTATTTCATCCTTCATTTATTTTTTTAACCTTCATTTACCTCAATCCAAATGAAAATTTTAAAATATTCACCCTGATTCACCCCAGGTTAGGTTAATATGATCCAAAAAATATTTAAAATATTCACCTTGATTCACCTCTATTCCCTTCACCTAGGTTAATTTTTAATGTTTACCCTCGCCTCAATTCACCCCAATCCAAACAAACCATTAGAAAATATTCAAACAAGAGGAAAGAGGAGAGAACTCAAAGGTAGAAGAGGCAAGTGAATGAAAGTGTAATGAAGTACAATACACAATAAGGGGGATTTTAGGGAGGTTAAAATCTGGTTAAAGGAGAGAGTAGGTTAATTTTTAACACTCTTGAATGAAGGAAAGGTGGTAAAGTGTGTAAGAAGTAGGTATGGCATTGAAGAGGGCCTTATAGAAGAGTTAGTGGTTTAACAAGTAAAACAAAGGCAAGTGAGTGAAACATCTAATTAATGGGTTCACGGGTCTAGAGATTATGATCAGCCACCTACAAAGGCCAACAAGATTTCTAGATAATTTAGATGGGTATAAAGTCCAATCAATAGGGAAAACACCATATAAATCTCAAAAATTACCAAAATCTATAGAAATGTATGAAAGGAATTTAGGAACGTAAATATATATAAAAAATATTAGGTAAAGGAATGAAATCGGTGCAAAAATAATAATAAATCAAAGTAACACACAAAACACATCACACCTATGACCGACAAGTAGTCTGCCACATTCCTCGGAACCACCTACTCTTTGTCACCACCTCCGATTGATTGACACCCTCAATATCCTAATTCTAACCATTTAAATGCTAATTAAGCTACTGCACTTTTACCCCATGTATTAACACACATGAAATAACACCTTAAACACAATATCCTCTTAACATTTATAATTTATAATACAAATATAATAACAAGTTGCACTTAGGGTATTCCATTACGGTTAATTAAGAATTGGGTATTAAAAACCTAAATTTAGAGGAAAAATAGATGGCTAATGGAAGTATGCATTGCAAGGAACATAATGAAGAAAAATTAAAGGAGAAAACAAAGTATAAGTAGGTGTTTATATGGGCCAAAATAGGGGAAAAATTAGTATAGGACTCAGGGAGAAAGGGAACAAAACATGAGTTGAAGACTTTATGATGCTTGAAATGACAAAAAAAAGACATGAACTGCCCATGTGGCATGATAGATGATTATGGGGGCTGGTAAGTGAGGGTTTGGTTTGACTTTTATCCACTTAAGTGCCAGTTTTTGGAGTGTACGAGAGCGGTTAAATAAAGGCTAACTTTGTAAGAAATATACTTCATGGTTGTACTTTGATCCACCTTTTGGTTGGGTGAAAAAGAACTAATTTTAAATTTTAATTTTTTTATTTAAATGTATGGTTAAAATATAATGGATAATTAATATTTTGATTGCATTTAATATTAGATAATTAAATTATAAAGAAAGTTCAATAATATAAATTTATAGAAAAAATAGCAAATGAATCCTAAAAATCATAAAAAAAATATGAAAAAGTGTGGAACAATTTTAGGGACCAAAATATATAAAAATATTTGATATGAAAATTAATTTGAAGTCCAAATGAATTTTAACTATTGAAATTAGAGAAACCATCTAATTACATATGGTAAATTTTTTTATGATTTAGTGATACAAAACAAATGGGAGAAAATGGATCATAATGAGTGAAGAAATGAGATTAGAATATTTTAGGATAATTAATAAGACTAATTACATAAGGTAATTAAGGTTCAAAAAAAGGGGGTACCATACAAAGAAACACAACCTTCCACCTACTTTTCTTCTCTTAATTAGGGATGGTAGTGGGTAAGGTATTTCCTACATATTACCTAAACCTAGTAAAAAATCCTATACCTATATTTGTATCTAAATTCAGTGGATATTTTTTTTTCATTTTCCATATTCATATCCATAAATATTTACAGTCCATCAAGTAAGAAATTATAACACCCCCAAAATTCACTACTGAAAAATTTTGTTTAAAAGAATAATGTTGTAATACCCTTAAAATTTATTTAGCTTCGTCCTACGCCATTAGCGCCCTAATTTATTTTTTAATCTCAATAAATCTTATTTTTAGCCTTAATTAAATTTATTAATCCCTAAACTTTAACTAAAACCAAAACCTTGACTCAGATAAACCGTAGTTCATAAACCAAAATAAAAACCCGCTAAATTTTTTACTAATCCTAATTACTTTTGGCTAATCTAAAATTACTTAATCTAATCCTAATTTCTCAACCCTTCTATTTTTTCCTTTTATTTCTCCTTTTCTTTTCTTCCTTTCCTCCCTCTTCTCCTGTTGGTCCAAGCTGCAAGGTTTGATTTTTTTTGTTGCAACTTGCACCATCAACCTACCCTCCCACATGCTTCCTCTCACCATCACCTTGCCACCCTCACATATCATCATCATCATCATCCCTCGTGCTTGTCTTCTTCTTATTCTCTTCTGCTGCACACCCCACACACCATCATCACTTCCCCTACCACTCTTCTTCTACTTTCTCTTATCCTTATGCAACCCACACTTATAATAATTGCCATCACTTGCATTTTTATCACCACACTCAACCATCACCTCCATTGTCACCATTTTTGGCCCTACAAGCCCGTCGCACGTTGCCCCCCTATGTTTTCTTCTCCCTGATACACCATACAGACACGCACACATGACCATATATATATATATATACACCATACTATCCTTATTTTCTCTTTGTTATGGCCTCTAATCTATCCTATCTGTGCCAAAAATTTGTTGCCCGAGCTCCCTCTTCCTTCTTCCTTTTCCTTTATCCTTCTTCTTCCTCCTTATTTCTCTATGTTTGGCCTTCACACCACCTAATCTACCATCGTGTACCACCTCGGCCACCACTCGCCATCATTTGGTCAGTGGACCGACCACCATGGTCACCCCAACCTTTTCCCTCACTGTCCCCGACAATTATCGCCGACCACCACCTTTCCCCCCTTTTTCTCACCCTAGTTCATTGTAGTGTTGTAGAGTGCACAACCTGTGCACTGCCTGTTACACGACCATACAACACTTAAAATATTTTGCTGCACAGCCATGCAACTTTTATACCACCTGGCCGTGCATCTTTTTTTTTCTTTTGACCTATTGTGCACTAATACTGCACATCCATGCAACTTTTGCACCGCTTGGCAGTGTGTCATAATTCCTCTTGGCCAGGTATTGTACAACCGTGCAACTTTATTTTTTGGCCGTGTACCTCTATTTTCACCCCAAATTTTATCCAAAAACTACCAAACTTCAACTATAGCTCCACCACACTTTCTTCTACACTTCCATACAATTTAAGCCTCCTTTTGAATTATGTTAATTCCATTTTACCCTCCTCTACCTTAACTTCCCTCTCTATTTTAATCTTCAATCCTAATCATATGTTATCTTATTTTTCATAGGTGATATTTCGATGATTTTAGAGGAAGTCTAGGATTTATGCGTATAGAGCCCGGTGTCCTTAATGGTAAGTATACATGTTTTAGCTAGGGATTTATGTATTATATGTATTTTTGTATATTCTTTTGTGTTGATTATGTTGTATTGAATAATTTATTTATGAAAATGCTATGAAATGATATTCTTAAGAGTAAGAAATTATGTAAGTACGTCTTTGGGTATAATATTGGATACAAGATATCTATGATATCTGAGGATATGTACTTCGGATAATGATTAGAAATTTATATGTATTAGTATTAGGTTTCATAAGACCTTTGGGAAAATACGATTGTCTTGATTACCCTGAGGGTATTGTGATCATTTAAGGATAATTACATGGTCTTACTTATGTTATTTGGTTGTATGTCTTGTGCATTTATATGAGTTTAGCATGATAATATACAATCAACTTTTAATAAAATACTAATCATTTAAAGTAAAAGATCATGTGAGTTAGGCTAAGGTGTTTATATGGCTTCGTTCCACTGGATAATAATATTATCTCAGGTGTGTTGTCCCCGATAGGTGCATCAGTCAATTCCACTGGATTAAAAATAGTGGAGCCCTATACTCAATGTGAATCAAAATACGATTAAGAGATAAAGTATAAATGGAAAGATATTAATCATTTGAAGTGAAAGACTACATGAGTCAGGATCGAGGTGTTAAGTCCGTTCCATTGGATAATAATAGTGGCCCGGGTGTGTTGTCTCCGAGAGGTGCTTCAGAACGTTCCGCAAGTTTAATAATAGTGGCTCAGGAGTATTTTACTCTGAGAGGTGTTGGCTCCATTCCATCGAATAATAATAGTAGCTCAAGTGTGTTGTCCCCGAGAGGTGTTTTAGACCATTCCATCAGTTTAAGAATAGTGAGGTCCTTGAACTCAACATAAATAAAAGATTGGAACATGGTATATCTTATAAAATACTTGGAATCAGTGATTATCTAGTATTCTTTGAATTACGCATGTATAATTTTCTTATGAGAATTATTGTAACTCTGCATGACTGTACCGTTACCTTACTCAGTATGTAGCATATTGATCATCTATTTCATGGGTGCTGCTCATTCCCACGAGTAGATCTACCCTGTTTTGAAAGTGATTGATGATTATTAGCTTGATGTGCTTGCCTTGGGTTAGCGCCAAATAAATTGGTACAGGGTATGGTTATCTTGATATCTCTATCTCTCTTTGCACCCTTAGTCATCTATTTTTACTATTTATTCCCTTTTCTCTATTTCGTATCCTAGATCGTGGTGGAATCAAGTGATTCCCACACTTGATTCCTAGGTATAATGTTACTTTTGCCTTGCACCTGACATAGATTGGGCAGAATGAGTGCCTCTTCTATGTTGGATGCGACGTGACACCCCTAAGTTTTGTGTTTTGGCTTCCGCTATTAACTCTTTAAAAAAATTTAAGTTCCTAAAATTTGGGGGTGTTACAAATGCGGAAGCTAAAATAGAATTTGGGGAATGTTACCGCCACATCTCACACAAGATAAATGTCCACCATCTATCTTATGCTAGATGCAAGGCTAAAACTTATCAAACAAAATTTCAACCAAAATCTATGCTGTGAGGATAAACTTCCACTAGAAGATATCCACAGGCAAATAGCAAGTGAACAATTTCACTGAATAAAATTATCGCTGAATAAATCAGGGGAACCTGTGAAATAAACCTGGATTTTAAAAGCTTATCAGAGTACGAGAAATTAAAAGCCAATTACAACACCCTTGAAATTTTAAATACAACACTTGAAACTCCCAAAAATAAATACAGCTAAACAAGACAATTCCCAATGGATCAAACTCCGAATTGCCTACTCTCTCAACCCAAAAATAATATCTGATCTCAAACCTGCACAAGAGGTATGCTCACCACCTTCAATGGATCATCAGAAGACCCATTCAATCAATGTAGCATCAGTACGGGTCCAATATTGAGTAAATCAAGATAACCCAACTCATGGAAGGAAACATAAAATACATAAGATATGAAAGACTCTAGCTCACAATTCTCATGCTCAATTATACATATGATAAATCCGTCATTCCACTCATACAATAATTCATGCTCGATTATACAAGTATTACATACAATAAAACATAGGGTCACAGATTCATACTTATGAGTACATGACTAGATATGACAGCACATAAGATACAAGCGTATAAGAAATCACGATCGCATGCTAAGTAACACCAATCCAACAATCCAATAATAATCATTACTTCATCCGATTTTATTTATTTACGATGAGTTTAGGGACCCCACTATTCTTAAACCGGTGGAACGGTCTGAAACACCTCTCGGGGACAACACACCCGAGCTACTATTATTATGAGGTAGAACGAACCCTACACCTCTCAAGGCAAAATGCTCCTGAGCCACTATTCTTAACCAATGGAACGGTTTGAATCACCTCTCAGGGACAATACACTTGAGCCACTATTATCATCAGGTGGAATAGACCCTACACCTAGTCCTGACTCACGTAATCTTCCACTTTAAATTATTAGTATCTTATTCATTACTTAACTCATATCATATGCTTATTCACGTTGAGTATAGGGCCCCACTATTCTTAATCCGATGGAATGGACTGAAGTACCTCTCAGGGACAAGACACCTGAGCCACTATTATCATCTGGTGGAATGAATCCTACACCTTTCAGGGCAAAACACTCCCGAGCCACTATTCTTAACTGGTGGAACGACTTGAATCACCTCTTAGGGACAACATACTTGAGCTACTATTATTGCCCAGTGGAACGGATCCTACACCTCGGCCCAACTCACGTGATCTTCCACTTTGAATTATTTGTATCTTATTCAAGGATTTTAACCGACCATAAATCAGGCCCGCATGAATAATTCCATGACATAAAGATACAACATAGGGTATCATATAATTTCAATCCATACTCAACCCTACACATACTCAAATACATACCATATTCTAGTGTCATATTAACACGCATTTGCATTGAGGCTATAATTCGTACATACATGCAATTACCACATAGAACATAGAATACGCTTGATATGATTAAATAACTAGACATACTTATCACCTTCCACTCCGAAGACATACATTCCAGATTCCGCCATAAGTAAAGGTAAGTAGTGACTTAACTAAATCCGAAGCTAGCTAAGCAAATTGAGAAAGAGAGAAAGCTATCGAGAGCTCGACAATCTATGATAAAGTTTTCTTAGATCACCGATAGAAATCGAAAACTAGGTTAGAAGCTATTTTATCAATCAATAATTTACATATTATGATTAAATCCATATAATGGGACACAAACAATCTTTCTTAGAAAATGTGTCCATAACTTAGGACTCAAGAGCATAGCTCTATTAAGATTTAAGATTAAATATAAATTAAATTGAATTAACACACATATCACTTGGGACATTTCAAATTAATTTAGAAAGCCCAAAAAAGAATTATCGATTATAATTTAATTTATCGAAAATGACTTATTCATTAGGTTTTACAACTAAATAGGTAAACCAACCATTTGTATAGAACCAAATCCAAACTGATTAGATTAAAATATAGTTCAAATTATTTAAAAATTAAAGCCAAAAATTGATTAGATAAAAGACGCATAGCACAATTAATTTTATAAAACCATATGCGACAACTTAGGGTTTTTAATGTTCGAGCTACGAACCGACTAATTAACTTTTATTATCTCAAATTGATATCTTAATAGTAAGATTAAACAAATTTTAAATAAATCTAGATAATCAATTTCAACAAAATAATCTTCCGATTAGCGAATTCAAGACGATCCGTTTTCAAAATTAGGGTTTTTAATGTCCACGATACAAACTCAAATAATTCAAATCAATTAATTCCAATTGAAGGCATTAGAATGCAATTTGGATCATTTCAACTATTTCTATAAATTCAATTTTAGAAAAATAATTATACAAATTATCAATTTCATAATTTTACTCAAAATCTATGGTTTTAGGCCCGAAAATGTAATTCTGTTGAATTCTATTAATTTATTTAAATTAAATGTTTAGAATGCAATTAGACATATTTTATATCTTATCATATAATTAATTACTCAAAACCAATAAAAGAAATACCCAATTGAACACAATCAGGGTTTTTGAGCTCGGAATACAATTTCGATCAATTTTTGCTAAAATATATAAATTGATGGTTCGGAATTATAATTAAATGCATTCTAATATAATTTATATAATCAATTGAATGAAACAACTCGATTACACAATCCAATTTGTCCCGCAAGAGTTTTGACCTAAAAATTAAATTCCGATTAATTTCGCACAATTTTCTCAAAGCAACACTTCCGATATAAAATTAAATACATTTCAAACGATATTATAAAATCAATTAAATGAAACAACTCAATTATGCGACCCAATTTTATTACACATGAATTCTGACCTGAAAATCAAATTCTTATTAATTCCGCATAAATTTCTCAAATTGACAGTTCCAATACGAAATTAGTTACATTTTACAACATAACGTAAATTCAATTTACCCAAAATAACTAAATCGGGCGAATCCAAAAAATTTGGGCATAACCTAGCCAAAAATCCAATTTTCCAGAATTTCAACATAAACCATACAATTAACCTATCTAAATCAATCTTACAACACATATATACATAACCAAACAATCAATTTAGCTTATCATAATAGAATTCATACTCAAATAATCAAATCAAATGTTAGGGTTTTCAGAAATTTATACCAAACAAGAATTAGCAAATCGGGACAAGTGGAGGCCGGAGGAACTTTGTCGGAGATCGAGGACAGCTCACCGGCCATCACTCGAGCTCGCCATGGCTGGACGGAGGCACGAATGACGTGGCTCGTCGCTGCTTCTCGCTGCTGCTGCAACATTGGCTTCGGCTGCTCCTTGCTGTGGCTACTGGTTGCTGCACCGGTGCTGGCTGTGGCGTTGCTGGAGGTAGAATGGTGGGGAGGCTAGAGTAGAGGAGCAGGTAGGAGGTGAGGTTGGGGATGCATTTGGAGCTCGGGTGCAGAGAACAACAAGGACGGGAAAGAGGAAAAGATAAGGGAGAGAAGAAGAGCGAAAAGGAAAAGGAAGAGGGGGGGTCGATCGGTCGGGGTTTTGGTCTTTTTTTTTTTACTTTACAAATAGAAGTATATAATAACATACTAAAAATCTAAAATTATTATTGAAATATTTTATCTAAAATTTATTCAACGAAAATTATTTCGTAAGAATCCAAAAGCTTGAGATCGATAAAAGAGGTATATAAAGAATTTCGGAAACATTTTTGGAAGAATTTACCAACGAACGCAAATATCTATATTATTTACGAAAATACATTATAGGACCCTGAAATAATATTTAAAAACATATAAGAAAATATTTAAGTTAAATTCTAATAAACCGAAACCAGTTTAAATAATTTTCTGACTTTGGTCGTCCGCAAACTAAAAAGGGTAAAACAGAAGAAAATTTATTTTGAAAATAAATTCATAAATAAACTCCGAAGATATTTTTAATTTACAACTTTTCGAAGGTCTTAACGACCTCGGAAATGAAGAAATTCAAAGTCGGAAATATTTTCTAAGAATAAAATCATTAAAATAAATTTGACTATGTAAACATAAATTTTATAATTTAAATAATATATTTTTTTAACGAAATGTAACTCCAAAATAAATTCGTAATCACACGACGAAGTTATAATAAAAAACGAATCCAAAATATAAAAAAATAAAAATACGAGAAAGAACCAGAATACATATTTTTAATTAAAAATCGAAATCATATAAATATAATAAAATCATGGTCATGAAAGAATTTATCTAGAATGGTCCGCATGACAATGATTAATTAAATTCAAATATGAAGTTGAAATCGTCGATAAATCCATAAAATAAATCAAAATTAAAATAATTAAATATTTACATTAAATTACGCTAATAAAATCATTAAACTTAATAAAATTGGATTTAAAAAAAATACGGGGTATTACAATCAAAGCTATGTTTAGCTTAATTGACATGGGCATAAGATATCTTTCTGTGAGTGTTTACATGGAGTGAAGGTTCTCAAAGTATATTCATTAAACAATAAGGAACTTGTTTTGTTGAATGATTTGAATTTAGTGGGTATGAAATCTCATGATCATCATATTCTCATTCAAGAAAAATAGGTATTCTATGTTACTGATCCAGCCGATAAACAAGGGTCAATTATCTTGAATGTAAAAAAATGGGAATATAACATATAAAGGGAGAATGTTTTGACTTCTCACTTACCTTTCTTTTCCAACCATGACGACATTACTAATGACAGCTATGTACGAGATGATCATGAAGAAGGATGCTCTGTACTTGAATAGAAGTTTGTGCATGAAGAGGGCAAGCATCAGAGATTAAAGCACCATAGATGAAAGGTTTAATTACTTCAATTGTTTTATTTTAATATCTTTCATATTGCATTGCATATTGATTTAATTACTTCTTAATCAATACTTCTTAATTGTCATTTCAGGTGTGGATCCTCATAAAGATGATGCACATGCTAGGGAAGGAAAATTATGAAGAGATCGAAGAATTAGATTGCCGCAAATTGCTAGAAATACAGAAAAGACCATTAGGCTTGATTTTGATTATTCTGGGTGTCCAATGGATGAGAATAGAAATTTGTTAGCTGACTATTATAACTCTAGGACTCAAGCACACATCCCCATCACTTATCAGATTTGGAGGGATGCCTCAAATGAGTTGAAGGATAAGTTGTGGGATGACACTATAGTATGATTTGAACATTACAAATAGATATAAATTTTTTTGGTTATTATCATATGATAATTTAATTATATGCATACTAACTATTTCAATTTTTTATTATTCTAGCAATGATTTAATATAGGACAACATTATAAAAAGCTTGTTATGAGTTCATCCGCAAAGTCCTGGATGAATTAGAAGTTGTGGATGCCTAAAACCATATGTATGTGGTTGACGGTAGTATCATGTCCATGCCCCCAAATATCAGCAGGGATGTGATCACCCTCGCCTAATGGAGGGAGTTTTGTAAATGGAGGACTTCAGAGAAATGTAAAGTGCATAAGAACATATTATTAACTTTTAATATAATTAGAGTATATTTAGATTACAATTCAAACTAACATAATTTCTCTATTCAATGTGATATACAGAGAGTGCTAAGAACAAAACCAATGTAGAGAAAAACATTTAGTATAAGAGAGGGTGTATAGGAAAAAAATTAGCTAGAGAAAACTTATATATATATATATATATATATATTCCTCTATGCCATTATTTTATGATCTAATATTATTACTAAGTATTTTTACTTAATGCAATAGGAGAAATAATGGAAGGATGAAGTAGAGCAAACTTAGACTCTATACATAGCCTAGAGCAAGCTTTGTTTGGATATATGCTATGATAAAGAAGGAAAAGCCTAAAAATGAACTAACTCAATGAATGATTGAAAAAATTGTAAGGCTAACACTATTTCTCTTTACTTGGTTTAATATGGTTACTTATCCCTAAATATTTTTTTACTTATAATAAGAATGTTTGAGAAAGGAATTGTGGCCTATACTTTTAACAACGAAAGCCCCAAATTTTTTTGACATACACATTGGGCACTCAAGAGTATGGTGGATAATGTAGGATATATAATCATGGGTTAAACCTATCTAATGATTGTGGATATTGCCCTAGTTCTCACCCTTCGAATGAAAAATTTGAAAAGATAGAGAAAGAAGCGGTGTCATTAAGGGAATTACAAGAGACAATTCTGAAGAGGTTGGATGGTATGCTATCCTTTTTACAATGTTCAATTGAACCCTCAAAATCTAGTGTCTCGAGAAATTTTATAAAAATTAGTGAGGTAATATAATACACTACACTTTAATTTAAATCAATTTTTGTCTGAAATATGATCTACATTTGAATGTATGGAAACAATAATCAAACCTTGAGACCTAACACCTCAATTTAGGTTGAATTTGGATATGGTGCTATCTTTGGATGTAAAATCTATTAGGAAAATGAAATTAGAGGATGTGAGTATCTAGATTAGGCCATATGATATCCTATATTCATAAGGAGACATGTTAAAATGATAACATATAATAGCATATACAAGGTAATTTCAATCCTTTCATACTCAGCTTTATTTTAATTACTAGCAAGAAGCAATATTTTGATACTAAATATGTAATTCATTTTTTCATGGTCATAAGCTCTTGAAAGAGAAATTCTTAGCCGGTGTCTAGGACGAGTCCAATGTATATAGGTTTTAATGCTCAAACACGATATCTAATAAAAATGATAATATTTAGCATGTTCCATATGCGGTCAACATGATAAATATGACTCCACAATCCTTCCTTTTTGCTCTATTTTCCTTTGATATGCATTGGGTACTAGTGATACTGCATTCATCTTCAAGGATCACATGTTGGTTGGATTCGACAGAAATCCTCGTTCTAATTCAAAATTAATGTTGGAAAGTTAAATATTTATCTACACAATGATATTAATTAGAATCACACACATACACATATACATACATACATACATACATACATACATACATACATACATACATACATACATACATACATACATACATACATACATACATACATACATACATACATACATACATACATACATACATACATACATACATACATACATATATATATGACTACTACATCAATGAGCTCATTCAAGACATATTTGGGCCACAAAATAAGGGAAGTTCACCACTACCCTGTATGACTTGGTAAAAAAATTATGTTTTGTAGTGGTTATGTCATTCAGCAATAATTTTCATTTAATTTTAAGTAGTTATTATAAAACTAATAAGATAATTTAATTATTAAATTTTTAATATGTATGATAACAAGATAGTACATCATGTGATTCATGAAAAAAATTATTTGCAAATATTGGACGGGACAATCAAAAGTATGTATTTACTTTATTTAGTTTCTATTAATTATGATTAGCTATATACTTTAATACTAACATGATACTTTCCATATTTTGTATGTATATCAATCTATTGAGCTACATAAATATGATGAAAACAAGTTTAATGAAGTTATGAAAAAATGGTTAGATTTTATTCATAGGTTTTTATGATGATTTTTGGTAGGATCATATTTGCTCCTTAAATTTTTTATAACTAGAGTGTACTTATGAATGAAAAAAAAATTTCATATAAGGTTTTCTATGCATGGTATATATTTAAAGTATATAATCGTTTATTTTGATGTGAACCTTATAAATTTTAGCTACTTTTTTTGGATGTGTTGAATGTTGATATTGGTGAAAGCATTTTCAAAATCATGTGCAATTTTATTATTATTATTGTTTTTTTTACAGAAAATAGTGTGGTATGGTTTATTAAGCTTTATAATTAAAAAGGAAGAGGAAATACATGATGCTTATTAGATAAAACCACTTTATATACCTAGTACACAAACCATCATATAGTTTAGTAGAAGGGAATATATGACGATTTTATCTAATAATTGCAATGTATTCACTTCCACCGAACTATTTGGGGGGTTTGTATTACCAATTTATACAGTGGTTATTGACCACATTGACTTATATATTGATGTTATAAGGTTGTTTTTTTTATTATCTAAACCACTGTATATATTATGGCCCTAAGAATTTTTTATCCAAATTTAATAAATTATACGATGATTTTTAGAATTATTGTGTAGGTAATGACGACAAACTTCTACGCATACCCTTTTACTAACTGTTGTATATGTGTTTTTCTATAGTAGTGCTTGAAAACTATAGTATAATTTATTAAATTTGTCTCAAAAATTTTTGGCACCATAATATATATGGCGGTTTAAATAAAAAACTACCATATAATATTAATATATACATGTAATACAAAAGATGATATAGTTTTGTAGAAGAGAATAGATGGAGGTTTTTTTTTATAACAAATGCCATATATATTCATAATGATCCGGTGCAGAATGATCCAATTTTTCAGTGAGACCATGTGTAGAATAATCTAGTGAATACGAGATTGGTTAACAGGAGATCACTAAACACCTCTGAAATTTATCTGCATCTTGATCATGTTATATGACTTGGCTCTTCTCTTCCCTATTGATGAGAGTATGGAAATATCTCACACCAACCAAGGTGCATTTGTTGGGTGAATTAAATTAAGCCAAAGCCACAACACTATTCTAGATAATGCATCATAACTTGCATATAAGAAAGTGGCATAATAATGTACATATCCAATAGAATACATAAACTTGCAATACAGTACATGTACATGATGTGTCAGTAAACTGATGTCCTAATGCTGTTGATCCCATCATATCCAAACCCTACTATTATAATTATTATCATAATTATTAAGCCATTTCCACCCTAGCGTAAGTCCTCTCTATACTTTATTTTAGTTATCAAAAATTTCCCTTGTTTTGAGAAATCCTATTAGAGTTACCTTATTACTCTTACACCAAATAATCCTTTCTTTGCTAAAATCTTCACACCTTCATCACTTATGTGAGCCAACATGTGATGCCAAAGTTTAGCAGTAGTGTTATACTTCCCTTACAAACATTGTCTACTTTTGGATAGCAGGAATCAAGAATATATAGTCCATTCTATAACGATCCTCTCAATACCACCATTGAACAATGAACTACCTTGAGAACACCCTTTCAACCCTTAATGCAAACCCTTCACTATCAAGATAATCCAAAAAGATTAAATTTCTATTGAATTTAGGAAGATGCCTCATTGACTTAAGGAGAAAATTGATTCTAGTTGATATCTTCACTATTACATCCCCAATACCAATCACTCGACACAATTTGTTGTTTCCTAAGAAAACATGACTAGACTATCCCCTAATATAACTTACAAACTTGCTTTTGAGAGGGCACATATGAAATGTACACCTTAAATCAAGAACCCAACCTTCCCTATCTTGATATGATAAGACCATTAAAACCTCAGAGCTTTCATATCCTTTAGCAACAAGGTCTTCATCTCCATGTTACTTGTTTCTTGAAGTTTCTTTCTTCCCTTGATTATTCTTTAACCTAATCTCATGACATTCTTACTTACAATGTCCTTTCTTGTGATAGAGAAAAAAAATTATGGTTGGACTTCAATTATGATTGAGAACTTCCTCTTCCTTATTTATTCTCTTTCTCTTCAGACCTCCCATGAATGAATAGGTCTTTAGCAGTACTTTCCTCTCTTTGTTGTTGATGCCTCTTCACTGAGTCCTTTTAAGTAAGAGTAGTAACTACAACCTCCAATGAAAGATCAGAATCATGATTGTATAGCATTATATCAATAAAATTCCCATACTTATCCAATGCTAAGGAATTCTATAGTATAATAGTCAAATCTTCATCCTTGATCTTCACCTCTGTATTCTTTAAGTCAAGAACAACCTTGTTGAGTTCATCTAGGTGGTCGTCCATCAATTTCCCATTTTGCATTTTTTAGGAGTATAGTTGTTGCCTTGATATAGCCCTTTTTATCATTGACTTAGGTATATATAGAGCCTCCCAACTTACTTTATACAATTGTAGCTGTCTTCTCCTTCAATACCTCTCTCAACACCCTTTTTCCTAGGCATAGAATGATTGCATTGTGTGCCTACACTACCATCTCCACACAATCCTTCTCCTTGATTGAGTCCAATGCCTTATGATCGTCAACTAGTGCCAAATCTAAACCTTGTTGTAACAAAAGGGCTTTCAGTTTCACATGCCACACACTAAAATCATTTTTTCCTATAAACTTTTCGTAGCATGTTGAACTGATGATCTTTCCTCTAGTGCTCCTAAACCAATTTTGAAATCCAATTGATTAAAAACACAGAGCATAAGGCAATCAGGAAGGTTCTTCTCCTTCAGATTATTTTAGTATTTAAAATAAAATAAGTATTTTACGGAAGTGATGAACAAGCTATAATGATAATATAAGATAGTATTTGCTAGTATTATTGATCTTGAATACAACCCTCGTTACCAAGAACATATTACTCAGTTCTTGCTTGCATGAATCACCTCTCTAACATTACATATTAGCGATTTAATTTGGTCCTTTATTTATAGACAACACCTAACACTAGCACACACATGTTAACCTACTCTTAGAATTAGTAAACAACCTAGATTCAATGGTTGGTTAGATAATTTTGGCCAAACGTAAGAGTAAGCAAAACGACACCAATGGCTTGAGTAATAACACCACGAGTTGACTGCTACATATAAACCAATCAGCTGGTATTCTCCACATTCCATGTTCATAAAGTTGAACTTTATATGTCTCGTCTGTGTTCAAAAAGCATGTTAGTAGAAAACAAGAAATTATTAGTATGTATAAGTTAATTATTCATATAAGATTATATAAATTAAAATTGGTAATATCTAATTAAATCTCACATAATTGATCTCTTATGTGTCCAATTTTATGTACCAGAACCATAAGTATCCAAATTTCATAACAATGACGTACATGTTCAGCTTTATATAATAGTCATAAATGTCCATTTTTTCGATTAATTGGTACATATGTTTATGTATCATATCAGTAAGAAGAATATAGAACATGAAATATGAGTACAAAAATACTACAAATAAATACGTTAAAAGTAAATGAGTTACTATTAAATGAAAGGGTATATAACTATTATGTTAAGTATCCAAATTTACATAATAATTGTCTTAAGCTTCCGTTTTTATATAATAATCACATAAATGTCTAACTTCATACTAATGGAGTCATGGTTGTCCCGCGTGCCTTTTTAATTTGCACATGGATAACGGTACAAGATATGCATTCATAACAATACACAATATGCATGGATAACAATATATATGATACAAAAAACTAAGCATTAAACACAAAAATCAAATAAGCATCACTCAAAAGAAGTAAGTTATAATATAAATTTCAAGTCAACTATATACGCGAGAATATAAATAATGTCATAAAAAATCTAAATCTTTCTAATAATATCCTAAGTGCCTAGTTTAACATAAAAAAATGTAATAAGATTCCAGTTTTTTCATTTTAAATTCGTACATGCATGATGATATAATATTATGTAACATTAATTAGCAATCAAAAAATATAATCATGTTAATAAATAAATTAATTTGATGGCATAACTCATAACTGTCCATTTAATCAAAATCATAATAGAATAAGGGTGCGGGTTTATTTTAACTCATACATGAATGTCACTCAAATATAAAAAGTGCTAGACACTAAACAGAAAATATTGTTGGATTATTATCCAACGTTGGGCTTGTATGTGAATGATACGAATTGGACGTTGTCGTAACGGTTAAGCCCGAATAAACGTGATCGAATTAGGTTTAATTAAGTTGGGCCTAATGTATCTGATTGAACGTGGACCGATATGTGTAGAGACTGTGGGAGTCCTAGATCGTTGATGGACCGAACTAGGATGTCCTGATAGATAACATATTTGTTATCTATATATATGTGGTTATGGTCCCTAGGTTACAAGTACTTCGCTCCATTGGTTCCCATCAGTCATTGGCGAGTAGCGGGTACGTGCGTGATTTAGAAGATTACAAAACCGATCGTTAGGGTTTCACATCAGATTCGACGGTATCCGATAAATCTTTTATTATTATGGATTCAGGTACGCTTCCGTGATATATTATATATATTAATCTTTATAGATTAGCTTTCGATCCAGTCAAATATATATATATATATATATATTATATTAATCTATCAAATATAAGCAGAAAAGAAGAAAAAAAAGCACCATAATTAAAGATTCAGGTAAAAAAAAAAATAGATTACTTCTTTCTGATTGTAATGGTAACTTTAACTTTTTGAATAAATAACATCAAGCGCGCGTCGTCACCTACAGAATCAAATAACCTTTTACGATTTTCAATAATTACATGCAAACAATGAAATAAGTAGGAGTAATATTTTACGCTTATCTTAGCATAAAACCAGTAATAAAAGAAATTTTGCAGAAATTCAGGATCCAATCAAATAATGCTCAAAAACAAAGTTTGCAAACGTAAACCAGCTGGATGCTTGTTTGCATTACCATCTCGAAAAAACTTGTCGACATTACTGCAACGAGTCATAAGGAATTTTGAGACAACCGAAATAAAGAGGAGGGGTTCCTCTTCGATAAATGAAAATTACGGAAGGGTCCAATGCCCCTCAGGATCAAGACACGTCTCATTTTTGCATTTGAAACATCTCAGTTTCCCCTCTGCACCGAAACCTTCCTCTTTATACTCCTATTTAAGTAGGAGTATAGTTTTTACATAAAAAAATAATTTATTAGGGAAATATATTTTCAAATTACACTATTAATATATTGACACAAAATAAATATTTACTTATACTTCATTTGGTTTATGGAAAGTTTTAAAGAAAAGAAAGAAAAGAAAGAAAAAATAATTTTTTATGTTTGATTTATATGAGATAATAAAATAGAAAAAAGAATAAGGAATAAAATTATTAAAGATTAATTATATGATTTTTTTTAAGTAAGTTTGAAAAAAACTATTTTAATTTTTTTAAAAACCAAATAGAGTATTAGAGTTAAGCAATGACAATGAAAATTATATTATATGAAAGTACAGATGCTGGATTAAATATAATTGATGATTTATGGTTTGTTCTCAACCCATGTAACTCAAGTACAGACCTGGTATTTGGGCTAGGCAACCTAGGCCCGGGTATATGGCCCCAAAAAGATAAAGGCCCTATTAAATAATTGCTAGTATATGTATATATTAGGAGAAAAAAATAATTTATAAGTTGGTTGCTAACTGTGCATCATGACTCCTGAGCGGCAAAACAACAAAATTCCAAATTGTTTCAGTTCTCCTTCCCGACGAAAACCCGGACCCCATACTTCGGATTTGGACGTAGAAAAATCTAAACAGCAAGAACAGGACGATAATTTATGCCTTCCATTTTCTTGCAACCCTCACATGTGTGTCAACAGGTACAATTTTCTTTCTTCTTTTGTTAAGTTTTTTTTTTGGACAAAAGATAAAAAAAATGTCATTATTTAACTCAGTGTCTAATTCATCAAACTCTGTCAAGGTAGAATTCTTGAAACAAAAAAATGGATGTCTATTTGAATTTGTTGATTTATAATTTTGCAGTTGTAAATAAATTACTAATTTTTTATTCAATTTCCAGCCAGGAACCTTGTTTGCCACTCATTGTTGCTTGCTTGGTGGTGTTTGCCACTTAGTTACTGCTTATCTTCAATAGTTTGGTTTTCTACTTTTACCGTCAATCATATTATTCAATCTTTAAAATATTATAAGTCGGAGATTTGAACTAGTCAACATCACCCGACCCTCTTCTCTATTTAATTATTTTAGTTCGATAGTTTCATAAGTAATTAATAAAAAAAACCCTAGTAGAGTGGAAATATTGGTGTTGGGTAGTTTAGTTTTCCCTCAATCTAGCTATGAAAACTTAATCTCTAGCATGCAGGTGAACATGGAACACAAAACAAATTTTCTTATTCGTAGCAAAACATGTAACAGAAAAAAAAATTATCCTGCTCAAAATTAATTATTTTTACGAGGCAAATTCAATGATTCACTTTTATCAAAATAAATCAAGATTGGAGAGTAGTCTCACAAACAATTAGAATTTTGAATTTATCAATGCATTGAGAACCGAAATGAAAAAAAAGATAATGGAAATGGCTTGGAAATCAACACACATAAAAAAAACAATGCTACAAATAAGTTTTCAGCCAATCACCATTACATTGAAACTCCCCACTATATTCAATAGCATAAATAGATTAACTAGTTCAATTTCTGGTGTTGTCGTGTTGATTTGTACTTCATTAGTTTTCTTTTGTTTAAGTGTATTTCAATGCTCATAATTTTGTGGTTCCATATGTATTCAACTAATTTTCATTCTTTTTTTTCAGCTACATTACTAACATTTTTTTTATTGCTTTATATTGCAAAGGAACTTAATTATTATGGCAAAAATATTACAAATCTAGTGGTGCAATTATTCTACGATAAGGAGCCCAAGGGTTAAGACAAAAGGTGTTACTCTCCATGTATATCTCGTTAGCCTATTGCATAAGTTTGTATCTCAGTGTGCTTTTTTCCCTTTTGTGTTTACTAATGTCTACTGCAAAATATGAATCTGGATAAGAAAAACGTAAGAAAAACAAAAAGAAAGTCGAAGAATTTATTCAATCTCAACAAGATGCACTTGATAGATTTATTAGTAGTAGCAAGCAATGTACCGTAGAAAACACATGTGAAAGTCTTACGAATGAATCACCCATTAGTAATGATAATAATATTAGTAGTGTTTTGGAACATAATAAAGAAGATAAATGATACAATGAGAGAAATAAATGCATAGATGAAAGGAATACACATGTAAACATAGATAAATATGATCAGGGAAATTGAAAAAATATTAGTAATAACTTAAGAGATTTGATAGGTGAGAAGGGACCTATTAGATATGATAATCAATACTTTTCTATAGATGAGAACTCTAGACATTTTTCCACTATATATTACACTAGAAAATTACAAAATTGAGAAATACATGACTGAACATGGTTAGTTTACTAAGAAAAATAAGATAGAGTATTTTGTTGTTGATTATTTTCAAAGTCAAAATTGAATTTTCATCTTGTAAATGATGATTGCAAAGATTGAAAAAATATTGGTGCTAAGCTCAAGAAACATGAAACAATTAATGAACACATTATTAATATGACTTATGGGATTGATGTAAACATAACATTATAAAATGAAAAACCAATTGATAAAAAACGACAATATGATATAAACAAAGAAAAATAACATTGGAGAAATGTGTTATTGATAATTATGAGTGTAGTGAAAGCACTTGCAAAAAATAACTTGGCATTTAGAGACAAATGAAAAAAAAATTTATGAAGCTAACAATGGAATTTTTTTTAGTCTTGCTAAAATGATGGCCGAATTTGATCCAATAATGTAAGAACATTTTAGAAATGTGAGGTACATGATCATTATCTTGATTATAGGATACAAAATGAAATAATTAATTTGTTGGAAAATGAAATAAAATGGACAATTGTGAGAAAAGTTAAAGCATTAAAGTATTCCTTCATCATACTTGATTATACTCTTGATATAAGTCATCAAGAACAAATATCCCTTGTATTAAGATATGTAGATCTTTCATCTCTTCCTGTTAGAATAGAAGAATACTCTATAGGAATTTATATTTTTTTAATGTAAATGATACATCCGGTTAAGGACTTTTCAATGAATTTAAAAATGTATTATATAACCTTGGCCTTCATATTAGTGATGTGTGAGGACAAGGGTATGATAATGGCTCTAATATGAAAGAGAAACATCAAGGTATGCAACAGAGGCTATTAGATATTAACGTTTGAGCATTTTATACACCTTATGGTTGTCATATTCTTAATTTATTAGTTCTAAAGCCATTACATTTTTTGGAATGTTGCAACATATTTATACAATATTTTCTTCCTCCACTAAAAGATGAAAAATTATAAAAGAACATGTATCTTTTTTAACCATGAAACCACTACCACAAATCTATTGCAAAATTCATATTGAAAATGTCAAAGCACTTAGATTTCAAGTTTCACATATAAGGGATGCTATACTCGAACTAGATAAAAATAGTGACGATCCTAAAATAGAAAGTAAATTTTATTGTTTGGTTACATGTGAACTTGAAAATTTTGAATTTATGGTGGGCATGGCAGTTTGGTATGATCTATTATTTATTGTTAATGCAGTTAGCAAGATCTTACAAGCTAATGACATGCAAATTGATGTCGAAACAAACCATTTGAAAGGTATTATTTCATTTTTGAAAAATTATATAGAAAATTGATTCACCACAACACTAGTTTCAGCTAAAAAAATAGCTTTTGAGATGAATAGAGAACCTATATTTTGTAATATTCCATTTTTAAATAGTTCTAATTATGTGTACTTAATTACATAAATTATTGTATAATATTTTATAGCTTCAAGATTATTTTGAGTGATTCTGTAGTAATTGTGATTTTGCGGTTAGACGCACTTTACTTATAAAATACTATTTATATATGTAAAATTTTAAGTTAAACCTTGTAAAATATTATTATAAAATTTTATTTAGGTCCTAAATGTATTTAAATATAAATCTAGAAATTTTGGTTTAATTTTATTTGTATTTGTTATCCCTTTTGAATTTTATATGCAAAATATATAATTAAGGTATGCTAGCTAAATATCATATCAAATATGTGTTAAAAATTATGAAAATTTATATTTAGGTTTCAAATGATTAAATAGGATGATATGGAAAGTTTCGTGATTTTAGGAATAGTTTTGGTATTTATGTTAGTAATTACCTTATAAGCTTGTCAATTAATCGTAATGTCAATATTTTATATATCAAATATTTTTTTCAATTCTTAAAAATTTACATGTGAGTTTAAAATATTATTTTAAGGGTTTTTACAAAGTTTTATGAGCTTATTTTCTATTTTTATTAATTTTATCCTCTTTATTGATATTTCTACCAGTAAAAATAATATATAAATCTTAACATTATTGTTCATGCACGAAATTACTTCCCTTTACTTCCATGATCAGATTTTGTATTAAGTTGTCTATTTTCTTATTCACTCAACCAATTTTGAGATAAAGTTACTTTCATATACTTTCTACCTTTGCTTGTTGTGTCACTTTGGCTTTTCTTGCACTTAACCTTCTTCACTTGCATTCCCCATGCTTAAATATGACTTTGGACCTGCACACCATCACCTCCTACATCCCTTGATTTATTTATTGGTTTTTATAACTTCATTTAAACCTAACTACACTCCACCACCTTACACACTCAACCACCTTGTCCTTTATCATTCAAGTGTTGAACAAGCTACCTCCTGCCCTCTTGTGGCTGCAGATTTTTGGTTCCTCCATCCCCTAATTATAACTCATTTGTCTATCTTTGTTTTTATTCAACATTTCTCTCATTTTCTCCTCTTGGTTTCTCCCACCTTTCTCTTCATTTTGGTTATTTCTGATAAGTATTCTTAAGCTTTGTTGAGCTTATAACCAAGATCCATCCTCCTCTCTTTATCCTTATTCTATTTTTTTCACTTCTAAACTTCCTTATATCTAGCCTTTATTTATTTTTAAATAAGTAAATAAGGTTAGATTTTTGGTTAAATTGTGAAGTTGTCATCCTTTGTCTTCTCTTCTTGTGTCTCCATCTTTCAAAGGTGCTAATATTATTTTGGGAATTCTTTGTGTTATTTTGCTATTTGTGCTTGGAAAGAGGTAACCCATATGCTGCTACTAAATATATAAAAATCATGTGATAGCATGTTTAAAGTTTCTTATGCTATGCTTAAGTGTGATTTATGCTTTCTTATAATCTCATAAAAAAATATACATGCATCATGTATTGTTATTAATTTCTCTAAGTGTGTGACCATGTATTTTTATGCAAGGGTATGTTAAATTTATGTATTTTAAATATATGTATGATAGCATATTAAAATAGGGTTGCTTGTGTTAAAATAATTATGCATGATGGCGGTTTTATGTGCTAAATGAGCTTGATTATGTTTTAGGGGAAAATGGTATTTTTGTCACTCCTGAAAATTTATAGAATTGTTATTTTATATTAATGTACCTATTTTAATGTTATTTATTCATACCATGAATTTTGATTAATTCTAATAAAAATTGGTATTAAAGTGGGAAACTATTGAGTAAATAACATATAATGACATTTTGGTCGTTTATGACTTATTATGCCTTAAAGTGTGAATAATTGGAATAATATGACCTTAATGTATTCCTAGGTTGACCTTAGAGTTAAACTTGATTTTGTTTTGGATTGTTGACCTTATGATCGACTTGAATAATTGGAAATAAAATAAAAATGGCTAATAATGGAATTGGAATTATTGTGCATTATGTGATATTTTATGATCACCTTATTAAGATATTAATATTTAAAGTGAAATACCTTGATATTTGGAAATGGTTTCTCTCTAGCGGTAGCTACCCTAGAGACGAGGTAGGAGTCATCGATTTGTTTGGGTTCTAGTGTATCGGTTGTGCCCTAGTAAGGCCCTAGTCTACTCTATAGGTGACCTACAGGCCTTATAGAAGGTATCGATACTTAAGGATTAGGTGTTCGAGGTGAGGAGGGTACTGTGTGCCTTATGCATCACTATGACTAGAGTGCTATTATGCCTCTGGGTTTGATGGTTAGAGGGTACCGTGATGCCTTGTGTGCCGGTATGATTGGTGTACTGTTATGTCTTCGGGTTATTATTTGTATCCCCTCGAGTAAATAAAATATGAAAAATTATTATATAAGGATGTAAATGGATTGTTGTGATTTTTCGATTTGGTAGTTGCCTCCGTGCACTACTTGGTTTTGGTATGTTGGTTTGATAGTTGCATTTATGTACTATTTGGATTTGGCGCATTGGTTGGTAATTGTCTCGGTGATTTCCTTATCATGTTATAAGTGAAATAGATGTGGTTATTATGAAAGGCCTTAATTCTGGTTTGGTGTTTTTCTTTTCGTGGAATACCCTCGGTATAGTTGGATTAATGAAATATTTGTAATATGGTTAAGTTTGTTGTGATGGACATGTGGCATATGGCATGATATGAGTTATGGTATGAATGTGGCACTTTACTATGGTATGCACTATTTAACATGTTATGACATGATACGTTGGGTTACTTTCTATGTGCTCCATGTGATATTTACATGTTTAGTATTGTATATTGGTTTACTCAGTATCGTTATACTGATGGGTTCCGTTTTATGGTTCCCTGCCTATTCAAAGGGCAGTCTTTACCTTGCAAGAGTACTTTGAGGGTACAACTTGATGGGTTTTGGTGGGGTTTGAGAGTTAGGACTATCCGGTATCCATTCTGGTATCTTTTGATTTGGATATCTTTTAGACTCTTATGTCCCCTTATGTATTTCTTTCCTTTGTCAGTTATAACTCTTTTATTTAATATTGTGTTATTAGAACAATTTAATATTATAATGAAACCATTCTCTTCTTTTTATCCATTGTTATTCTTAATTTAAGTGGATAAACGTTTTAGCCTTAACATTTAGTATAAGAAAGGTAGAGGGACTGAACTTATACTAAGTGTAGCGGTAACATCCTACGTTTTTTTATTGGCTTAGTTTCCGCAATCAACTCTTTTTAAAGAAATTTTCAAGTGGTAAAAATAGGGGTGTTATATATTTCGTGAAAGAAGAGTAATTCATAGGAAAAGAAAATTTGATGAAACTAATATTAATGATGCAATACATTCTTCCAAAGAATAATTTAAAATCAATTATTTTTATTATGTTGTTGATTAAGTAATTTCTTATTTTAAAAGTAGGTTTGAACAATTTAAAATATATGAAGGAATTTTTGATTTTTTATATGATCTAAATAAGTTAAATCTTTAGATAATGAATGTTTAAAAATATGTTATCTTAATCTTGAAAGGTTTTTGTTTTTATAAAAAAAATCTTCATACAATTTCGGATCTTGATGGTGCATATTTATTTTTTAATTTAAAGTTTTTTAAAGAAGTTTTTCAAGATGAAGAAAAGCTCCGTTAGTAATTGCATGCAAAAATTAAACTAATTTCCTAATGACTTGATTGCATATAGAGTATTATTAAATATTTATATTATAGTGGCATCAATAGAATAAGTTTTTTAAGGCTAAAATTAATAAAATCTTTTCCATTATCAACCATATCTTAAGAATAAATGGATTAACTATTATATCAATTGAAAATAATTTGGTGTCAAAATTTAATTTTCAACGCATAATCATTGAACTCGCATGCCAAAAAACAAGAAAAATTATAGTAACAAGAAACTTTGAATTTTCTTTTGTTCAAATTGAATCTTTTTTTTTATATACACAATTTAAATATATAATTAAAAAAGTATTAGCATATTTTTAAAATTTAAGATAGATTATGTAAAATCACTTTATGCTACTAAACTTAATCATGAAGAAATCGTAGGAACTTTTCCCCTAGGCTTATTAATACCACTACGAGACTTCTAGGAGCATTGATTATTAGTATAGGAAGGAATAATATGTATATATACATATATTATTAGAATACATATTGTTGTATTTGGGGAAGGAAAAAGTCTGATAATTGAAGAAATTGAAAGAAATTTAGATGTCAAAATGTAGGATCTAAATTGTGTATCCATCGATATATCGGGGGGTAAAACACCCACGAAACACCAACCATTGTGCGAAAATGGTCGGCACCGATCTTTGATGTAGCTTAAACTCGGATAAGACAGAAACAACGGAAGTCCTCCACCGCCAAATCACGAGCAGATCCACCGTAGGAATAATTACTAGTGGTACTACCAATTTGTTCTTTCTATGCTTCGTCATCAAGAAATTGGTAGGGTAGCGGTAACTTTTTCCAGGCGGTTATGCGTTTGGAAAAAGACATTTTAGTTAGGAATCATAACTTTTTTTATATAAAAAAAATTACAATAACAATAAAACTAACATCTTTTTCACATAAAAACTAGTGGTAACAATTTATTTGATACTTAATAATCATGAGAAAACTAGTATTGAAACAAATTAGTAGGATAGTACTGGTTCCACACGGATTTTCTGCGCGAGTTTACTAGTACTAGAACCATTTTTTTTTTCTATAATTTATTTGGAGACAGTTTTTTCTATACTTAATCAGGAAAAAATTGGGTTAAATTTTAAAAATGTACATTTTAGAGTATGTTTATAAGACATAGCAGTTCAAATTTCTGAATAAGAACCAAATACTTTTGATTCCACTATAGGACTTGTAGGAATATTTCTATGCTTAGAACATATTTATTTCTACATCTCAACTTTTTAACAATAATATTTTAAAAATAAATAAATTACAATAGTAATAAAAAAAACTTTGGAAACTAAAAACTAGTGGTACCGGTTTATTTGATACTTAATAATCATGAAAATGTAGTATTGAAAAATTTAATTGGGTAGTGGCAATTACACATGGGTTTTCCACGTAAGATTACTTGTAGTCATACCAATTTGTTGTATAGTTTTGTTTTGAGAGACAATTTGTTCTATACTTAATGAGGAAGAAATTGAGTTAGTTTGGAAATATACTTTTTACAATAGGTTTATAAGATATAGTATTTGAGAATTGTAGTTCTAATTTCTAGATAAAAACAAAATTTTTTGATTCCACTATAAGACTTCTAGGAATATTGATTAGTATTGTTAGGAAGAATTACTTGTGGAAGTATCAATTTGTTCTTTCTATGCTTAATCATGAAGAAATTGGTAGGGCAGTAGGAACTTATTCCATGTAGGTGTGTGCTTGAAAAAAACATTGTAGTTCTGAATCACAATTTTTTAACAACGTTTTCAAAAAAAAAAAATTACATTAGCCAAACACGACCAATTATTTTAAATAAAAGCTAGTGGTACCAATTTGTTTGATGCTTACTGATCATGTAAAAGTAGCATAGAAAAAGTTTAGTAGGGTACGGTAGTTGCAATTCCACACCGATTTTCCACGTGGATTTACTAATTGTAGTACCAATTCTTTTAAATGTTAGAGACAATAACTGCTATAATTAATCAGGAAGAAATTGAGTTAGATTTAGGAATGAATTTTTACAGTGTGGTTATAAGATAAGGTAAATGAGAAATGTTGTTTTCATTTCTAGATAAGAACTAAAAACTAATATTCTTAATCTTCACATCAAAAGCAATGATCAAAACTTAATCTACACAAAAACAAAAGCCCTGCTACTCTTTTTCATCCAACAACGATTACCACCTTATCGGTGGTGGTCACCAAAGTTTAGCTACTATCACTAACAGTCCACCAACTAGATCCACGTCATTGATTTTAACCAGTGGGATGAGAACAAAAATTTCCAATTTTCATTGAGAACTATGGTTCTCACCTAAAATGTTCTCTATAAACATGTCAATTTTCTTTTAGCAAGAGTGGAAATTTTTTCATGAATTTACTTAGCTTTGGTAACGGTGTTATTTTTCTCAACTTAAAAAATATGGAAGCTAAAATAATGAATGAGGATAGTATCACAACATCTATGATTAAGAAAGGCACGCTTATCTACCTAGCCTATGATAGATACAAGGTTGGGCATGAAAAACAAACAATAATAAGATAAATCACCATAAAAATGTAAAACTCTTTATAGATTACACCAATCCAAGACAAAACTTTTTATGGTGGTTAAAAAGACGTTCAATGGTGGTTTCTATTCATTGCCATAACCATTGGTATAAAGACCTCAAACACAACTACTATAGAAACAAACAAAAACTACTGTGAAAGGAAAACATCATCTTTGAAGTTTGGTATACAATAGCGGTATAAGATTAAACAAACATAAGAATATAAACCTTTATGGTGGGTAATTAAGTCATCTTTGATCTAGGTAACATACTACAAGACTAAGAGAACATTTGATAGAAGGGATTTAGTTACAACTTGGACTAGAGAAATGAGGATACTTGCAAAGAAGACTCGACAGTCTACGGAGAAGAAGAGTTTACTGAGTGCTTGCTATATTACTTACATTTCTACTATTTAGGGTGAGAGAAATGCTAAGATCTTCAAGAGCTACCCGAGAACCACCTTTTATTTACTAAAGGAAATTAGTTTTACTATTGCTAGTAGGTGTTTCTTACTTAGTAATGAGTATAAGTTTACCTCATGGAAATTTTGTGTTGATAACCTGCTAAAGGTTTGAGGCTAGTTTCCTTTCTATTTGTATCATTTTTTGTTGCTCTTTGGTGGTTGTAACTTCTCTTTTGGTAGTAAATAATACTTCATTACTTACAAAAAACAACATTATCTTTATCCGCATATAATAGAATATTTATCTAAACATGTACTAGATACACTATCATGTCCACCTACATTGATACCCTTTTAATTAATTTGAATGTCGTATTGAATAAATTTCTCAAACTGTAATGTCCATTTTTTGTTTGAAGTGGCCTAATTTGTGCAAAGAAATATTATAAACCTAAATTGACATAAAACATAAAAAATGGCCTATATTATAATTTCCCTAAAATATAATACTTCTAAAATTCATATTCTTACTAATTAATACTTTCTTTGTATCAAATAAAATTATTCTATCATGGAATTTTTGTTTTCAAAAGAAGTTGTTGTGACCAATAGCCATAAGCTGTCAGCTTGTTGGTAAGGCGAGAGCTTCAAGCCCGATTTCCGGTAGTACACCCCCCACATAAACACTGCCCGACGAAGGGGGGATGGGGAAAGCTATAGGCCCAAAACCTTCGACCCTTCTTTCCAAATGGGGGTTCCCGGGGCACTTTATCTTGTCATTTTTTCGTTGCTCATTCCCCTTAGACCGAAGTGTTTGGCGTTTGATTCTCTGCGCCTGCTCACGCTTCGCTAACCTATCGCGTGGTAAAGAGAAGAAAGTACAAAAGAATAGTAAACGGAGCACACCGTAAAAAGATTCTAGATATGAGAAGTCCCCCTTGGATTCGAAAATAATAAAATAAAGAATGGGAACAAAACGAAATAAGGTGTTTCTAGCTCTAGTTTTGGATGAGCTTCTCCTAATTATGTCTCGTAATAGAATAGGGCAATTTAAAAAAATTCAAAACCTACTTTTCATTTTTACCCTTACTTTTTTTTAATTATATATGTATTAAATACTTTGTTATTTTTTAATGAATGGTGTGATTGTAATTTTAATGCTACTTTTATTATTATTATTTTTTTAAAATATATAAATTGTTAAACTGACTTCCTCTTTTATACAAATAGAGTAATTAAAAATGTATCATATAGTATTGTCAAAATGTTGATAACAAGAAAAAAAAATATGAAAATTGGTCTCAAATATAGGCTCAATAGTTCATAAAATTGGGAAGAAGGAAAAATAATATTAATAATAACAATAATAACTCTAACCATTTCCTCTTCCTACCTTCCTCTTCTTATCCCTCTTTTCCACTCATATGTTCCAATGTCCGACGGTAAAACAATTCTTGCATGAGTTGCATTCATGGTGAAACTCATATGAACGCAACACCTACAAGAAAACTTCCATATTTTATATGTGACAGTGTATCACGAGTCTAACTCATGCAAAAATTTGCCCCAATAACATGGCTAGACCTTCTCTGTCTTCGTCCACCACCACTAAACTGATCACAAGCTCTGTTAGGAGTCTATCATTGAGTACAAAATTTGCCATTTCACTATTACCGTGTCGTTGTTCTGCTTTGTGCTATTTATTCCCCTTTTATTTTAATATTAGTGCACAAAGTGTTTTAGATGTTGCAGTAGCTATTACTGCTCATGTTTTCGTCCTAAAATATTTTGGGTACATGAAGCGCTAGGTGCGAGACAACCATATTCCTGAACTGTTATAGATTTAAGAACGGATCTAAATTTAGATATGGATTGTTATTCTATTAGAGAATAATTAATGACAAAAAATAAAATTAGAGAAAGTATAAAATAAATTAATAATACAAAGCTTTTCATAGTTAGGTCATATCAACCTACATCCACATATAAAAAGAGATAGATTGATATTTTAATCAATTAAGGAATTAAAAGGTGATAGACGATTATAATATAATCTTGAATTTTGACTTTTGGTTATATCATCCATTCCTTAAATGATCTACCATTGATAGACTTTGGCCAATTAATGAAATGAATATCATATTTGCTTGAATTAGCTCTGAAGTATTCATGTTCTTTAACGAAATATGTAAATGTTTTTTGTTGTATATAATTTGAATTAGATTTTAGTGGGATACAAGATTATATTTCATGCATTCTTATTAACTCAATATACCTTAATTTTGAATAGATGGATGATCGGAAAAAAAGACAAGTACTACTTTTACTTGTACTACGACGTTTGTGAAAAAAAAGGAAGACATCTATTGAGAAGCAAGTTTGTTTGGATTCTTTTGAAACAGGTCACCAGTTTGTCTAATGTAAATTAAATGGTCATGATAGGCTATGCCATGATTTATTTAGAATGAAGAAGGATGCTTTTCTAAGGTTATCAAGTTTTTTAAGATCAAAGAGGCTACTAAGTGATACTTATAATGTGATTGTTGTGAACAATTGGCAATTTTTGTATACATAATTGGTCATAGTGAAATGAATAGAGTTGCGCAGGATCGATTTCAGCACTCTGGAGAGACCATTAGTAGATATTTCAATAAGGTTTTAATTGCTATATTAAAGATTGCTGGTGAGATTATAAGGCCTCATCGAAGCCTTGACGAGGTCCCTCCTGAGATCATAAATGATTTAAGACTTTGGCCTTATTTTAAAGATTGTATAGGAGTAATAGATGAACACATATCAATGCTTGTGTTCCAAAGAATGAACAAATACCCTATCGTAATCGTAAAGGAGTGTATTCCTAAAATATTATGGCAATTTGTTCTTTTGATATGTTGTTCACGTTTGTGGAAGCTGGATGGGAGGGGTCGACTCATGATTCTCGAATATTCCAACACTGTATTTGAGATTCCAACAAAAACTTTATTCATCCCCCTCAAGGTAAATAGAACATTAATTTATATATTTAGTATAAAATATTATAGTTACATAATATGAACTTATATTTTATGCAGGTAAATATTATGTGGTTGATTCCGGTTATCCGAATATACCCGGCTATCTTGCTCCATTCAAGGCTACAAGGTATCATCTATCCGATTTTCAAAGAGTTGGTGGGCCAATAGAAAAAGAGGAGTTATTTAATCATTTACACTCATCAGTACGAAATGTGATTGAGCGTTGCTTTGGTATTTTGAAGGCTCGTTTTTCCATCTTAAAAGAGATGTCGAATTATAGTTTGGAACAACAAATGTTTTTTGTCATTGCAACAACGACAATCCACAATTTTATTAGGTTGAATGGAATGGATGATATATTATTTGATGATTTTTGTAGCAGAGAAATATATGAAGAAAGCAATAGGAGTAGAGATATTGGACAACATGTAGAGGGTAGAGCTGCTAGAGAAATGGAAATGATACGGTATAGGATTGCAGATAATATTTACCATGCACGTCGTTGAACTATTTGATTTTATGATGTTTATTATAAATATAAGAGTGTTTATTGCCTAATATGAACTTTGATCATTGCCACTATTTGAATTTTAGATGTTAGCGAATTCTATAAAATTTGTTTAGTGAGAGTTCATAATTTTTTTTAATAATTTAATAATTTTAATTTAATAATTTTTGGTACTTTATAATATATTAATACTTTATATATATATATATATATATATATAGGAATTTAAAAATTGAAGATGGAAAATAAAAAAGTAAATTTGTAGAAAATGAAAACCAAACACTAATGAGGCACAATAAATAATTTTTAGTATTAATCACTTGTACAACAAAATAAAAACAAACATATATTTTATTTATTGAAGTACTTTTTAAAAAGTAAATTTATAAAAAATAAATTTTATCTAAAAGTAATTATTAATAATAAATAATACCAAAAGACACCTAACTAGCTAATGGTGTTAGTGGATCCTCTAAAACTCTAAAACTTATATATCAAACTCTCTAAGAATCAAAATAAAAATAATCAAAAACATATAAAAAGATACAAGAAATCACGATTAAAAAATAATATTGGAGTTCCGTAGCATAGCCGTGCCAAATCTGTACGGGCTGGCGGTGCCATTTTATTTGTCTTGGCAAACACTCGCACAGCCTTACCAATCTTGCAAGGGCTAGCCGTGTAACTTTTTTTTTTCTCGCCAAAAAAGTTGCGCACTTCCATGGCTGTACCGATGATCGTTCCAGTTTCTTTAACATACCTTTTCAACCTTGTCAACGCTGAATTGGTTGGTGCGGCGGGCCCTTTCCATATGTATTTTGCCATCAAATTTAATATTTACACTCCACGTATCAAATGTATTTGATCTAAGACAATATACACAACATTTACTTCCACAAAATTCACTCGCATATTCATTTCTCTAATTTATTCATGAGTTTTCTATTTTCTCTCTCTCTCACTCCCACTTCATCTTCAACATCACCATGCCTTCTTCGTATTCAACCTCACCATAGCTTCCTCTTTAACTAAGCAAGAAAAAAAAAAATCTTATACAATGAACCTACTTTACTCTTCCTGTCATACATATTATGCATCGATAAGAACCCCTCCCCAAAGAAATGAAATATTACTACCGAACAAATAGTTAGCAAAGGCAATCTACATTCAAACAGAACAATGCAACACATCCATTAAGCTATGGCTATATATTTAAGATATAATAATCTGCTCAACATAAAGTCCATTAAGTTATTACATATTTAGATATGGTAATTGGTCTAAAATTATTTCAAGTAGTCAACATAAAGCCCAAACTAGTTCTGAACATACAGAAACCATTATTTGAATTCGAACGCTAACGTAAATTATATACTACGACCACTGAAATACCTCTCAGGATCCCTTTGGATCCAATCCCTGTAAATACCTTACATTTCTTCTAGTTTCCTCCTTCTTCCCGTACTTCCGCTTTCTCGGTCCAAGTACATATTCACTGATCACATACGCCACTCCGGCGGCAGCAGCAGCTGCAGCTAGCCCGATACCTAAGTGTCCGATCCCCGAGAGTATCTGTGTCAGATGATCAATGACCGTCGTTCCGTGACCATGCATTGTTACGACCACTTTCCGTCGTTGCTATGATCTGTGGAAGCACTTGTCGTAACCTTATATAACAACGGAGCTCGGGTACTCGTCGATACTGTAGCAACGACATCATTAGTTGGAAGTATCAATGCGGTGGGGGAATGGATAGGTCAATCTGTCGCTACAGGATGCCTTTCTCCATGGCCAGCATCTAGGCATGACTAAGACCAGTAGGACTAATCCTTAGTAGTAGTACTATTTTGTTTTATACTCTCTCAGCTTAAGCATGAAGAAATTGGTAGGGCTGCAGGAATTTTCCGCGAGGAAGTGATGCTACGTGCGTGTTTGGCAAGTATAAAAGTTAGTTAATTACAAGTTAGTTTTTAACTTGATCAAAATTAGTTTTTTAGCTTATTGAAAAACATGTATTTAATAAGTATAAAGAAGCTTTTGAAATCGGAACAGAATTTGATCTAATAGTAATTATAAATTTTTGAATATTAAAAGTCTCATGTTTGAATCTGACTACTCCTTTATCGGTTTGAAATACTTAATAATAAAAAAAGTTTATGGAAAGACTATTAACTTTGAAGTTTCAACTAATTTTATCAAATATAACAGTACCCAGTTATTCGATACTTAATAGTACAAACCCAGAGGGTTGTAGGGACCTCCAACGCGGATTTTGGACGCATGTTTACTACTAGTACTGACAATTTATTCTATACTAAGGCCCTTTTCTCCTAGGCTAAATTTTAATGAAATCAGTACAATAATATATACATCTGTACGTATCGAATAAGATACGTCTACCAAAAATTAGTTTGACTTTTAGATATTTTTATTGATTATTTTGTCCATAAGTTAATTTTTTCCTCGACGGGGATTTAGTTTATTTTTTTTCTTATAATCTTTACATAAATTAAGTTGAATAAAATTGATAATTCTCCAATTACAAAACATATAGAATTTATAGGTAATTATTCCACCTTATCAAGTGATTATCTAGTTTTTTTTAAGTAATTATCTTGTCCACTCAAGTGATTATATATTATGTATATTTGTTTCTTTTCTTATTTTATTTGAATCCAATATAGCATTCCTTGAAATAAGATTATAAGCAACTTTTCATGCATTAAGACAACTATAATAAAAATAGAAGTATGATGACTTTAAGTAAATCAATTAATGCATTGTTAATTAATACATTGTGGCATGCTAAATATTGATTAATAAACTAATTAAATATTTACAACATTAATAATTAAAGTAGAAGAGTATATGAGTTGGGACTGAGCGTTGTAATTATTGAAATTATTACCTGGTTCTATTGTTTAGTTTTTATATATATTTAGGGATTATTCTATCTATACAATTTTTTTCCTTGGCTGGAACATGGTTATTTTTTCCCCCTGTAATCTTTACTTAAATTAAGTTGAATAAAATTGATAAATTACCCAATTATAAAATATATAGAATCCATAGGTGATCATCTAGCCCTATCAAGCAATTATCTTGCCATATGATTAGGTGATTTTGTATTTTGCGTATTTTGGTGTGGCCCTGACCAACATGCAATTTAAACCCTTTTGTTGAAGATTGTAGTACTGGTAAATAAGGGTATCGTTCTATATCGGAGATTTAGAGGGTTCACCTATAATTGACTAGCTTAAAAATAAATAAAAAAAAAATATTAATGGGTGTTATAAAATAGAAAATAATAAAAGTAATAAATAAAATAAAATAAAATAATAAAAATAATGAATAACTACAGATATGATAAATATGCTATGAAAATCAAAATCCACCACTAGATTAGATCAAAATATAATATTAATTTCTAATTCGTTATTTAATCATGAGAAAGAGATCGACCAAGTTGTACACTAAAAGAATTTCCATACACCTTATATTACTTTCCTAATATAATTAATACAACAAAGCACCAATATTAACCCTATTAAATACTAGCAGCAAAGCAGCAACAAGCGGCTCCTATATTTAACTAGATTTAATGCATTAACAATAATGGGAAGGATGTTAATCTAAATACTCAAACTAGTATACTAAGTATATCTAGCTATATTTTCCTTCTTTGACCCACACGTATCTAAATATTTTACTACTTTGTTTAGAGTCACATAATTGTTAGGTAAATTGTTATACGTATAAATTCTAGCATATTTATATGACTACCTAGCAGGTAAATAATCATTCATACTATCACTATAAGGAAACCAGAATAAGGCATACACCATATAAATTATACCTGACAGAAATGTATATATAAAAGATAGCAATTAAAATAGAATTAAAGAATAATATCATAAAACAAAGAAAAATAAAATCATATTTTAAAATCTAATACAAGGTTTCAATCTATTTCCTAGCAATAAATAATCAGCCAGTTATAATTATCGAATTAATTATAGAGAAATATATATCCAAAATATAAATTAAAAATAGAAAAAGCAGTAACTAAAATTAATTATGGATGAAAGATCAAGAATTTATTCAGGTGAAAAATTAATTTCATCTGAAATAAATTCTACTAGTACAAAATTCTCTCTATTCATTTCTCTTGTTTAGCAATGATTTCCATGCTTTCTTTTCTTTTTCTTTTTTTTTTCGGCGCAAAACTATATCCTATTCTCCTGTCTTGTGGCTCCTCGGTTCTTGTGCCTTGCGGCTGCTGAAGGATACCTACTTTGTTACTCTTCTCTACTTCTGTGCGTCGTGTCACTACATGAAATGTGGTTTTTAACGACCAAAAAAATTAGTGATCATCAGTGGTCATTATTGCTCCCTCGTTAAATGCTTTAACGACCAACTAAATTTTTTTAGCCGCTAAAGTAATAGTGTAATACCGATGACATATTATGTCGGTTGCTAAAGCTGAAATATTCCCAAAACCCTAACTTAGAAAATTATGATAAAATAGGAATTTATTAGGAAAATTAATTAAATATATTATTTTATTAAAATAAGGGGAGTATTTAAGGCAAAAAAAAGGAAAGTAATATAGAATTTAATTAGGAAAGATTAGGGTATTTTGCTAATTAAAATAGAATTTAGGAAAAATTTACCAAAAATATCCTAAATTAATATAAAAAGGAAATTAATTATTATTTTACTAATTATTATTATTATTTTAAAATATCAAAATATTCTAAATATCCCAACCATCCTATTTTTTTCTTTTCCCTTTTTCCTTTCCCATCCTTTTTCCCTACCTCCCTCTCCTTCATCCTTTCTCCTTCTCTACCATCCTCGGTCACCACAACAACCACCACCTGCGCCACCACCCTTACTACGCCGCCAACATCACTCCAACCCTCTCAACCCGAAGAGTCCACTACCACCACAACCACCATCTCATTCCTTCTATTTTAGCCCTAAAAGGCTACCTCTCCAATCCCCACTTCCTCCACTGCTGCCGCCGCCTAGCTGCCACCATCACTAGGTTGTGTCCTAACATTCATAGCCCTTAAATATAATTAGTGTAATTGTTATTTTATTTTATTTGTGTTATCATCATCATCATCATTATTATTGTTGTTATTATTAACATTGACGTTACTAGCACTATTATTACTAGAAGTATTATTACTATGATTATTCAAACTATTATTATTATTATTATTATTAATACCATTATCACTATTATTATTACTATCATTATTATTATTATTATTGTTATTATTATCATTATGGTTACTATTTTTAGTATTATTATTATTATTTGAATTGTTATTATTATCACTATTATCGTTATTATTATTAAAGTTATTATCTTTAGTATTGTAAATATTGCTAATAATACTTTAGCATGGACCAATATAGCTACCTAAACCTATTTTGGCTAATAATGGCATGATTAACTATTTTAAGAATGATACCTTATTTTTATTAATAAAGCTACTATTATTATTAATATCCCTAATACTAGGTTATGATAAAGGTAAAATAAGAAATAATGATAATGTTGGTAAGAGGGAATTTAACCCTAGTATTTTCCTCTTATAGGTGAACCAAGTCCAAACCCTCATGACATACATGATCGGAAGCCTTAAATAGTGTGATATGGTTGTGAAAGAAATGAAAAAGAGTGAGGAAAGTGAGTTGATTAGAGGATAGCTAAAATATCTTATGACCTATGGGTGGACAAAAGGAGGAATAAAGGGAATAGATTAAGTGAATGGACCAAAACATGCATGGGGAGTCTAGGTTTTTCATAGGATGGTTAGCCTTTACATGGGGATGACCTTTACGTGGAAAAAGTTACCTTGAGGGTTAAGTGAGGTAAGGAAAGAATTGTTAGGGTGATTGGAGTCCATATGTAAAAAATAGTACGTGGGTTAGTGTAAGGATACATGGGTTTTTGGGGTATCTCATCACTATCCCCCTATTATAATTTAAGGTCACAAATACCCTCAAACACTTGCTCACTTCCCTTCTTATCAACATGAGCTATGTTCACTACTTAAACTCATTAGAGCCAAGTTGATATCACTATTGGTATTAGTTGATCAAACCGATCACCCTAAACCATCCCATTCTACTCTAATGATTGATGATGCACTGCTATAATTAACACCCACTATACATTTGTAATATGATTTTTTAAACATTTGTTCCAATAATTCTAAGGTTGGGATTAGACTCAGGATCACAATAGACCACCACCTAAGAACTCTAAAGATCTAAAAAAATCCACCATGGTATTATAGTGACATTGTGATTGATATATTGGAGGTGTCATAACTTAGTTAATCACCCATGGAATAAGAGACAAATCAAGTTCCTCCTTTATCTCATTTTTTGCAAAGAGAAACTTATAGATAATTACACTAACATCCCACCAGTAGTAATTACCACCCACCATTCCGTCCAACTTGTTTCATCATTTGCATATTGTTCCCTAGGATAGGTAAGTTTGCTAGATAAAGGATACTTAGTTAACCTAAAATCATGTTTTTGTGTCGGACTGGATCCTTCTGTTACTAGTATGGAGGGAGATCTGGATCCTTCTGTTACTAGTATGGAGGGAGATCTGGATCCTTCTGTTATTGGTTCAGTTGTAGATCAGTCTCATCATGCCGGGCTCACTTCACCTGTTACAGAAGCTGAACTCAAAGAGTCTATCTTCTCTATGGGTGATACTAAAGCCCCTGAAGTTGATGGATTTTATGCAGGTTTTTTCAAGGCTAGTTGGCCTATTATTGCTGATGAGGTATTGTGGGCTATTCGAGATTTTTTTGCCTCTGGTTTCTTGCCTAGGAAGCTAAACATCACAGCTTTAACTCTTATCCCAAAGAAACCAAACGCAAATAAGGTAACTGAGTTTAGACCCATAGCCTGCTGCAATGTGTTGTATAAAATTATCTCCAAAATTTTTGTCTATAGATTGAAGAGTATTATGCCCACCATTATTGATCATTCTCAGAATGCTTTCATTAAGGGGAGAAGCATTGGAGAAAATATACTCTTGGCTCATAAATTAGTTAGGAAATACTCTAATAAAGGCATCTCACCTAGATGTATGATGAAGATTGATCTTAAAAAATCATATGACATGATAAATTGGAATTTTCTACAGCAGCTGCTTATCTTGTATGGTTTTCCTTCCCACTTTGTAAAGTTGATTATGGCTTGTGTGACCACTGTGTCTTACTCTGTCACCTTCAATGGGGTCCTTGCTACTCCTTTTCCTGGGAGAAGAGGTTTAAGGCAAGGAGATCCTCTATCTCCTTATTTATTTGTGTTGGTGATGGATTATTTCAGTAGATGTTTGAAGAAGTTATGGGTAGATCCAAGGTTTAATGCTCATCCTAGATGTAAAGGCCTGAAGCTCATCAACCTCAATTTTGCTGATGATTTATTGCTGTTCTATAAGGGTAATTTGCAGAGTGTGATGTTTCTTCAAGAGGTGTTGGCTCAATTCTCTACACTTTCAGGGCTATCTATTAACCCTCTTAAGTGTAGTGTGTTTTTTGGGGGTGTTGATGCCCATTCCCAAGCAGCTATTCTGGATTTTCTTAGGTTTCCTGTAGGTGTTTTTCCTATCACTTACCTGGGCCCGCCTTTGACCTCAGCTCGTTTGTCTGCAAACCATCTGCAACCATTGCTGGATAAGATTATAGCTAGATTGAGACATTGGAGCAACTTATTTCTGTCTTATGTTGGTCGGCTGCAACTCATTAAATCTGTTCTATTCAGTATCCCACTCTACTTCAGTCAAATTATTTTTCTCCCTAGGAAAGTGTTGCACTGTTTTATTAGCATGTGTAGGAATTTTCTATGGTCTGGAAAGCTGCATGTAAGGAAGGTTGCCCTTGTTGCTTGGGATACGCTTTGCTCACCAATCAATGAAGGTGGACTTGGTTTACTCAACCTGAAGCTTTGGAATTGTTGTGCTTTGGGGAAGCTTCTATGGAATATTGCAGCAAAAAAGGATACTTTATAGGTCAAATGGGTGCATTCAATATATCTTAAGCAGGGATCTGTGTGGGACTTTACTCCTTCTTATACTTCCTGGATTTTTCTTAGGATTTTGCAAACAAGATCTCTACTCCAGGAAACTATACAGAGTTGTGAGACAAGGAATGTTACTGAGTATAGCATTCAAGCAGCCTATCATTTCATTCGAGCTAAACAAGACAAGCAATCATGGGCAAAGCTGGTATAAAGACCTTTATCAACCCCAAGATTAAGATTTACTGCATGACTTGCATGCAGGAACAGATCGTTAACTAAAGCAAGGATGAGGGATCTAGGTATGGAGGTGGAACAAAGTTGTGTTTTCTGTCAACAACAGATGGAGACTAGTGAGTACTTGTTTCTGTTTTGTCCTAATACCTCTATTATTTGGCAACATATCAGGAAGGCTGGTGGTAGAAGTGACCTGATTCTTGGTTGGGAACATGAAGTAAAGGCCTTAACTACAAGATCTCGACAGGCATCAAAGAAAAAACACATTTTAGGAGCTTTGTTTGTTTCTTACCTTGCTACTATTTGGCATGAAAGGAACCTTAGGTTGTTTCAGATAGGGCTAGATAGAATTCTATGCTATTAAGAATCATAATTATGAATGTCTCCAGGAGGATAGTGCACCATAGTTTTCATGCTAAGTATGATAGATGGTTATCGCTTCTTGATTGTATTGAACATTCTGCTACTTTGTAATTTCTATTTCGAAAGTAATAAAATTTATTACTTATAAAAAAAGAAGAAGATATTAATAGAAAAGTTGAAGAAGCAAGAGTTCTGAATCCTCTCATGGGATTTCAAGTATTTGATAAAGTAAAAGACTTAAATGTTCCTTTCAAAAAAAAAAGGAAAAAGAAAGAAAATAGTCCCTTCAAGTGGGAGGAAGAAGAGGTCAATCTTTTTTAACCTTCCATATCGGAAGAACTTACTCATATAATATTGTTTTGATGTGATGCATATCAAAAAAATGTATCTAATTGTTTAATTGGTATGCTTCTGAATGTGGAAAAAAAGAAAAAGGAGGCCATCAATGTAACACCCCCAAAATTCACTACTAAATTTTTTTTTGAAAGAATAAAAGAATAAAGCGGAAGCTAAAATAAAATTTGGGGAATGTTACTGCCGCATGTAACAGAAGATAAATGTCCACCATCTATCTCATGCTAGATGCAAGGCTAAAACCTGTCAAACAAAATTTCAACCAACATCTATGCCATGAGGATAAACTCCCACAAGGAGATATCCACAAAAAAATAGAAAGTGAACAATTTCACTGAATAAAATCATCGCTGAATAAATTAGCAGAATTTGTGAAATAAACCTGGATTTTAAAAGCTTATTAGAGTACGAGAAATTAAAAGCCAATTACAACACCCTTGAAATTTTAAATACAACACTTGAAACTTCCAAAAATAAATACAGTTAAACAAGAAAATTCCCACTAGTTCAAACTCCGGATTGCCTACTCTCTCAAGCCAAGCTTTCAACCTAAAAATAATATCTGATCTCAAACCTGCACAAGAGGTCTGCTCCCCATCTTTAGTGGATCATCACAGGATCCATTCAACCAAGGTAGCATCAGTACGGGTCCAGTACTGAGTAAATCAAGATTACCCAACTCATGGAAGGAAACATGAAACACATAAGATATGAAAGACTCTATCTCACAATTCTCATGCTCAATTATACATATGATAAATGCACCATTCCACTCATACAATAATTCATACTCAATTATACAAGTATTACATACAATAAAACATAGGGTCACGGATTCATACTTATGAGTACATGATTAGATATGACGACACATAAGATACAAGCGTACAAGAAATCACGATCGCATGCTAAGTAACACTAATCCAACAATCCAATAATAATCATTACTTCATCTGATTTTATTTATCTGCAATGAGTTCAGGGACCCCACTATTCTTAAATCGGTGGAACGGTTTGAAGCACCTCTCGGGGACAACACACCCGAGCCACTATTATCGCCCGGTGGAACAGACTTTACACCTCTCAGGGTAAAACGCTCATGAGCCACTATTCTTAACTGGTGGAACGGTTTGAATCACCTTTCAGGGACAACACACCTGAGTCACTATTATCGTCAAGTGGAACATACCCTACACCTGGTCCTGACTCACGTAATCTTCCAATTTAAATAATTAGTATCTTATTCATTACTTAACTCATATCATATTCTTATTCACGTTGAGTATAGGGCCCCACTATTCTTAATCCAGTGGAACGAACTGAAGCATCTCTCAGGGACAAGACACCTAAGCCACTATTATCATTCGGTGGAATGGATCCTACACCTCTCAGGACAAAATGCTCCTGAGCCACTATTCTTAACTGGTGGAAGGACTTGAATCATCTCTGAGGGACAACACACTTGAGCCACTATTAACAGACACTACACCTCGGCCCAACTCACGTGATCTTCCATTTTGAATTATTTGTATCTTATTCAAGGATTTTAACCAACCATAAATCAGGCCCACATGAATAAGTCCATGACATAAAGATACAACATAGGGTATCATATAATTTCAATCCATACTCAACCCTTCACATACTCAAATACATACCATATTCTAGTGTCATATTAACACGCAATTGCATTGAGGCTATAAATTCGTACATCCATGCAATTACCACACAGAACATAGTATACGCTTGATATGATTAAATAATCTATAGGCATACTTATCACCTTCCATTCCGAAAAAACATATACTCCAGATTCTACAATAAGTAAAGGTCAGTAGTGACTTACCTAAATCCGAAGCTAGCTAAGCAAATTGAGAGAGAGAGAGAGCTATCGAGAGCTCGACAATCCACGATAAAGTTTTCTTAGATCGCCAATAGAAATCGAAAAATAGGTTAGAAGCTATTTTATCGATCAATAATTCACATATTATAATTAAATCCATATAATGGGACACAAACGATCTTTCTTGGAATCGTGTCCATTACCTAGGACTCAAGAGCATAGCTCTATTAAGATTTAAAATTAAATATAAATCAAATTGGATTAACACATATATCACTTAATACAATCATTAAAATTAATAAAATTGGATTTAAAAAAAATACGGGGTATTACAATCAATGCTATGTTGAGCTTAATTGACATGGGCATAAGATCATAATTACATTATCAAAATGTTGGAAATATAACATTTTCTCCTTTGCATGGTGTACTCTTTTCAAAAAAGAGAAGATCTCTTTGTGTGAGTGTTTACACGGAGTGAAGGTTCTCAAAGTATATTCATTAAACAATAAGAAACTTGTTTTGTTGAATGATTTGAATTTAGTGGGTATGAAATCTCATGATCATCATATTCTCATTCAAGAAAAATAGGTATTCTATGTTACTGATCCAGCTGATAAACAAGGGTCAATTATCTTGAATGTAAAAAAAATGGGAATATAACATATAAAGGGAGAATGTTTTGACTTCTCACTTACCTTTCTTGTCCAACGATGATGACATTACTGGTGACCGCTATATACGAGATGATCATGAAGAAGGGTGCTCTGTACTTGAATAGAAGTTTGTGTATGAAGAGGGCAAGCATCAGAGATGAAATCACCATAGATGAAAGGTTTAATTACTTCAATTGTTTTATTTTAATATCTTTCATATTGCATTGCATATTGATTTAATTATTTCTTAATCTATAATTCTTAATTGTCATTTCAGGTGTGGATCCTCATAAAGATGATTTACATGCCAGGGAAGGAAAAATATGAAGAGATCGAAGAATTAGATTGCTGGAAATTGCTAGAAATAGAGAAAAGACCATTAGGCTTGATTTTGATTATTCTGGGTGTCTGGTGGATGAGAATAGAAATTTGTTAGTTGTGTAACACCCCCAAAATTCACTACTGAAAAATTTCGTTAATAAAAAGGAAATTAGTGGAAGCAAATTAAATAACCGTGAACTTTGGGGGTATTACCGCCACACTTAGTACCAGACCGATTCACTCCTACCGTTCCAGTACCAAGTGCTAAGGCTAAAAAGGTAAAATACAATTTTACGAGAAACTTAAGCATGTATAAATCAGAGAAGCGCAGTAAATAATTTATGAGAGTAAAATCCAACAATGGTGGTTACAAAATAACAAATACATTGAAGTTAAAAGAGACAAATTAAAACCCTAGAATTTACCGGATAGTACCTTACGTTCTTTCCCGAGAGCCCACTTGAATAGCATCTGAATACGACCTGCAAGGGGTACTGCCCATTGAATAGGCAGGGGCCCCACGAAGGGAACCCTTCAGTACTACGGTACAGAGTAACCCTTTAAAAACGCACTTAAAAATTGGCACGCAATGTAACACATTAAATACTACTGCATTCGTACATAACCATAGGTGTAAACATGATATTCAGATCCATTTATTCACATATCCAACAATTCAATCAAATATTAATAGCGTATACGTAACATTCACTTTCGACCATTCGAATACTTAACAAGTCAACCAAATATTAATAGGCCATAATGAATATACGATACTTTTCGGGCCTTAGGCCATTAGTCCATCATTAATCGATCATCTCAATGACTAGTATTTTTCCATAATTTATTCACATTCAAAACAAATTTTATTGAGCTCGGGACCCCCACTATTCTGGCTGGTGGATCAATATATATATATATATATATATATATATATATATATATATATATCATCTAGGGTAAAACATCCTGGGCCACTATTATTTCCGGTGGATCGATAATCATAAACATTATCGAGGGCAAAACATTCTGGGCCACTATTATTTCCGGTGGATCGGTACTCATCATATAATACAACTAGTCCCGGCTCATTAATCTTTCACTTTAACGATTAGTATTTTCCCTTTTTATTCAGCACAACAATTCCATTTATTTGCCTCGATAGGGAGATCAAGATCCTGGGACACAAAGGTACACCGGTCGCACTGGTGCATAAAAGCTACTCAGTACCCTTCAACTATCAACCCAGGGACGCAAAGGTACCCTGGTTGTACTGGTGCATAAAGCTAACTCAGTACCCTACCGACAAGGACACCTAATCCTTAAGTATGCATACCCCCTAACTAGGTCCGTAGAGCTAGATAGAGTAGATATAGGGCCTAGCTGGGGCACAAAGGCACACCAGCAAATACCAAATAATTGTGGGCTAAACCACGTCTTTAGGGTAGCGACCCCTAAAGAGCCACCATTCCCGATCTCGAGGTCTTTCACTTTAAGTATTAGTGTCTTAATTAATGGTGATCACAAAAGCACAACAATTAGATAATTATCCACTTTTAAATCGTTCAGATATCATCATAAATTTCTTATTCAAATGGTTGTCCAAGGTAACACAGAGGAATCATTAAGGCCATCCTTGTCTCATCTAATTTCGAATTAGAATTCGTTCTCGTGATTCTTACTAATCATCAAATACTCCTATCTCGCTAATCAGCGTTATTTGAGTCATATCACAAATTCCACAATCACAATGACATATTAGATACAACTACTCATTTACTCCTTACTTATAAAATTATTAAGTCATCCCTTCCTTACTTGACAAATTACCATATTACCCTCCTTGTTACAGAATTACCAAGTTACCCCTTATTCGATTTAGGTTACCAAGTTATTACTCCTACTTATTAGGTCACTAATTCCCCCTTCATAATTATTACTTTCCATTTAGTTGGTACCACTTTGCCCTTTCTCCTTTATTATAATTAATAAATTATCCTTGAGTTTGTCAAATTACCAAATTACCCTTCCTCATTATCCTAATTATCAAATTAACCCTTTATTTAGTTAATTACCAAATTACCGTCCTCTATTATTAATTACCAACTACCCTTCGTCATGTCAAAATTACCAAATTACCCCTGGTTGGTTAAATTACCAAATCACCCTTTTGTATGATCATAATTACCAAACTACCCTTATCCATTATCAATTTTACCAAAATACCCCTGGTTGGTTAAATTATCAAATTACCCTTTAGTTATTTAAATTATTATTTTTACCCTTCTCAATTATTATAATTACCAATTTACTCCTTTCCAATTTCTGCTTTTACCCCTTTGATTTATAAAATTACCGTTTTACCCATTTACCTTCAAATTTACCATTTTACTCCTTAACTCCCAAAAATTACCACATCGCCCTTTTACTTATAAAATTTCCATTTATCCTTAATTATGAAATTACTATCTTACCTCTTTTAATTTCCAAATTACCATTCTTCCCGTTAATCACAAAATTACTATTTTACCCTTTTATTACAAAATTACCAAATTGCCCTTTTATTACAAAATTACCAGATTGCCCTTTTATTACAAAATTACCAAATTGCCCTTTTATTACAAATTACCAAATTGCCCCTTTTATTACAAAATTAACAAATTACCCTTTTATTACAAAAGTACTATTTTACCCTCCTTACTTCCAAAATGACCAATTTATCCCTTACTTCCAAAATTACCATTTTATCCTTTTATTAACAAATTTACTATTTTCCTTTGCCTTCAAAATTACCAAAATACCCCTTTTTACTAAAATTTACCATTATACCCCTTGGCACACCACTTATATTAAATTATTATTATTACTACATAAAATATTAATATTAATGCATCATCCACAACTTTTATAGTTAATACAATACTCATTAACACCCATATATATATATATTAGGCCATATTCTTGTATAATGTACATTAATAAAATCCCCTAAGGCTCACAAAATATTAAACAGGTATTAAATATTACAATAGCATAAAACAGTATGGATAATACTTAACATTTTCCTTAACAACCAAATTATTACCTTAAATATTATTTCCATACATATCATATAACCTATCATGCTTCCATTTATCAACCAACACAATAACCACATATAATATACTAAACAACATATATCAAGCATAATACACATTAAAAATGCCTAATATGCTAACATACGTTAATCCATGCATTTAAGTGGAATTTAACGATTACCTCGATTCCCGCAAAAATAAACCTTACCGGTATCCCGGTTAAAGGTCCAAACTTAGATTATCAAAACCAATACCTAAAAATAATACCAAGACTTATTACATTAGAAATAATAAAATCAAAGTACAAAACATTATAACACTTAATTAATCAAATAATTAAATTAAAATATTATTATACCTCAAAAATTTTACCCAAATAAATTAACAAAGGCAGCAACTCATACTGCTCATGTAGCATGAGCTGCATGCAAGGAAAGTTGGAAGAGGGGGCTCGAAGGTGGTAAAAGAGGGAGAAATAGGCATTTTCGGGTTGGTAGTTTGGGGCTAAGAAAGGAGGGGGTTGGGGGAGGATTTAGGGCAAGGGAATGGAGCAGAGGTGGAGAGGGGGTGTAAGTGGTGGTTGGGGAAGGGTTAACGGCGGCTAAGGGTGGTGGAGGCGGCGGCAGCGAAGCTGCGAAGGTGGCGGCCGAGGAGGGAGGTCAAGATGGGGCTGGTAAGGAAGGAAAAGAGAGGGGAAAAACGAGGGTCTGCAGGTGGTTTCTTTTGCCAAAGGAGCATTGGGGTGGTAGAGGGGGTTGCAGGGAGTAATACGGTGTCTCAGGTGGCGGTGGAAACGGCGGGACGGTGGCGGAATGCGGCGGTGCAGGGTGGTTGCCAAGAAGGGGTGTAAAGAAGAGAAAAAGAGGTGAGGAGGAAGAACGGGGGCTGTGGGGTAGCTTGATGGGGCTGTGATGGCTCGAGGGTGAGGTAGAGGGTGGCAGGAGGTGGTGCAGGTGGCATTTAAGGCGGCGGCAGCGGCAGAGCGGCGGTGGCGAAACAAAACAGAGAAGGTGAGGGAAGGAGGAGAAAGGGAGAGAAAAGAGCTCGGGCAAGGCTTATGGGGCTCGAAAATTGACAGAATGAAGCAGAGGAAGAAGAAGAAAAAGAAGGAGAGAGAGGAGGGGATAGGTAGGCTTCAGGGGTGGCGGTAGGGTGGCAGAGGAGTGGCAGTTGCAGGGAGAGGGAGAAGGAATGGTAATGGTAGGGAGTGGGGAATGAATAGTGGGCCGGTATGGGGTAGAGAATCGTGAGAGAGAGAGAGAGAGAGAGAGAGAGAGAGAGTTAGGGAGGTCAATGGGGGAGAGGGAGTTGCCGGGAGTGGCGATGGCAGGGAGAGGGGAAGAAGAAAGAAGAAAGAAAGAAGAAGGAGAATGAGTCGGGGGAGGGGTGTTGGGCGTGACGGGCAGACCGGCCGAAGGAAAGAAATGAGCCGGCCCGATCGGGAGAGAAAGGAAAGAAACAAAGGGGGCGGCCGGGCTCGATGCACGGGAGAAAAAAACAAAATGGGCCAGGTCCAGGCGCCATGGAGAAGGAGAGGGAGGAGAGGAGAGAATGGGCCAGCGACCCGGTCGCAGGGGAAAAGGGACAGGCCAGGGCACCGGCGGCTCGAGGAAGAAAAGGAGAAAGAAGGAAAAGAGAAAAAGGAGGAAAAAAAGGAAAAAGAAAAGAAAAAGAAAAGGGGAACTGGAATAAAATAATTTAATTGATAAAATAATAAAATAGAATAATTTTGAGTAATAAATTTATTTAATAATTCAATTTAATATAATTAAAATATAAGGGTGTAAAAGGATAATTTTAGTAAAATAATGATTTGAAAAATTATTTAAATAATGAAAGTATGATAAAAATAACAAATATTTATTTTAATTTATTAAATATCTATAACCAATTTTACTTACTCAAAAATCTATAAAATAATTAAAATAAATAAATTTAAAGGTTAATTTATCCCAAATAAAATTTATTTATTAAAATATAGGCTTTCAAAAATTTGGGGGATTACAAGTTGACTATTGTAACTCTAGGGCTCATGCACACATCCCCATCACTTATCAGATTTGGAGGGATGACTCAAAAGAGTTGAAGGATAGGATGTGGGATGACACTATAGTATGATTTGAATATTACAAATAGATATAAATTTTTTTGGTTATTATCATATGATAATTTAATTATATGCATACTAACTATTTCAATTTTTATTATTATTCTAGCAATGATTTAATATATGACAACATTATAAAAAGCTTGTTATGAGTTGATCTGCAAAGTCCTGGATGAATTAGAAGTTGTGGATGCCTGAAAACCATATGTATGTGGTTGACGGTAGTATCATGTCCATGCCCCCAAATATCAGCAGGGATGTGATCACCCTCACCTAATGGAGGGAGTTTTGTAAATGGAGGACTTCAGAGAAATGTAAAGTGCATAAGAACATATTATTATTAACTTTTAATATAATTAGAGTATATTTAGATTAAAATTCAAACTAATATAATTTCTCTATTCAATGTGATATACGGAGAGTGCTAAGAACAAAACCAATGTAGAGAAAAACATTTAGACTCATAAGACAGGGCATATAGAAAACAAATTAGCTAGAGAAAACTTAGTATGATCTATATATATATATTCCTCTATGCCATTCTTTTATGATATAATATTATTACTAAGTATTTTTACTTGATGCAATAGGAGAAATAATGGAAGCATGAAGTAGAGCAAACTTAGACCCTATACATAGCCTGGAGCAAGCTTTGTTTGGATATATGCTATGATAAAGAAGGAAAAGCCTAAAAATGAACCAACTCAACGAATGATTGAAACAATTGTAAGGCTAACACTACTTCTCTTTACTTGGTTTAATATGGTTACTTATCCTTAAATATTTTTTTTACTTATAATAAGAATGTTTGAAAAAGGAATTGTTGGCCTATACTTTTAACAAAGAAAGCCCAAAAATCTTTTTTACATACACATTGGGCACTCAAGAGTATGGTGGCTAATGTAGGATATATGATCATAGGTTCAACCTATCTAATGCTTATAGATATCGCCCTAGTTCTCACCCTTCGAATGACAAATTTGAAAAGATAGAGAAAGAACTGGTGTCATTAAGGGAATGAAAAGAGACAATCTTGAAGAGGTTGGATGGTATGCTATCCTTTTTACAATGTCCAATTGAACCCTCAACATCTAGTGTCTCGAGAAATTTTATAAAAATTAGTGAGGTAATATAATACACTACACTTTAATTTAAATCTATTTTTGTATAAAATATGATCTACATTTGAATGTATGGAAACAATAATCAAACCTCGAGACCTAAAACCTCAATTTAGGTTGAATTTGGATATGGTGCTATCTTTGGATGGAAACTCTATTAGGATTTCTATTCCGATGGATTTTCAAATGAAATAAGAGGATGTGATTATCTAGATTAGGGCATATGATATCCTATATTCATAAGAAGGCATGTTAAAATGACAACATATAATAACATATACGAGGTAATTTCAATCCTTTCATACTCAGCTTTATTTTAATTAGTAGCGAGAATCAATATTTTGATACTAAATATGTAATTCATTTTTTCATGGTCATAGGCTCTTGAAAAAGAAATTCTTAGCCGGTGTCTTGGACGAGTCCAATGTATATAGGTTTTTATGCTCAAACACGATATCTCATAAAAATGATAATATTTAACATGTTCCATATGCGGTCAACATGATAAAGATGACTCCACAATCCTTCCTTTTTGCTCTATTTTCCTTTGATATGCATTGGGTACTAGTGATACTGCATTCATCTTCAAGGATCGCATATTGGTTGGATTCGATAGAAATCCTCGTTCTAATTCAAAATTAATGTTGGAAAGTTAAATATTTATCTACATAATGATATTAATTAGAATCACACACATACACATATACATACATATATACATACATATATACATACATACATACATACATACATATATATATGACCACTACATCAATGAGGTCATTCAAGACATATTTGGGCCACAAAAGAAGGGAAGTTCACCACTACCCTGTATGACTTGGTAAAAAAATTAAGATTTGTAGTGGTTATGTCATTTAAGAATAATTGTTATTTAATTTTAATTATTTAGTATAAAACTAATAAGATAATTTAATTATTAATTTTTTAATGTGTATGATAACAAGATACTACATCATGTGATTCATGAAAAAAATTATTTGCAAATATTGGACGGGACAATCAAAAGTATGTATTTACTTTATTTAGTTTCTATTAATTATGATTAGCTATATACTTTAATACTAACATGCTACTTTCCATCTTTTGTACGTATATTAATCTATTGAGCTACATAAATATGATGAAAACAAGTTTAATGAAGTTATGAAAGAATGGTTAGATTTTATTCATAGGTTTTTATGATGATTTTTGGTAGGATCATATTTGCTCCTTAAATTTTTTATAACTAGTGTACTTATGAATGAAACAAAATTTCATATAAGGTTTTCTATGCATGGTATATATTTAAAGTATATAATTGTTTATTTTGATGTGAACCTTATAAATTTTAGCTACTTTTTTTTAGATGTGTCGAATGTTGATATTGGTGAAAGCATTTTCAAAATCATGTGCAATTTTATTATTATTGTTTTTTTATACAAAAAATAGTGTGGTATGGTTTATTGAGCTTTATAATTAAAAAAGAAGAGGAAATACATGATGCTTATCAGATAAAACCACTTTATATACCTAGTACACAAACCATCATATAGTTTAGTAGAAGGGAATATATGACGGTTTTATCTAATAATTGCAATGTATTAACTTCCACCGAACTATTTAGGAGGTTTGTGTTACCAATTTATACAGTGGTTATTGACCACATTGACTTATATATTGATGTTATAAGGTTGTTTTTTTAATCTAAACCGCTGTATATATTATGGCCCTAAGAATTTTTTATCCAAATTTAATAAATTATACGACGAGTTTTAGAATTATTGTGTAGGTAATGACGGCAAACTTCTGCGCATACCCTTTTACTAACTGTCGTATATGTGTTTTTCTATAGTAGTGTTCAAAAACTATAGTATAATTTATTAAATTTGTCTCAAAAAATTTTGCACCATAATATATATGGCGGTTTAAATAAAAAACTACCTTATAATATTAATATATACGGAGGGTATGGAAGATAAAAATACAATATATACATGTAATATAAAAGATGATATAGTTTTGTAGAAGAGAATAGATGGAGGTTTTTAATAACAAACGCCATAAATATTCGTAATGATCCAGTGCAGAATGATCCAATTTGTCTGTGAGACCATGTGTAGAATGATCCAGTGAATACGAGATTAGTTGTTGGAGATCACTAAACACCTTTGGAATTTATCTGCATCTTGATCATGTTATATGACTTGGCTCTTCTCTTCCCTATTGATGATAGTATGGAAATCTCTCACACCAACCAAGGTGCATTTGTTGGGTGAATTAAATTAAGCCAAAGCCACAACTCTATTATAGACAATGCATCATAACTTGCATATGAGAAAGTGGCATAATAATGTACATATCAAATAGAATACATAACCTTGCAATACAGTACATGTGCATGATGTATCAGTAAACTTATGTCCTAATGCTGTTGATCCCATCATATCCAAACCCTACTATTATAATTATTATCATAATTATTAAGCCATTTCCACCCTAGCGTAATTCCTCTCTATACTTTATTTTAGTTATCAACTTTTTCCCTTGTTTCAAGCAATCCTATTAGAGTTACCTTATTACTCTTACACCAAATAATTATTTCTTTGCTAAAATCTTCACACCTTCATCACTTATGTGAGCCAACATGTGATGCCAAAGTTTAGTAGTAGTATCACCACCTATTATACTTCCCTTACTAACATTTTCTACTTCTGGATAGCAGGAATCAAGAATATATAGTCCATTCTATAACGATCCTCTCAATACCACCATTGAACAATGAACTACCTTGAGAACACCCTTTCAACCCTTAATGCAAACCCTTCACTATCAAGATAATCCAAAAAGATTAAATTTCTATTGAATTTAGGAAGATGCCTCATTGACTTAAGGAGAAAAGTGATTCTAGTTGATATCTTCACTATTACATCCCCAATACCAATCACTCGACACGATTTGTTGTTTCCTAAGAAAACATGACCAGACTATCCCTTAATATAACTTACAAACTTGCTTTTGAGAGGGCACATATGAAATGTACACCTTGAATCAAGAACCCAACCATCCCTATCTTGATATGATAAGACCATTAAAACCTCAGAGCTTTCATATCCTTTGGCAACAAGGTCTTCATATCCATGTTACTTGTTTCTTGAAGTTTCTTTCTTCCCTTGATTATTCTTTAACCTAATCTCATGACATTCTTACTTACAATGTCCTTTCTTATGATAGAGGAAAAAAAATTATGGTTGGACTTCAATTGTGATTGAGAACTTCCTCTTCCTTATTTATTCTCTTTCTCTTCAGACCTCCCATGAATGAATAGGTCTTTAGTAGTACTTTCCTCTCTTTGTTGTTGATGCCTCTTCACCGAGTCCTTTTAAGTAAGAGTAGTAACTACAACCTTCGATGAAATATTAGAATCATGATTTTATAGCCTTATATCAATAAAATTCCATACTTATCCTATGCTAAGGAATTCTATAGTATAATAGTCAAGTCTTCATACTTGATCTTCACCTCTGTATTCTTTAAGTCAAGAACAACCTTGTTGAGTTCATCTAGGTGGTCGTCCATCAATTTCCCATTTTGCATTTTTAAGGAGTATATTCGTTGCCTTTATATAGCCCTTTTTGTCAATGAATTAGGTATATATAGAGCCTCCCAACTTACTTTATACAATTGTAGCTGTCTTCTCCTTCAATACCTCTCTCAACACCCTTTCTCTTAGGCATAGAAAGATTGCATTGTGTGCCTACGCTGCCATCTCCACACGATCCTTCTCCTTCATTGAGTCCAATGCCTTATGATCATCAACTAGTGCCAAATCTAACCCTTGTTGTACCGAAAGGGCTTTCAGTTTCACATGCCACACACTAAAATCATTTTTTCTTATAAACTTTTTGTAGCATGTTGAATTGATGATCTTTTCTCTAAGGCTCCTAAACCAATTTTGAAATCCAATTGATTAAAAACACAGAGCATAAGGCAACCGAGAAGGTTCTTCTCCTTCAGATTATTTTAGTATTTAAAATAAAAGAAGTATTTTACGAAGTGATGAACAAACTATAATGATAAGATAAGAGAATATTTGCTAGTATTATTGATCTTGAGTACAACCCTCGGTACCCAGAACATATTACTCAGTTCTTGCTTGCGAGAATCAGCTCTCTAACATTACATATTAGCGATTTAATTTGGTCCTTTATTTATAGACAACACCTAACACTAGCACACACATGTTAACCGACTCACTCTTAGAATTAGTAAACAACCTAGATTCAATGGTTGGTTAGATAATTTTGGCCAAACGTAAGAGTAAGCAAAACGACACCAATGGCTTGAGTAATAACACCACGAGTTGACTGCTACATATAAACCAATCAGCTGGTATTCTCCACAATCCATGTTCACAAAGTTCAACTTTATATGTCTCGTCTGTGTTCAAAAAGCATGTTAGTAGAAAACAAGAAATTATTAGTATGTATAAGTTAATTATTCATATAAGATTATATAAATTAAACTTGGTAATATCTAATTAAATCTCACATAACTGATCTCTTATGTGTCCAATTTTATGTACCAGAACCATAAGTATCCAAATTTCATAACAATGACGTACATGTTTAGCTTTATATAATAGTCATAAATGTCCATTTTTTCGTTTAATTGGTAAATATGTTTATGTATCATATCAGTAAAAAGAATATAGAACATGAAATATGAGTAAAAAAATACTACAAATAAATACGTTAAAAGTAAATGAGTTACTGTTAAATGAAAGGGCATATAACTATTATGTTAAATATCCAAATTTACATAATAATTGTCTTAAGCTTCCGTTTTTATATAATAATCACATAATTGTCTAACTTCATACTCATGGAGTCATGGTTGTCCCGTGCCTTTTAATTTGCACATGGATAACGGTACAAGATATGCATTCATAACAATACACAATATACATGGATAACAATATATGATACGAAAAACTAAGCATGAAACACAAAAATCAAATAAGCATCACTCAAAAGAAGTAAGTTATAATATAAATTTCAAGTCAATTATATATGCGAGAATATAAATAATGTCATAAAAAATCTAAATCTTTCTAATAATATCCTAAGTGTCTAGTTTAACATAAAAAAAATGTCATAAGATTCCAGTTTTTTCCTTTTAAATTCGTACATGCATGTTGATATAATATTGTGTAAAATTAATTATTAATCACAAAATATAATCATGTTAATAAATAAATTAATTTGATGGCATAACTCATAACTGTCCATTTAATCAAAATCATAATAGAATAAGGGTGCGGGTTTATTTTAACTCATACATGAATTTCACTCAAATATAAAAAGTGCTAGACACTAAACAGAAAATATTGTTGGATTATTATCCAACGTTGGGCTTGCATGTGAATGATACGAATTGGACGTTGTCGTAACGGTTAAGCCCGAATAAACGTGATCGAATTAGGTTTAATTAAGTTGGGCCTAATGTATCTGATTGAACGTGGACCGATATGTGTAGAGACTGTGGGAGTCCTAGATCGTTGATGGACCGAACTAGGATGTCTTGATAGATAACATATTTGTTATATATATATATGTGGTTATGGTCCCTAGGTTACAAGTACTTCGCTCCATTGGTTCCCATCAGTCATTGGCGAGTAGCGGGTACGTGCGTGATTTAGAAGATTACAAAACCGATCGTTAGGGTTTCACATCAGATTCGACGGTACCCGATAAATCTTTTATTATTATGGATTCAGGTACGCTTCCGTGAAATATTATATATATTAATCTTGATAGATTAGCTTTCGATCCAGTCAAATATATATATATATATATATATATATATATATATATTATATTATATTAATCTATCAAATATAAGCAGAAAAGAAGAAAAAAAATCACCATAATTAAAGATTCAGGTAAAAAAAAATAGATTACTTCTTTCTGATTGTAATGGTAACTTTAACTTTTTGAATAAATAACATCAAGCGCGCGTCGTCACCTACAGAATCAAATAACCTTTTACGATTTTCAATAATTACATGCAAACAATGAAATAAGTAGGAGTAATATTTTACGCTTATCTTAGCATAAAACCAGTAATAAAAGAAATTTTGCAGAAATTCAGGATCCAATCAAATAATGCTCAAAAACAAAGTTTGCAAATGTAAACCAGCTGGATGCTTGTTTGCATTACCATCTCGAAAAAACTTGTCGACATTACTGCAACGAGTCATAAGGAATTTTGAGACAACCGAAATAAAGAGGAGGGGTTCCTCTTCGATAAATGAAAATTACGGAAGGGTCCAATGCCCCTCAGGATCAAGACACGTCTCATTTTTGCATTCGAAACATCTCAGTTTCCCCTCTGCACCGAAACCTTCCTCTTTATAGTTTTCACATAAAAAAATAATTTATTAGGGAAATATATTTTCAAATTACACTATTAATATATTGACACAAAATAAATATTTACTTATACTCCATTTGGTTTATGGAAAGTTTTAAAGTAAAGAAAGAGAAAAATAATTTTTTGTATTTGGTTTACATAAGATAATAAAATAAAAAAAGAGTAAGAAATAAAATTACTAAAGATTAATTATATGATTTTTTTTTGAAGTAAGTTTGAAAAAAACTATTTTAATTTTTTTAAATTTTTTTAAAAAAACCAAATAGAATATTAGAGTTAAGCTACGACAATGAAAATTATATTATATGAAAGTACAGATGCAGGAATAAATATAATTGATGATTTACGGTTTGTTCTCAACCCATGGAACTCAAGTACAGACCTGGTCTTTGGGCTAGGCAACCTAGGCCCGGATATAGGGCCCCAAAAACATAAAGGCCCTATTAAATAATTGCTAGTATATGTATATATTAGGAGAAAAAAAATTTTATAAGTTGGTTGCTAACTGTGCATCATGACTCCTGAGCGACAAAACAACAAAATTCCAAATTGTTTCAGTTCTCCTTCCCGACGAAAACCCGGACCCCATACTTTGGACGTAGAAAAATCTAAACAGCAAGAACAAGACGATAATTTATGCCTTCCATTTTCTTGCAACCCTCCCATGTGTGTCAACAGGAACACTTTTCTTCTTTCTTTTGTTAAGTTTTTTTTTTTGACAAAAGATAAAAAAAAATGTCATTATTTAACTCAATGTCTAATTCATCAAACTCTGTCAAGTTAGAATTCTTGAAACAAAAAAATGGATGTCTATTTGAATTTATTGATTTATAATTTTGCAGTTGTAAATAAATTATTAATTTTTTATTCAATTTCCAGCCAGAAACCTTGTTTGCCACTTATTGTTGCTTGCTTGGTGCTGTTTGCCACCTAGTTACTGCTTATCTCAATAGTTTGGTTTTCTACTTTCACCGTCAATTATATTATTCAATCTTCAAATTATTATAAGTCGGAGATTTGAACTAGTCAACATTCCCCTCTTCTCTATTTAATTATTTTAGTTCGGTAGTTTCATAAGTAATTAATAAAGAAAAACCTAGTAGAGTGGAAATATTGGTGTTAGGTAGTTTAGTTTTCCCTCAATCCAGCTATGAGAACTAAATCTCTAGCACACAGGTGAACATGGAGCACAAAACAAATTTTCTTATTCGTAGCAAAACATGTAATAGAAAAAAATAATCCTGCTCAAAATTAATTATTTTTATGAGACAGATTCAATGATTCACTTTTATCAAAATAAATCAAGATTGGAGAGTAGTCTCACAAACAATTAGATTTTTGAATTTATCAATGCATTGAGAACCGAAATGATAAAAAAAAAAGATAATGGAAATGGCTTGGAAATCAACACACATAAAAAAAAACAGTGCTACAAATAAGTTTTCAGCCAATGACCATTACATTGAAACTCCCCACTATATTCAATAGTGTAAATAGATTAACTAGTTCAATTTCTGGTGTTGTCGTGTTGATTTGTATTTCATTAGTTTTCTTTTGTTTAAGTGTAGCTCAATGCTCATGATTTTGTAGTTCCATATGTCTTCAACTAATTTTCATCCTATATTTTCATTCTTTGTTTTCAGCTACATTACTAACATTCTTTTATTGCTTTATATTGCAAAGGAACTTAATTATTATGGCAAAAATATTACAAATCTAGTGGTGCAATTATTCTACGATAAGGAGCCCAAGGGTTAAGACACAAGGTGTTAGTCTCCATGTATATCTCATTAGCTTATTGCATAAGTTTGTATCTCAGTGTGGTTTTTTCCCTTTTGTGTTTACTAATGTCTACTGCAAAATATGAATCCGAATATGAAAAACGTAAGAAAAAGAAAAAGAAAGTCGAAGAATTTATTCAATCTCAACAAGACACACTTGATAGGTTTATTAGTAATAGCAAGCAAAGTATGGTAGAAAACACATGTGAAATTCTTACAAATGAATCACCCATAAGTAATGATAATAATATTAGTAATGTTTTGGAACATAATGAAGACGACAAATGATACAATGAGACAAATAAATGCATAGATGAAAGGAATGCACATGTAAAAATAGAGAAATATGATCAGGGAAATTGAAAAAATATTAGTAATAACTTAAGAGATTTGATAGTTAAGAAGGGACCTATTAGATATGATCATCAATACTTTCCCATAGATGAGAACTCTAGACATTTTTCCACTATATATTACTCAAATACTCCAAAATTCTAATTCTGAAAATTATGGCTAAATAAGGATTTATTAGAAAAATTAATTAAATAAATTATTTTATTAAAATATAGGGGGGTTATTTAGGGACAATCAAGAGGAAAATAATGAATAATTTAATTAGGAAAAAAATTAGGGAGTGTTGCTAATTAAAATGGGATTTAAAAAATAGAATTAATTATTATTCAAAAATAGCCCAAATTAATCTAAGAAGGAATTAATTATTATTTTCTAAATATTATTATTTTAAATAACCCAAAAATACCAAAATACCCAACTCACTTATTTTTCCTTTCCTTTCCTTTTCTTTTTCTCCCTCTTTTCCCCTTTTCTTTTCTTCCTCTCTTTCCCTTTTCTTTTTTTCCTTCTTCCCCTAGACCTGGGCTAGCCCGCCCGTGCGACCCAGCTTCCTCCCTCTCTGGGTTGCCCAAGCCTGCTCCGCACCCGTTCTTCCTTTTTTTTTCTTTCTTTCTCAGCTAGTCCTGTTTCTTTTTTTTCTTTTCTTCTTTCTTCCTCCCTGGACCGCCGGTCTCGACCCTTCTTTTTTCCCAAGGCATGGGCTGCGACTAAGGAGCTGCAACCCTACCCTCCGGCGGCCACCACCGTTGCCTACCGTCCTTCCCTACCTCTCCCGTCGCTTTCTTTCAATTTTTTGACCTCAACTGACTCCTTCCCCTCTCCCGATCCCCTGTCCCTTTCCCTTTTCCTCTTCCCTCAACCTTGCCGCCCTACCATGGCAGAACCGCCTTGAATACCAGCACTGGGCGGCATGCCTAGCATTTGCGCCTTCCTTGTCTTCTTCCCCTTGTCATTACCGACCCCAATTGGCCTATAAATACCCCATAGGCATCCTTAATTGGGGTTTTTATTTCAAAACCCAGAAATTTGCCCCTTCTCGCCGCCGCCCCATCAGACGAGCACTCTGTTGCCGCCGTCTATCGCCACCGGCCAAACCACCCCCAGAACTACCCCTTTCATCACTCTCTACCTAACTAAGCTTTCCTCTTCCCTTGATTTGCCCTGCACGAGCCACCCCGACCGTTCAAAACTGTCATCACGATCAACCAAATTCAACCTCTTGCCGCCCCTCGTTCCGCCGTCCGTTGCCAATTCCGGTGTAACCAGCACCTCCCCCACCCTCCAAAACAATCAAGGGACCTTCCTCTACCTCCCCATACCTCCCTTTTTCCTTGCCTCCCTCTCCTTCTCCACCTTCCACCACCTTCGGCCGCCACATCGGCCATTGTGCACCGCCACTTCTGGCTACACCACCACTTCCATTCCACCCCTCTCCACCTAAGACACCTTCCACCACCTCAAGCACCCTCTTATTCCCTCTCCTCTAGCCTATACCCCCATCTCTCCACCTCTCTTCCTTCTCCACCACTGCCGCTGTCGCCGTCATGCGCCGCTTCTGGTTCCGCCACCAATCCTAGGTGCTATTCTAGCTTCCTTAGCCCTTAAACTCTTTTTCTATAAGTGTTAATAATTTTTAGTAATATTAATAGTATTACCCTTACTACTACTACTACTACTACTACTACTACTACTACTACTACTACTACTACTACTACTACTACTAATAATAATAATAATAATAATAATAATAATAATTATTATTATTATTATTATTATTATTATTATTATTATTATTTTATCACTCTTACAATCTAACCTAACTTCGGAAATGTTTATAACTATGTTATTATCATTTAAAAGGCTACAACTTTAGTATTAATACAGTATCTTTATTATTATTAATAATATTATTGTTACTACTACTACTACTACTACTACTACTACTACTACTACTACTACTACTACTACTACTATCATCATCATCATCATCATCATCATTATTATTATTGCTACTTAACCTTACTTTATGATTTTCCTAACCAGTAATAATATTATTATTATTAATGGTCTACAACTTTAGTGTTAATATGATTAGGATTTTTCCTCATTGTTATTACTATTATTATTATTACCCTCACTATTATTTCTAATGCTAGCTTTGGCCTATTATTATTATTATTATTATTATTATTATTATTATTATGGTAAATATTTGAACCCTTATATTACTATTACCATTCTTATTATCATTACTATTAGAATTATTCTTAACATTATTATTATTATTATTATTATTATTATTATTATTATTATTATTAATGCCATTACTACTACTACTACTACTACTACTACTACTACTACTACTACTACTACTACTACTACTAAATTTGAGATATTGCTAACTAATGCTACTATTAATGGAGATCTACAATTTTAGTATTATTATGATTATCCTTGTTGTTGATATCATCATCATCATCATCATCATCATCATCATTATTTTCTTGCTAATATTGTTAGTACTAACTCTATCCATTATCACCTTTTATTATTAATATAAATATTTAGACCCTTATATTATTATTACCATTTCGGTTACTATTATTATTGTTATTGTTATTATTATTATTATGCTTAACATTATTATTATTATTATTATTATTATTATTATTATTATTACTATTATTACTATTATTATTATTATTATTATCATCATTACTATTATTGTTGTTGTTGTTGTTGTTGTTATCATTACTATTATTTTTATTATTATTAATGTTATTGAAACTGAAATTGGCATGTTACCATTTTGTTACTATAGAAGAAGAATACTCAACCTTAGTATTATTATTATTATTATTATTATTATTATTATTATTATTATTATTATTATTATTATTATTATTCAAATATTGCTAATATTATTCCCAAATTCCTTTGTTACTAACATTGTCACTATGGTATTATCATTATTTATTACCATTATTATTGTTATTATTTTGTTACTATTATTGTGACAAAAACATTTGAACCCTTATATTATTTTTATTCCAAATATAACTATTATCATTATCATCTTTAACAATATTAGTACTTTGTTGGTATTACTATTATTATATTATTAGTTTAACCCTAACACTATTATTAGCCTTGGCCTTAAAAATAATAGGGCTTCTATTTCTAGGAACATTATTATTATTATTATTATTATTATTATTATTATTATTATTATTATTATTATCATCATCATCATCATCATCATCATCACTATTTTGCTATAACAAGTATTAGTACTATTATTAGAAGAAATAAAGTTATTAGGTTTAAAAATATAAATATAGCTATATACATTAACATAAACATATTTTGACTAGTAATATCTAGTAGGCTAACTTGAGGATAAAAACCCTAGTTTTCACACATAAAGCTGCCCTTAATAATAGTAACCCTAATCTTAGACTAAAATAAGAAATACTAGTATTTCTTATAGGTGAATCAAGTCAAAACCCTAAGGAGGTGTATGAGTGTGCTCCAAGCCCCGCGCTATTTTAGGTAAGGATTTAGCTAAGGCCCATGTATGTTGTGTGACTTGTATGCCTTGGATGTTATGCATCATGTTCTGTCGTGTATCGTATGATTTCCATTAACTTGTCTTATGTGTAGCGTAGCTTGGAGTTGAGGTATGTTTATGTGTTCCTTATAGCATGAGTATGATATGTATATATGGTGATTATAATGTGATATGATATGACTCTCTAGGACATGCATGCTAGGATGATTGATAATGTGATATGGGAATGAAAGGATAAAAAGAAAGAAAGTGGGAAGTGAGTTTACTAAGGGGGATATGAGGTTGACTAAAATACCTCATGATCCATGAGAGGAAAATAAATAGGAAGAGATGACCAAAACGAAAAAGAGATGGGAACTATGCATGAAAATTCTAGGGTTTGTATGGGGACTTTGAGAGTTGCATGGGATGGATGAAACTTACATAGGGATGATCTTTATGTGAGAAAAAATGTTTAGGGTGTAAATAAGCTAAGGGGAGAGTTGTGGAGTGATTCTAGACTTAGGACGGAAAATAGTACGTAGGTTGGTGTAAGGGTGTATAAGGGACCCAATTAGGGTTTTGAGATGAGACACTAATCTAGAAAAAAATGTGGGAGTAAAAATAAATAAGGGAGAGTGGAGTACGAGTTAAGAGTAGGAATTTATTTTATAAGGGGAGAGTATGGGTTCCATGGGAGAGAAGAGACTTTGGGTGAAAAAGAGTAAGGTTACTTGTGGGAGAAGAAAGGTACTAGGGTTGAAGTGGCGAACTAGGTTTTTTCGGTCACATGTGGAATCAAAGGGGTAAAGCGATATGATTTGGGATTGGATCTAAATGAGATAAGGTGTGGAGTGATAAATGAAGTAATGGTAGTGTAAGTGAGAGGAAGTTGGGCCATATAGGTCCAATTAGGGTTTTTAAGGAAAAACCCTAAAGGATGATAGTAGGAGGAGTTTGATGTCATGAGGTGCTGGGCCTTAACCCACTCCCTTAGGAGTTGGTTTTCATTATGTGTAAGTGTAAGGAGGGGGGAAGGATGTTGAGGTGTGATAAGGGGCGTAGGGTCTCAAGATATGGGACGGGCCCTCTTGAGAGGATAGAAGTAGAAGGTTGGTAACATGCATGTCAAGGGTAAAATGCTTATTGAATAAGACACGAATAAGATACTATCCATTTAAAGAGAAAGATTGTTGAGCCAAGCCCAGAACGGTCCATCGGTGAATAATAGTGGCCTGGAGCCGGGGTGTCTTACATGACCAGTCCACCGGCGAATAATAGTAGCCAGGCGCATTTTGCCCTGCATGATTGTTCCACCGGGTATAATAGTGGGGGTTTTGTGTTCAACAAACCAAACATAATGATGATAAAATATGGGAAATACACGAAGTAATTACAGTGAAACACCATGTGAGTCGGGGCCAGACTGATCCACCAGTGAATAAGAGTGGCCAGGAGCATTTTACCTTACATGACTGGTCCACCGGCTATAATAGTGGGGTTCCTACACTCACATGGATTGATAAAGACTATGATGTAAATCGACTATATTTACCAGAGATATAAAGATTAAGCCTATCTGGACCATATATGGCCTTCATCCTCTATATTATTGTGAGCTGCATATATGATCATGTCATGCATGCTATGTTGTATGTTTTTGTATGTTTGGCCTTAGCGTATGGTTACCTTACGCAGTACGTAGCATACTGATCACCCGTGTTATGGGTGCTGCTCATTCCCATGAGTAGAAGACTCGTCTGAGTTTGTGCAGGTAGGGGACGACGACTTTGATGCCTACGACACCTACGAGGCATCAGGTGGGGCCGAGAGTTATGCTTAATCTTAGCTTGCGGATCGAGAGTGACTGGCCGGACTTTATCTTACTTTTACTATTTATCATTTTACTCTAGTCATATTTTGTTGTACTGTGTTTAATGTATTCGAAAAACTTATTTAATTACTTCTTGGGTTGTAACTCTCTTTAACCATACTCTAATTTTTGTATGGTGAACACTATCATCTCTTTCATGAAAGCTTGTTTCAATTATTGACTTGTGTTTGAAGTTAATCATTTTTAACCTTAGCACTTAGTATTGGAATGGTAGGAGTAAACCGGTCTAGTACAGAGTGTGGCGATAATACCCTTAGAATTTACAGTTTTGTTATTTCACTTCTGTTAAACCTTTTTACTAAAATAAAATTTTTCAGTAGTAAATTTTGAGGGTGTTACAATTACACTAGAAAATTACAAATTTGAGAAATACATGACTGAATATGGTTAGTTTACTAAGAAAAATTAGATAGAGTATTTTATTGTAAATTATTTTCAAAGTCAAAATTGAATTTTCATCTTGTAAATGATGATTGCAAAGATTGAAAAAATATTGGTGTTAAGCTCAAGAAACATGAAACAATTAATGAACACATTATTAATATGACTTATTGGATTGATGTAAACATAACATTATAAAATGAAAAAAAAAATTGATAAAAAATGACAATATGATATAAAAAAAGACAAATAACATTGGAGAAATTTGTTATTGATAATTATGAGTGTAGTGAAAGTACTTGCAAAAAATAACTTGGCATTTAGAGACAAATGAAAAAATTTATAAAGCTAACAATGGAAATTTTTTTAGTCTTGCTAAAATGATGGTCGAATTTGATCCAATAATGCAAGAACATTTCAGACACGTGAGGTACATGATCATTATCTTGATTATAGGATACAAAATGAAATAATTAATTTGTTGGCGAATGAAATAAAATGCACAATTGTGAGAAAAGTTAAAGCATTAAAGTATTCCTTCATTAATACTCTTGATATATGTCATCAAGAACAAATATCCCTTGTATTAAGATGTGTAGATATTTCATCTCTTCCTGTTAGAATAGAAGAATACTCTATAGGATTTTATATTTTTTTAATGTAAATAATTCATCCGGTTAAGGACTTTTCAATGAACTTAAAAATGGATTATATAACCTTGGCCTTCATATTAGTGATGTGTGAGGATAAGGGTATGATAATGGCTCTAATATGAAAGAGAAACATCAAGGTATACAATAGAGGCTATTAGATATTAACACTTGAGCATTTTATACACCTTATGGTTGTCACAGTCTTAATCTATTAGTTGTTCTAAAGCCATTATATTTTTTGGAATGTTGCAACATATTTATACAATATTTTCTTCCTCCACTTAAAGATTAAAAATTATAAAAGAACATATATCTTCTTTAACCATGAAACCACTACCACAAATCTGTTGGGAAATTCACATTGAAAATGTCAAAGCACTCAGATTTCAAGTTTCACATATAAGGGATGCTATACTCGAATTAGCTAAAACTAATGACGATCCTAAAATAGAAAGTAAATCTTATTGTTTGGTTACATGTGAACATGAAAAATTTGAATTTATGGTGGGCATGGTAGTTTGGTATGATCTATTATTTATTGTTAATGCAGTTAGCAAGATCTTACAAGCTAATGACATGCAAATTGATGTTGAAATAAACCATTTGAAAGGTATTATTTCATTTTTGAAAAATTATATAGAAAATTGATTCACCCCAACACTAATTTCAACTGAAGAAATAGCTTTTGAGATGAATAGAGAACCTATATTTCATGAAATAAGAGTAATTCATTGGATAAGAACATTTGATGAAACTAATATTAATGATGCAATACATTCTTCCAAAGAATAATTTAAAATCAATTATTTTTATTATGTTGTTGATTAAGTAATTTCTTATTTTAAAAGTAGGTTTGAACAATTTAAAATATATGAAGGAATTTTTGATTTTTTATATGATCTAAATAAGTTAAATCTTTAGATAATGAATGTTTAAAAATATGTTATCTTAATCTTGAAAGGTTTTTGTTTTTATAAAAAAAATCTTCATACAATTTCGGATCTTGATGGTGCATATTTATTTTTTGATTTAAAGTTTTTTAAAGAAGTTTTTCAAGATGAAGAAAAGCTCCGTTAGTAATTGCATGCAAAAATTAAACTAATTTCCTAATGACTTGATTGCATATAGAGTATTATTAAATATTTATATTATAGTGGCATCAATAGAATAATTTTTTAAGGCTAAAATTAATAAAATATTTTCCATTATCAACCATATCTTAAGAATATATGGATTAACTATTATATCAATTGAAAATAATTTGGTGTCAAAATTTAATTTTCATCGCATAATCATTAAACTCGCATGCCAAAAAACAAGAAAAATTATAGTAACAAGAAACTTTGAATTTTCTTTTGTTCAAATTGAATCTTTTTTTTTTATATACACAATTTAAATATATAATTAAAAAAGTATTAGCATATTTTTAAAATTTAAGGTAGATTATGTAAAATCACTTTATGCTACTAAACTTAATCATGAAGAAATCGTAGGAATTTTTCCTCTAGGCTTATTAATACCACTACGAGACTTCTAGGAGCATTGATTATTAGTATAGGAAGGAATAATATGTATATATACATATATTATTAGAATACATATTGGTGTATTTGGGGAAGGAAAAAGTCTGATAATTGAAGAAATTGAAAGAAATTTAGATGTCAAAATGTAGGATCTAAATTGTGTATCCATCGATATATCGGGGGGTAAAACACCCACGAAACACCAACCATTGTGCGAAAATGGTCGGCACCGATCTTTGATGTAGCTTAAACTCGGATAAGACAGAAACAACGGAAGTCCTCCACCGCCAAATCACGAGCAGATCCACCGTAGGAATAATTACTAGTGGTACTACCAATTTGTTCTTTCTATGCTTCGTCATCATGAAATTGGTAGGGTAGCGGTAACTTTTTCCAGGCGGTTATGCGTTTGGAAAAAGACATTTTAGTTAGGAATCATAACTTTTTTTATATAAAAAAAATTACAATAACAATAAAACTAACATCTTTTTCACATAAAAACTAGTGGTAACAATTTATTTGATACTTAATAATCATGAGAAAACTAGTATTGAAAAAAATTAGTAGGATAGTACTGGTTCCACACGGATTTTCTGCGCGAGTTTACTAGTACTAGAACCATTTTTTTTTTCTATAATTTATTTGGAGACAGTTTTTTCTATACTTAATCAGGAAGAAATTGGGTTAAATTTTAAAAATGTACATTTTAGAGTATGTTTATAAAACATAGCAGTTCAAATTTCTGAATAAGAACCAAATACTTTTGATTCCACTATAGGACTTGTAGGAATATTTCTATGCTTAGAACATATTTATTTCTACATCACAACTTTTTAACAATAATATTTTAAAAATAAATAAATTACAATAGTAATAAAAAAAACTTTGGAAACTAAAAACTAGTGGTACCGGTTTATTTGATACTTAATAATCATGAAAATGTAGTATTGAAAAATTTAATTGGGTAGTGGCAATTACACATGGGTTTTCCACGTAAGATTACTTGTAGTCATACCAATTTGTTGTATAGTTTTGTTTTGAGAGACAATTTGTTCTATACTTAATGAGGAAGAAATTGAGTTAGTTTGGAAATATACTTTTTACAATAGGTTTATAAGATATAGTATTTGAGAATTGTAGTTCTAATTTCTAGATAAAAACAAAATTTTTTGATTCCACTATAAGACTTCTAGGAATATTGATTAGTATTGTTAGGAAGAATTACTTGTGGAAGTATCAATTTGTTCTTTCTATGCTTAATCATGAAGAAATTGGTAGGGCAGTAGGAACTTATTCCATGTAGGTGTGTGCTTGAAAAAAACATTGTAGTTCTGAATCACAATTTTTTAACAACGTTTTCAAAAAAAAAAATTACATTAGCCAAACACGACCAACTATTTTAAATAAAAGCTAGTGGTACCAATTTGTTTGATGCTTACTGATCATGTAAATGTAGCATAGAAAAAGTTTAGTAGGGTACGGTAGTTGCAATTCCACACCGATTTTCCACGTGGATTTACTAATTGTAGTACCAATTCTTTTAAATGTTAGAGACAATAACTGCTATAATTAATCAGGAAGAAATTGAGTTAGATTTAGGAATGAATTTTTACAGTGTGGTTATAAGATAAGGTAAATGAGAAATGTTGTTTTCATTTCTAGATAAGAACTAAAAACTAATATTCTTAATCTTCACATCAAAAGCAATGATCAAAACTTAATCTACACAAAAACAAAAGCCCTGCTACTCTTTTTCATCCAACAACGATTACCACCTTATCGGTGGTGGTCACCAAAGTTTAGCTACTATCACTAACAGTCCACCAACTAGATCCACGTCATTGATTTTAACCAGTGGGATGAGAACAAAAATTTCCAATTTTCATTGAGAACTATGGTTCTCACCTAAAATGTTCTCTATAAACATGACAATTTTCTTTTAGCAAGAGTGGAAATTTTTTCATGAATTTACTTAGCTTTGGTAACGGTGTTATTTTTCTCAACTTAAAAAATATGGAAGCTAAAATAATGAATGAGGATAGTATCACAACATCTATGATTAAGAAAGGCACGCTTATCTACCTAACCTATGATAGATACAAGGTTGGGCATGAAAAACAAACAATAATAAGATAAATCACCATAAAAATGTAAAACTCTTTATAGATTACACCAATCCAAGACAAAACTTTTTACGGTGGTTAAAAAGACGTTCAATGGTGGTTTCTATTCATTGCCATAACCATTGGTATAAAGACCTCAAACACAACTACTATAGAAACAAACAAAAACTACTGTGAAAGGAAAACATCATCTTTGAAGTTTGGTATACAATAGCGGTATAAGATTAAACAAACATAAGAATATAAACCTTTATGGTGGGTAATTAAGTCATCTTTGATCTAGGTAACATACTACAAGACTAAGAGAACATTTGATAGAAGGGATTTAGTTACAACTTGGACTAGAGAAATGAGGATACTTGCAAAGAAGACTCGACAGTCTACGGAGAAGAAGAGTTTACTGAGTGCTTGCTATGTTACTTACATTTCTACTGTTTAGGGTGAGAGAAATGCTAAGATCTTCAAGAGCTACCCGAGAACCACCTTTTATTTACTAAAGGAAATTAGTTTTACTATTGCTAGTAGGTGTTTCTTACTTAGTAATGAGTATAAGTTTACCTCATGGAAATTTTATGTTGATAACCTGCTAAAGGTTTGAGGCTAGTTTCCTTTCTATTTGTATCATTTTTTGTTGCTCTTTGGTGGTTGTAACTTCTCTTTTGGTAGTAAATAATACTTCATTACTTACAAAAAACAACATTATCTTTATTCGCATATAATAGAATATTTATCTAAACATGTACTAGATACACTATCATGTCCACCTACATTGATACCCTTTTAATTAATTTGAATGTCGTATTGAATAAATTTCTCAAACTGTAATGTCTATTTTTTGTTTGAAGTGGCCTAATTTGTGCAAAGAAATATTACAAACCTAAATTGACATAAAACATAAAAAAATGGCCTATATTATAATTTCCCTAAAATATAATACTTCTAAAATTCATATTCTTACTAATTAATACTTTCTTTGCATCAAATAAAATTATTCTATCATGGAATTTTTGTTTTCCAAAGAAGTTGGTGTGACCAATAGCCATAAGCTGTCAGCTTGTTGGTAAGGCGAGAGCTTCAAGCCCGATTTCCGGTAGCACACCCCCCACATAAACACTGCCCGACGAAGGGGGGATGGGGAAAGCTATAGGCCCAAAACCTTCGACCCTTCTTTCCAAATGGGGGTGCCCGGGGCACTTTATCTTGTCATTTTTTTCGTTGCTCATTCCCCTTAGACCGAAGTGTTTGGCGTTTGATTCTCTGCGCCTGCTCACGCTTCGCTAACCTATCGCGTGGTAAGAGAAGAAAGTACAAAAGAATAATAAACGGAGCACATCGTAAAAAGATTCTAGATATGAGAAGTCCCCCTTGGATTCGAGAATAATAAAATAAAGAATGGGAATAAAACGAAATAAGGTGTTTCTAGCTCTAGTTTTGGATGAGCTTCTCCCAATTATGTCTCGTAATAGAATAGGGCAATTTAAAAAAATTCAAAACCTACTTTTCATTTTTACCCTTACTTTTTTTTTAATTATATATGTATTAAATACTTTGTTATTTTTTAATGAATGGTGTGATTGTAATTTTAATGCTACTTTTATTATTATTATTTTTTTAAAATGTATAAATTGTTAAACTGACTTCCTCTTTTATACAAATAGAGTAATTAAAAATGTATCATATAGTATTGTCAAAATGTTGATAACAAGAAAAAAAATATGAAAATTGGTCTCAAATATAGGCTCAATAGTTCATAAAATTGGGAAGAAGGAAAAATAATATTAATAATAACAATAATAACTCTAACAATTTCCTCTTCCTACCTTCCTCTTCTTATCCCTCTTTTCCACTCATATGTTCCAATGTCCGACGGTAAAACAATTCTTGCATGAGTTGCATTCATGGTGAAACTCATATGAACGCAACACCTACAAGAAAACTTCCATATTTTATATGTGACAGTGTATCACGAGTCTAACTCATGCAAAAATTTGCCCCAATAACATGGGTAGACCTTCTCTGTCTTCGTCCACCACCACTAAACTGATCACAAGCTCTGTTAGGAGTCTATCATTGAGTACAAAATTTGCCATTTCACTATTACTGTGTCGTTGTTCTGCTTTGTGCTATTTATTCCCCTTTTATTTTAATATTAGTGCACAAAGTGTTTTAGATGTTGCAGTAGCTATTATTGCTCATGTTTTCGTCCTAAAATATTTTGGGATCATGAAGCGCTAGGTGCGAGACAACCATATTCCTGAACTGTTATAGATTTAAGAACGGATCTAAATTTAGATATGGATTGTTATTCTATTAGAGAATAATTAATAACAAAAAATAAAATTAGAGAAAGTATAAAATAAATTAATAATACAAAGCTTTTCATAGTTAGGTCATATCAACCTACATCCACATATAAAAAGAGATAGATTGATATTTTAATCAATTAAGGAATTAAAAGGTGATAGATGATTATAATATAATCTTGAATTTTGACTTTTGGTTATATCATCCATTCCTTAAATGATCTACCATTGATAGACTTTGGCCAATTAATGAAATGAATATCATATTTGCTTGAATTAGCTCTGAAGTATTCATGTTCTTTAACGAAATATGTAAATGTTTTTGGTTGTATATAATTTGAATTAGATTTTAGTGGTATACAAGATTATATTTCATGCATTCTTATTAATTCAATATACCTTAATTTTGAATAGATGGATGATCGGAAAAAAATACAAGTACTACTTTTACTTGTACTACGACGTTTGTGAAAAAAAAAGGAAGACATCTATTGAGAAGCAAGTTTGTTTGGATTCTTTTGAAACAGGTCACCAGTTTGTCTAATGTATATTAAATGGTCATAATAGGCTATGCCATGATTTATTTAGAATGAAGAAGGATGCTTTTCTAAGGTTATCAAATTTTTTAAGATCAAAGAGGCTACTAAGTGATACTTATAATGTGATTGTTGTGAACAATTGGCAATTTTTGTATACATAATTGGTCATAGTGAAATGAATAGAGTTGCGCAGGATCGATTTCAGCACTCTGGAGAGACCATTAGTAGATATTTCAATAAGGTTTTAATTGCTATATTAAAGATTGCTGGTGAGATTATAAGGCCTCATCGAAGCCTTGACGAGGTCCCTTCCTGAGATCATAAATGATTTAAGACTTTGGCCTTATTTTAAAGATTGTATAGGAGTAATAGATGAACACATATCAATGCTTGTGTTCCAAAGAATGAACAAATACCCTATCGTAATCGTAAAGGAGTGTATTCCTAAAATATTATGACAATTTGTTCTTTTGATATGTTGTTCACGTTTGTGGAAGTTGGATGGGAGGGGTCGACTCATGATTCTCGAATATTCCAACACTGTATTTGAGATTCCAACAAAAACTTTATTCATCCCCCTCAAGGTAAATAGAACATTAATTTATATATTTAGTATAAAATATTATAGTTACATAATATGAACTTATATTTTATGCAGGTAAATATTATGTGGTTGATTCAGGTTATCCGAATATACCCGGCTATCTTGCTCCATTCAAGGCTACAAGGTATCATCTATCCGATTTTCAAAGAGTTGGTGGGCCAATAGAAAAAGAGGAGTTATTTAATCATTTACACTCATCAGTACGAAATGTGATTGAGCGTTGCTTTGGTATTTTGAAGGCTCGTTTTTCCATCTTAAAACAGATGTCGAATTATAGTTTGAAACAACAAATGTTTATTGTCATTGCAACACCGACAATCTACAATTTTATTAGGTTGAATGGAATGGATGATATATTATTTGATGATTTTTGTAGCAGAGAAATATATGAAGAAAGCAATAGCAGTAGAGATATTGGACAACATGTAGAGGGTAGAGCTGCTAGAGAAATGGAAATGATACGGTATAGGATTGCAGATAATATTTACCATGCACGTCGTTGAACTATTTGATTTTATGATGTTTATTATAAATATAAGAGTGTTTATTGCCTAATATGAACTTTGATCATTGCCACTATTTGAATTTTAGATGTTAGCGAATTCTATAAAATTTGTTTAGTGAGAGTTCATAATTTTTTTTAATAATTTAATAATTTTAATTTAATAATTTTTGGTACTTTATAATATATTAATACTTTATATATATATATAGGAATTTAAAAATTGAAGATGGAAAATAAAAAAGTAAATTTGTAGAAAATGAAAACCAAACACTAATGAGGCACAATAAATAATTTTTAGTATTAATCACTTGTACAACAAAATAAAAACAAACATATATTTTATTTATTGAAGTACTTTTTAAAAAGTAAATTTATAAAAAATAAATTTTATCTAAAAGTAATTATTAATAATAAATAATACCAAAAGATACCTAACTAGCTAATGGTGTTAGTGGATCCTCTAAAACTCTAAAACTTATATATCAAACTCTCTAAGAATCAAAATAAAAATAATCAAAAACATATAAAAAGATACAAGAAATCACGATTAAAAAATAATATTGGAGTTCCGTAGCATAGCCGTGCCAAATCTGTACGGGCTGGCGGTGCCATTTTATTTGTCTTGGCAAACACTCGCACAGCCTTACCAATCTTGCAAGGGCTAGCCGTGTAACTTTTTTTTTTCTCGCCAAAAAAGTTGCGCACTTCCATGGCTGTACCGATGATCGTTCCAGTTTCTTTAACATACCTTTTCAACCTTGTCAACGCTGAATTGGTTGGTCCGGCGGGCCCTTTCCATATGTATTTTGCCATCAAATTTAATATTTACACTCCACGTATCAAATGTATTTGATCTAAGACAATATACACAACATTTACTTCCACAAAATTCACTCGCATATTCATTTCTCTAATTTATTCATGAGTTTTCTATTTTCTCTCTCTCTCACTCCCACTTCATCTTCAACATCACCATGCCTTCTTCGTATTCAACCTCGCCATAGCTTCCTCTTTAACTAAGCCAGAAAAAAAAAAAAAATCTTATACAATGAACCTACTTTACTCTTCCTGTCATACATATTATGCATCGATAATAACCCCTCCTGTTAGCCTTCTTTTTCTCTTGAGAAGATAATTTCTTGCTTGAATCCAGCGTTCCTAAGCCCAAATGAAAAAGCATCATATAACATCCCATTCATAAGTAGAGCAGTTTGAACCTGTCATTTTCCTTTCCAATCTCTAATTCCCTTGCCTTCTTCGCCCCTAAGTTTCCCAGAATCAAATTCCTACTCTCCTTCCAATCTAGGGACGGTAATGGGTCTCGGATCCAACCCAGACCCGCTTTCAATCTAATTCCCATGATTTTTGGACCCGACGGATCTGGGTTGGGTCTGGATCCATATATACTTTAATGGGTCTGGGTCTGGGTCCAGTAATTCTAGACCCAGACCCTACCCACCAGACCCGTACCCTACCCACTAGACCCGTTTAATATATATATGTATGTGTTTATATATATACATATATAAATATATACTAATATTATGTTTGTCATTATTGTTATAATCTTATTTGAGTTCCTTATTCATTTTTTTAATTTTGTTTTTATATATTTACTTTATAAGTAATATGTACAATATTGTATTCTAAAAGTATTAAAATACTATTTAAAACGTTAACGTAACTATTTTAATATATATATATATATATATATATATATATATATATATTTTTCACATGGAGGATTTTTTTAACAAAAATACATATTAAGTTATATAAAACATAAATGTATTTGTATTTACATAGATTATTAATGATTTTTTCTAAAAAATAACCAGACTCATTTAGGATCCGTTTACCAGCTAGACCCGGTAGATATGGGTCTGGGTCTGAACTTTTAAAACCCGACGGATCTGTATTTAGATAATATAAACAGGTCTAGGTATTGCTGGACCCAGCCCAGACCTGATCCATTGCCATCCCTATTCCAACCCTACCAAAGCATCAATAATCTCCTCGTCTATTCTCCAAACTTCAAACCAAAATCCAAAATAGAAGCACCACAATTTTCACCCAAAAACCCACCAAAATTTGGCTAGCCACCGAAATTGAGCATAGCTTCGGCAACAAAGGTATGTGCTATGGCTATGGTGTTTGTGCTCCAGGAAGTGGGGAGGGATGCACCGGTGGCAGAGTTTTTCTTATCATCCCCATATGAGTGGATTTTCTGGTCCCTGTTTCAACATACATTTCAAACGCATTTGGAAGGTTGTCTTAACAAAGCGAGGAAGAAACAACAGGAACGCAGCAAAACGACTTTTGTTGTGCTGGTTTATACTTAAACCCGGGCTTGCATCTGGAAGCCACTCTGTTCTAAGCTGTTCTCTATCTGAGTACGTTAATCAAATGGGTGATCCCTCTCGCCCAAAAAAAAAAAATTACTACCGAACAAATAGTTTGAAAATTCAATCTACATTCAAGCAAAACAATGCAACACATCCATTAGGCTATGGCAACATATTTAAGATAAAATAATCTGCTCAACACAAAGTCCATTAAGTAATTACATATTTAGATATTGTAATTGGCCTAAAATTATTTCAAACAAGCATAGGGGTCAACATGAAGTCTAAACTAGTTCTGATCAGACAGAAACCATTATTTGAATTCAAACGCTAACAATTATATACTACGACCACTGAAATACCTCTCAGGATCGCTTTGGACCTAATCCCTGTAAATTCCTTCATCTCTTCTAGTTTTCCCCATCTTCCCGTACCTCCGCTTTCTCCGTCTAAGTGCATATTCACTGATCACATACGCCACTCCGACAGCAGCAGCAGCTGCAGCTACTCCGATACCTAAGTCTCTGCTCCCGAGAGTATCTGTGTCAGATGATGAATGACCGTCGTTCGGTGACCATGCATTGTTACGACCACTTTCCATCGTTGCTATGATCTGTGGAAGCACGTAGTTGTAACCTTATATAACAACAGAGCTCGGGTACTCGTCGATACTGTAGCAACGGCATCATTAGTTGGAAGTATCAATGCGGTTGGGGAATGGATAGGTCAATCTGTCGCTACAGGATACCCTTATTCTATCTATACAATTTTTTTCCTCGGCTGGAACATGGTTATTTTTTTCCCTGTAATCTTTACATAAATTAAGTTGAATAAAATTGATAAATTACCCAATTAGAAAATATATAGAATTCATAAGTGATCATCTAGCCCTATCAGGTAATTATCTTGCCATATGATTAGGTGATTTTGTATTTTGTGTATTTTGGCGTGGTCCTCACCGACATGTAATTTAAATCCTTTTGTTGAAGATTGTAGTACTGGTAAATAAGAGTATCGTTCTATATCGGAGATTGAGATGGTTCACCTATAATTGACTAGCCAAAAAAAAATATATTAATGGGTGTTATAAAAATAGAAAATAATAAAAGTAATAAATAAAATAAAATAATGAAAATAATGAATAACTACAGATATGATAAATATGCTATGAAAATCAAAATCCACTACTATATTAAGTCAAAATATAATATTAATTTCTAAGTCATTATTTAATCATGAGAAAGAGATTGACTAAGTTGTATACCAAAAGAAGGTCCATACACCTTATATTACTTTCTTAATATAATTAATATAACAAAGCACCAATATTAACCCTATTAAATACTAGCAGCAAAGTAGCAACAAGTAGCTCCTATATTTAACTAGATTTAATGCATTAACTGTAATGGGAAGGATGTTAATCTAAATACTCAAACTAGTATACTAAGTATATCTAGCTATATTTTCCTTCTTTGACCTACACGTATCTAAATATTTTATTACTCCATTTAGAGTCACATAATTGTTAGGTAAATTGTTATACATATAAATTCTAGCATATTTATATGGCCACCTAGCAGGTAAATAATCCTTCATATTATCACTATATGGAAACTAGAATAAGGCATATACCATATAAATTATACCTGACAGAAATATATATACATAAAAGATAGCAATTAAAATAGAATTAAAGAATAATATCATAAAACAAAGAAAAATAAAATCATATTTTAAAATCTAATATAAGGTTTCAATCTATTTTCTAGAATTAAATAATCAGCCAGTTATAATTATCGAATTAATTATAGAGAAATATATGTCCAAAATATAAATTAAAAATAGAAAAAGAAATGACTAGAATTAATTATGGATGAAAGATCAAGAATTAATTCAGGTGAAAAATTAATTTCATCTGAAATAAATTCTACTAGTAAAAAATTCTCTCTATTTATTTCTCTTGTTTAGCAATGATTTCCGTGCTTTCTTTCCTTTTTCTTTTTTTTTTGGCGCAAAACTGTATCCTATTCTCCTGGCTTGTGGCTCCTCGGTTCTTGTACCTTGGGGCTGCTGAAGGCTACATGCTTTGTTACTCTTCTCTACTTCTGTGCATCGTGTCACTACATGAAATATGGTTTTTAACGACCAAAAAAATTAGTGATCATCAGTGGTTGTTATTACTCCCTCGTTAAAGGCTTTAACGACCAACTAAAATTTTTTGGCCGCTAAAGTAATACCGACGACATATTATATCGGTTGCTAAAGCTGAAATATCCCCCAAAACCCTAACTTAGAAAATTATGATAAAATAGGAATTTATTAAGAAAATTAATTAAATATATTATTTTATTAAAGTAAGGGGAGTATTTAAGGCAAAAAAGGAACATAATATAGAATTTAATTAGGAAAGATTAGGGTATTTTGCTAATGAAAATAGAATTTAGGAAAAATTTACCAAAAATATCCTAAATTAATATAAAGAGGAATTAAATTATTATTTTACTAATTATTATTATTATTATTTTGAAATATTTAAAAATATCAAAATATTCTAAATACCCCAACTATCCTATTTTTTCTTTTTCTTTTTTTCCTTTCCCCCTTTCCCTTCCTGTCTCCCTACCTCCCTCTCCTTCATCCTTCCTCCTCCACCATCCTCGGTCACCACAAAAACCACCACCTGTGCCACCACCCTTACTATGCCACCAACATCATTCCAACCCTCTCAACCCCGAGAGTCTACTACCACCACAACCACCATCTCATTCCCTCTCTTTTAGCCCTAAAAGGCTACCTCTCCAATCCCCACTTCCTCCACTGCCGCTGCCGCCTAGCTGCCACCATTACTAGGTTGTGTCCTAACCTTCATAGCCCTTAAATATAATTAGTGTAATTGTTATTTTATTTTATTTGTGTTATCATCATCATCATTATTGTTATTATTAACATTGACTTTACTAGCACTATTATTACTAGAAGTATTATTACTATGATTATTCAAACTATTATTATTATTATTATTATTATTATTATTATTATTAATATCATTATCACTATTATTATTATTATTACTATCATTATTATTATTATTATTATTGTTATTGTTATTGTTATTATTATCATTATGGTTACTATTTTTAGTATTATTATTATTATTATTATTATTATTATTATTATTATTATTATTATTATTATTATTCAACTTGTTATTATTATCACTATTATTGTTATTATTATTATTATTAAAGTTATTATCTTTAGTATTGTCAATATTGCTAATATTACTTTAACATGGACCAATATAGCTACCTAAACCTATTTTGGCTAATAATGGCATGATTAACCATTTTAAGAATGATACCCTTATTTTTATTAATAAAGCTACTACTACTATTAATATCCCTAATACTAGGTTATGATAAAGGTAAAGTAAGAAATAATGATAATGTTGGTAAGAGGGAAGTTAACCCTAGTATTTTTCTCTTATAGGTGAACCAAGTCCAAACCCTAAGGAAGCGTAGGAGCGTACTCCAAGCCCGGTGTCATTTTAGGTAAGGATATGGTTAAGGCCAAATGTGTGTGAAAAATGTATTATGTGTGTTGATTTGATGTGTGTGCCTTATATATTATGGATTATGCTCTTGTCACTTAGCTTGTTAAGCATGGAGCTAAGGTAAGTTGTATGTGTTATGATATGTGTAATGTGGTATTATTACTTGTACTTGGAATGTGCTTATGTAATATTGCCCCTCATGACATACATGATAGGAAGCCTTTAATAGTGTGATATGGTTGCGAAAGAAATGAAAAAGAGTGAGGAAAGTGAGTTGACTAGAGGATAACCAAAATATCTTATGACCTATGGGTGGAAAAAAGGAGGAATAAAAGGAATAAATTAAGTGAATGGACCAAAACATGCATGGGGAGTCTAAGGTTTGCATAGGATGGTTAGCATTTACATGGGGATGACGTTTACATGGAAAAATTTGCCTTGAGGGTTAAGTGAGGTAAGGAAAGAATTGTTAGGGTGATTGGAGTCCATATGTAAAAAATATTACGTGGGTTAGTGTAAGGATACATGGGTTTTTGGGGTATCTCATCACTACCCCCTATTATAATTTAAGGTCACCAATACCCTCAAACACTTGCTCACTTCCCTTCTTATCAACATGAGATATGTTCACTACTTAAACTCATTAGAGCCAAGGTCATATCACTATTAGTATTAGTCGATCAAACCAATCACCCTAAGCCATCCCATTCTACTCTAATGATTGATGATGCACTGCTATAATTAATACCCAGTATACATTTGTAATATAATTTTTTAAACATTTGTTCCAATAATTCTAAGGTTGGGATTAGACTTAGGATCACAATAGACCACCACCTAAGAATAATAAAGATCTAAAAAAATCCACCATGGTATAATAGTGACAATGTGATTGATATATTGGAGGTGTCATAACTTAGTTAATCACCCATGGAATAAGAGATAAATCCAGTTCCTCCTTTATCTTGTTTTTTACAAAGAGAAACTTATAGATAATTACACTGGCATCTCACCGGCAGTAATTACCACCCACCATTCCGTCCAACTTGTTTCATCATTTGCATATTGTTGCCTAGGATAGGTAAGTTTGCTAGATAAAGGATACTTAGTTAACCTAAAATCATGTTTTTGTGCGAAGGTATATAAACACTTCCTACTAGATGTTTCTTATGACATTATAGCTAGAATCAACTTAATTGAATGCACGAATGATTCTATGGCTAGCTTATATGATCAATTAGATACTCTTGAACCATCATATGTCAAATTGTGGTAATAGAAAAAACCAACTTGATCAAGATAAAGAAATGATGGACTATTTATGTTGATGATGGACTAAAAATTGAAAAACTCAAGACACTAGAAAGGCAAACAACCCTAAACACCACCCTCACTATGTATGTCTGCAATCTTGATCATTCATCAAACTCCATTTTTAAGGGTTGCAACATCAAAGATTCTTGCTTTTGACAATAGATATGGTGTGGAGCTACTTATATGTTGCAGGTGCATTTTTTTTTATTTTGTTAAAGTGTGACACCTCTAAAATTCACTACTGAAAAATTTTGTTTAATTAAAACAATATTAGCGGAAGCAAAATAACTAACCATGAATTCTGGGGGTATTATCGCTACACTTAGTACTAGACCAGTTTATTCATACTGTTCCAGTACCAAGTGCTAAGGCTAAAGGACAAAAATACAAAATTACGAGAAACTCAACTAATAAATTAAATCTGAGTAGCGCAAGTGAATATAATCCATCAAGTGGTGGTTACAAAACATTGAATACGTTGAAATTGTGAATTTAAAGAAGACAGAGTAAAACCCTACCAATTTCGGATAGTTCCTTACGCTCTTTCCCGAGGCCCACTTGAAAAGCGCCTAAAGAAAACCTGCAAGGGGCACTGCCCATTAAATAGGAAGGAGCCTCATGAATGGAACCCTTCAGTACTATGGTACTGAGTAACCCTTTAAAAACACACTAAAAAACAGGTCTGCAATGTCACACATGATATATTACTATATTCATACATAAGGACAGGTATAAACATAACATTCAGGTCCATACATTCACATATTCAACAGGTCAATTTGATATCAATGGTGTGTACATAACATTCACTTTCGTCCATTCACATACTTAACAAGTCAACCAATTGTTAATAGGCCATAATGAATAATTGATACTCTTAGGGCCTTAAGGCCATTAGTCCATCATTAATCAATCATCTCGGATTATAAATGTCCATGTGAGTGCGGGGACCCCACTATTATAGCCGGTAAAACGGTCATGCAGGGCAAAATGCTCCTGGCCACTATTATTCACCGGCGGATCGGTCTAGCCCCGACTCACAAGGTGTTCCATTGTAAGTAATTAGTATCTTTCCCATATCTTATCACTTTTATGTTTGGTTTGTTGAGCATGGAATCCCCCACTATTATAGCCAGTGGAACGGTCATGCAGGGCAAAATGCACCTGGCCACTATTATTCGCTGGTGGACCGGTTTGGGTCCGGCTCAACATCTTTCTCTTTAAGTGATTAGTGTCTTAAACGTATCTTATTCGAAAGTATTTCACCCTTGACATGCATGGCTAACTATATCTACACTTATCTTCCTAGGAGGGCCCGTCCCATATCTTGAGATTTCTGTACCTCCTAACTCGCCCCGACATCCTTCCCTTAATCCACCTCCTCACATCGGAAGCCCGAATCCTAAGTGTGTGGGTCAAGCCCACTCACCGCCTTAGTCTAGGGTTTTCTCCAAAAACCCTAATCTGGGCCTATGTGGCCCATCCTTTTCTTCCGTACACATCCCAAACTATTTCAACACCCTACACGTCACGACCATTAGAACCAGCCCTCACTTTCTACCCCACTCATTCTCGTTTATTTTTATTATTTTCTTTTTCTTTTTCCACCTTCTCACATTAAGGTTTCCTCCCAACCCTAGATTAGTCTCCTACACACCCTTATACTGTCCCATATACTATTTTTCGCCCGAAGCCCCCAGACACCCAAACGACACTTCTATTACCTTCCTCACACCCCGAGGCAACTTTCCATACAGAGAGTTTACCCCTATGCGGACTCTAACCATCCCATGAAAACCCTAGTTCCTCCCATACCTACATTAGCCAACTTACTTCCCTTTGGTTATCTTTCTCTCCCATTTCTCTTTTTTCATGCCTCCATCCCACATTACCACATTAATTATCCTAGCATGCATGTCCTAAAGGGCCAAATCACATCACATCATAACATATGGCTTATCCGTATTATTACATACCAAAAGAGGACACATGTACACATCTCGGTTCTAAGCCACGCCACACATGAAACAGTTAAGATAAAAGCATATAAAACACAACATATAATTATACAAGGTATCCAAGGCAAGTAAGACACGTAACACACAAGAGGCCTTAGCTACACCCTTACTCGGTTTAGGTTACCAAGCTATTTCCCACACTTATTAGGCCACTAATCACCCTTCGTAATCGTTACACTTAATATATTTCCCATTTGGTTGATTAGATTACCATTTTGCCCATTTCCTTTATTATAATTAACAAATTGCCCTTTGGTTGGTCAAATTACCAAATTACACCTTTAGTTGGTTAAATTACCAAATTTCCTTTACCAAATTACACCTATTCATCATCCTAATTACCAAATTACCCCTTTAGTTGGTTAAATTACCAAATTGCCCCTCACACTTATCATATTTACCATTTTACCCTTCTCTATTATTAAATTATCATATTACCCTTTAGTTATATAAATTATTATTTTATCCTTCTCAATTATTATAATTACCAAGTTACTCATTTCCAATTTCCACTTTTTCCCCTTTTATTTACAAAATTACCATTTTATCCCTTTACTTTCAAATTTACCATTTTACCCCTTAACTTCCAAAAATTACCATATCATCCTTTCACTTATAAAATTACCATTTATCCTTAATTACAAAATTACCATTTTACCTCTTTTAATTTTCAAATTACTATTTTGCCCTTAAATCACAAATTTACCATTTTACCCTTTTAATTAAGAATTGCCATTTTACCCTTAGTACACCCTTTATATTAAATTATTATTATTACTACATAAAATATTAACTTTAATACCTCATCCACAACTCTTATATTTAATATAGTACTTATTAGCACCCATATATAAATATTAGGCCATATTCTTGTACAAGATACATTAATAAAATCCCTTACGGCTCACAAAATATTAATCATGCAATAAAGATCACAATACCATAATACAACATGGATAATACTTAAAATTTTCATTAACCACCAAACTCATACCTTAAATAATATTTCCATACATATCATATAACTTATCATGCTTCCTTTAATCAACCAACACAAGAAACCACACATAATATATTAAACAACATATATCAAGCATAATACACATTAAAAATGTCTAATGTGCTAACATACGTTAATCCATGCGTTTAAGTGGGATTTAACGGTTACCTCGATTCCCGTAAAAATGAACCTTGCCGGTATTCCGGTTTAAGGTTCAAGCTTTGATTATCAAAACCAATACCTAAAAATAATATCAAGACCTATTACATTAGAAATAATAAAAATCAAAGTATAAAACTTCATAATGCTTAATTAATAAAATACTTGAATTAATATATTATTATACCTTAAAATTGTTATCCAACTAAATCAACAAGTGCAAAAACTCATGATACTCATGCAGCATGAGCTGCATGCAAATAAATGGGGAGGAGGGGCTCGAAGGAGGGTAATAGGAAGAAGAATGGACAATTTTAGGTTAGGTTTTTAGTCTAGGAAAAGAGGCATGTGGGGGAGGATTTAAGGCAAGGGAAGGATGCAGAGGTGGAGAGGGGGTGTAAGTGGTGGTCAGGGATGGGTTGAAGGCGGCTATGGGTGGTGGAGGTGGCAGCAGCGAAGCCGCGAAAGGAGGTTGCCGTAGGGGAGGTCGAGATGGGGGCTGGTGAGGAAGGAAAAGGGGGAGGGAAAATGGAGGCCTGAAGGTGGTGGTTTCGGCCAAAGGAGGATTGGAGGTGGTAGAGGGGGTTGCGGGGGTTGGTTTGGTGGCTTAGGTGGCGGCAGAAGCGGCGGGACGGCGGCGGATAGGGGCGGCGTAGGGTGGCTGCCGAGAAGGGAGGGAGAGAAGAGAGGAGGAAGAAGGGGGCTGTGGGGTGGCTCGATGGGGCCTGTGATGGTTCGAGGGTGAGGTAGAGGGTGGCAGAGGTGGTGCAAGTGGCGATTGAGGCGGCGGAAGCGGCGAAGCAAAAATAGGGTGAGAGAGGGGAGGAGAAGAAAGGAAGAAAAAGGGTCGGGGATGGCACATGGGCTAAAAAAAATGACAGAATGAGGCAGGGGAAGAAGAAGAAAAAGAAGAGAAAGAGAGAGGAAGGGATAGGGAAGCTCGAGGGGTGGCGGTAGGGTGGTAGGGGAATGGAAGTTGCAGGGAGAGGGAGAAGGGGAGAAGAGAATGTCGATGGTAGGGAGTGGGGAAGGGAGAAATGGTGGGGCTGGGATGGGGTAGAGGAATGGCGGGAGAGAGAGAGAGAGAGAGTTAGGGAGATCATTAGGGGAGAGGGGGTTGCAAGTTGGGGTGGCAGTGATGGTGGGTTGGTCGGGATTCTCGCTGGGGATAGAGGAAGAAGAAAGAAGAAGAAGAAAGAAAGGAAGAAGAAAGAAGAGTCGAGGGCCTGGGTGCGTCGGGCGAGCAGGCCGGCTGAAGAGAAAGAAGCAGCGGGCGGGCTCGGTCGAGGAAGAAAGAAAAGAAAAAAAGGAGGGAGGTGGGCTAGCGATGCTTGAGGGAGAAGGAGAAGAGGAGAGGAAGAGAGACGGGCCAGAGGCCCAATGCATAGGAGGGGAAGGTGTAACACCCCCAAATTTACTACTGAAAAATTTCGTTTAAAATCAAAAGGTTTAGCGGAAGCAAAGGATAAAACCGTAAACTCGGGGGTATTACCGCTACACTTAGTACCAGACCGGTTCACTCATACCGTTCCAGTACTAAGTGCTAACGCTAAATCCGATCAACCTTTAGTACGAAGTATCAAAAACGCAAGACAACATTTAAAATACATCCTTAATAAGTGGTACGTCAAACAGAAGTTAGAATACGATTTGGGATTACAACCTCAGAATATGTTTCTCAAAACAAGAACGTAATACAAAATATAGCTAAACAAAAATAAATCCCGAAGGATCTATATCCGGATTGCCTACTCACTCAAGTCAAGGCTTCCACCCCAACACAGTATCCGATCTTAAACCTGCACAAGAGGTCTGCTCCCCACCATCGGTGGATCATCACAGGACCCATTCAACCAGTGTAGTATCAGTACGGGTCCAATACTGAGTAAGTCTCGCTACCCTACCTTATAGGAGAGATATCATCAATTGTGTATTAAATTATAGTGCAATACGTTAATACAATATCCTACATACTCACAACCCACAGCATGAATCTTGCCATACACTCATAGTAACATATAAAACATATGCAACATCCCATTTAACATATAAGTGTGGTATAACCGAAATATAAAGTGACTCATTATGCACATAAGCAACATGTGGTAATACATATAATAAAAGCTGGCCATGGTCCAATTAGACTTATTCTTTATTCTCATTAATAATATGTTCATTCAACACATATTCTTTAATAATCCATGTGAGTGCGGGAGCCCCACTATTATAGCCGGTGGACCGGAAGTAAACACACAGGGCAGGACGCCTCTGACCACTATTATAGCTGGTGGACCGGAACGAAACACACAGGGCAGAACGCCTCTGACCACTATTCTGACCGGTGGACCGGACTGGTCCCGACTCACATGGTGTTTCACTGTAAGTATTTAGTATTTTTCCCATGGATTAACTTATTTATTTGGGTCTGTCGAGCCGAGATCCCCCACTATTATAACCGGTGGATCGGATGTACACACACAGGGCAGAACGCCTCTGACCACTATTATAGCCGGTGGACCGGAACGAAACGCACAGGGCAGAACACCTCTGACCACTATTCTAACCGGTGGACCGGACTGGGCTCGGCTCAACATCTTTCGCTTTACGTGATTAATGTCTTATCCGTGCCTTATTAAACCACACTTCACCCTTAACATGCATGCCAACAACGGATAATCATGCGTTACACAACATAACATGATATATAAAGCATACAAGTCACGTAACACATAGAGGCCTTAGCTACATCCTTACTAAACACTCATAAGTAGAGGTAAGTAGAGACTTACCTGGATCCGAAGCTAGCTAAGCGAGATAAGAGGGAGAGAGATCCCTAGCTCGTGGATCCACGAGAAAGCTTTCCTAGATCCGATAGAAATCGAAAACTAAGTTAGAACTATCCTATCAATCCATAAATCACATATTCTAATTAAATAAATACAAACAACATAAATGATCTTTCTTAGAAAATGTGTCCAAAACTTAGAACTTAAAAACATAGCTTTATTAAGATTTAAGGTTAAAACTAAATCAAAACGGATTAATACAAATATCACTTGGGACATTTCAACTTAATTTGGAAAGCCCGAGAAAGAATAATCGATCATAAGTTAATTTATCGAAAATAACTTATTTATTAGGTTTTACAACTAAATAGGTAACCTAACCATTTACATAGAACCAAATCCAAACCGATTAGGTTAAAACAGAATTTAAATGATTTAAAACCCAAAGATAGAATTCGATTAGATAAAATACACATAGCAAAAATCAATTTTATAAAATCATCCCCGAAAATTAGGGTTTTAAAGCCCACGACACAAACTCAAGTAATTCAATTTAATCTATTCAAATTAAAGGTATTTAGAAGCAATTAATACCATTTCAACTATTTCTATACATTCAATTTTAGAAAAACAACAATACAAGTAATCGATTTCATAATTTCACTAGAAATTTAGGGTTTTAGGCCCGAAAATACAATTCGTTAAAATTCTATAAATTTAATCAAATTGAATGTTTAGAAATGTAATTAAACACATTTTATAACATATCAAATAATTAATTGCTCAAAACCAATAAAAGAAATACGCAATTTAGCACAATTAGGGTTTTTGAGCCCGAAACGCAAATCCGATCAATCCTTGCCAAAACATATCAATTGACGGTTTGAAAATGTAATTAAACATATTATAATATAATTTATATAGTCAATTGAATAAAATAACCGGATTACACAATCCAATTTAAACCCGCGGGAGTTTTGACCTAAAAATCCAATTCCGATAAATTACGCACAATTTTCCCAAATATACACTTCCAATATAAAATTAAATACATTTTAAACGATATTATAAAATCAATTGAGCGGGACGGCTCAATTATATGACCCAATTTCATTACACCCAAAATTTGACCTAGGAATCAAATTCCGATAAAACCTGCATAAATTTCTCAAATTGATGGTTCCAAAATGAAATTGGATACATTTTAAAACATATTGTATAATCAATTTGTCTGAAATCGCAAAAACGGGCGGATCCAAAAATTTTGGGCATAACCGGGCTAAAAATCTAATTTTTCCAAAATTCCAACACAACCACACAATTAACTTATCCAAATCAATCTTATAGCACATATATACATAATCAAACAATCAATTTAGCTTTTTATAAGCTAATTCATACCCAATTAATCAAAATAAGGGTTAGGGTTTTTCGGAAATTATACCAAACAAAATCAGTAAAAATCGGAGCAAGGAGGGCTGGGGAAGCTTCGTTGGAGGCTGGGAGTGGCTCGCCGGTCGTCGCCCGAGCTCGCCATGGCCGGACGGCGGCTCGCCGCTGCTGCGACCTGCTGCTGCTGCTGTCGCCCATTGCTACCGGTGGTTTCTGTTGCTGCGGTCGAGCTGGCTGCTGCGCCTGCTGATGCGTCGCCGACGGTCGCGCGTGGCAGCAGGTTGGGGGTCGGCGGCCGACGAAGGAGGAGCAGGGAGGAACTAGGAGGAAAGGTGGCGAGGGAGGTCGGCTAGGGTTTCGGTTGCAGAACAGGGGCGCACAGGAGAGGGGTCGGGGTAGGGAAGAGAGAAAGAAAAAGAAGAGGGGGTGTCGGGGGTCCGACGGGTGCGGGGTTCTTTTTTTTTTTTTTACAAATACACATAAAATGAAATACTAAAAATATAAAAATATTATTGGGAGATTTTATATAAAATTTATTTAATGAAAATTTATTTCGAACGGATCCGAAGGCTTAAAATAAATAAAAGAACTATATACAGAATTTCAGAAATATTTTCGAAAGAATTAACCAACGAGCATAAAAATTTATATTATTTACGGAAATGTATTATAAGACCTCGAAAAATTATTTAAAAGTATATAATGAAATGTTTAAGTCAAATTCTAATAAATCAAGACTAATTTTAATAATTTCCGAAATCAGTTTTCCGCAAACTAAAAAGCGTAAAACGGAAGAAAATTAATTTCAAAAAGAAATTCTTAAATAATTTCCAAAACTATTTTTAATTTAAACTTCCCGAAAATATTACATTCAATTAATTAAAACGTCGATAAAATATTACTTCCCGAAAATGATTAATTACATTCAATTATGAATTCGAAACGTCGATAAATCCATAAAACGAATTAAAATTAAAATAATTAATTGTTTACATCAAATTACACTAATAAAATCATTAAACTCGATAAATCTGGATTTTAAAAATACGGGGTATTACAGAAGGGCAGAAGTAGGCCGGTTGGCGGCCCAAGAAAATAAAAGAGAAGAAAGAAAAGAGAAAAAGGAGAAGAAAAGGGAAAAGGAAAAAGAAAAGGGAAAATGGGGTTAAATAAAATAATTTATTTTATAAAATAATACAATATAATATATTTTAGATAATAAATTGATTTAATAATTTAATTTAGTATAATTAAAAATATAAGGGTTAAAAAGGATAATTTTAGTAAAAATAAGGGTATGAAAATTTATTTAAATAATAAAAGTGTGATAAAATAACAAAATATTTATTCTAATTTACTAAATATTTATACCCAATTTTATTTACTCAAAAATCCATAAAATAATTAAAATAAATTTAAAGGCTAATTTATTCCAAATAAAATTTATTTATTAAAATATAGGCTTTTTAAAAATTCGAGGGATTATAAAGTGAGCCAACAAGATATCTGTAGTTGGATTATATTTTCTATCACGAGGTTTAATCAAAGAGTTTTTTCAAAGCTACAATAAAGTAATAAATTAGAGATTTATGAGAGTCTTTGAGGCTTCTTTGGCCTTAGAAACTTGGGCACCAGGTGCTTTCCTGTGCCTCTGCTACTAATGCGGATAAGTATTTTGTGAATCACTTGATTTTTTTTCGTTCATGTCCTAGATACAACCCCTTAAAAATGATTTAATTAAGTAGGCATTTTGCCTCAGTAATTTAAGGTAGGTGGGGAGTAAGAAGTTGTTGATATTAGTCCAATCCCACATGTCATTTCTCAACCTCTTCATTATGTAACTGAATTTTACTTTTTGTCTTTATTTTGAAAAGTACATTCTTGAATTGTCATTTCTCATCTGTCATTATTCCACTATGGGTTGAGTTGTTTTGTCGGTTGCCTCTAGAGGGTAAAATTAGATCCAAAGAGGAACTTATCAAACAAGGTATCATTAATTAAAATGATAGATGGTGTCCATTTTGTTGGGAGGAGGAGGAGGTAGATCACTTTCGGGTAGAAGTGAATATTTGGCATTGGTGGATGCAATAATGGAATATCTTTTGGCGCATTCCCCCATAAATAAAAATATTGTATGCAGCTTGACATCATGTGAGACCAGTCTGCTCCTTTAAAATAGAGTGGATGGCCATGGTTTGTCTGAGAGTGTGGTCTCTATGGAAGGCGAGGAGCATGCAGGTGTTTAAATGTAAGAGTAGCAGCATTCGGGAGATATAAGGGATTCGGTGTTACTTCGTCTTAAATGGTGAGTGCATGATTGGGATAATTTTTTTCCCTTTTCTACCACGTACAAGAAAAGAAGTTAGGTGTGGAACCTGTAGTTCAATTGAGGCTCTGACCTGAGCATATGTACAGGTGGATACATCCGTAGGTGGGTTGGGTGAAATGGAACCTGATGTTGCCTTTTCTATTGGGCTAAACAAGTGCAGGATATGAGTTGTTCTCTGGGATTGGAGAGGCCATTTTCATTTAATCTTCTCAATATTAGTGGAAATACGTGAAATTAATTGTGTAATAGCAAAGAGTAGCTATTGGTTGAAAATTGAATAGTCGAATTTAATTCTAAGCACGCGGTTGAGTGGTGTAAATTGGAGTAGGAAAGCATTGGGAAGTGTCACCTTTTATTAATTTAAGAAGTACAGTGGTCCAGGAGGAATATGGAAGTTATGTGTAGAGGGAGGGAATCTAAAATTGTGGGAGACAGCTTGGCTAAGAAAGTTCTAAGGAGGGAAAGAGTGTCATGTACTGACTTCTTTACCAAACTTATATATATATGTCATTAGTCTTTTTTTTACTTTTTAAGAGATTAAGACATCGTTTCTCTTTCAAGTGTATTCAACACTTAGGTAAAATAGCTGTTAAGAACATAACTCCAAACACTTCACAATAGAACTCAAGAGATAATTTTTAGAGAGAGAAAAAAGTATACATTATAGAGAGAGAATCTCTAAATACAACTCTTAATGGATGATTCCTCAAATTACTTTACTCCCTTCTATTTATAAGTGAATCTCCACCCCCTCTCCCTCCTGGGAATATTCTAGAAATGGGTCTAATGGATCCCTCTAGAATGACCCAATAAGCCTTCTAGAATTTCTATAATAGTCCACTAGGGTTTCTAGGGTACTTCTTTAAGGTTTCTATAATGCTTAACACTTATTTATACAAGTGTAGAAGGATATAGAAATATCCCCCTCCGGAACCATCTAGGACCATCTAGAAGAGTGTAGAATCCTATACATCTCTTGAAATACCCCGAAAATTTCTAATTTCATAAATTATATTTAAATGAGGTTTTATTAGAAAAATTATTTAAATAAATTATTTTTAATAAAATAAAAGGATATTTAACTAGGGAAATTCAAGAAGAAATTTATAAGTATTTTTATTAGAAGAGAATTTGGGTAATTTATCTAATTAAGCATTTTATTTTAAAAATTAATTAAATAAATTATTTTATTTAAAATAATAAGGAAAAATAGTTTCAAATTAATATTAATTTTATAAATAATCTAATTAGAGAAAATTAGGATGTTTTTTTAATTAAAATAGAATTTATGGAAAATCTTTGAAAAATCCTAATTTAGCCTAAAAAGGGATTTAAATATTATTTTATTTAAATATTATTATTTTTAAATATCCCAAATATTCTAATTAATTTAATTATCCCAAACCATTATTTTTCCTTTTTTCCTTTTTCCTTTTTCCTTTTTCTTTCTTCCTTTTTCTTTTTCTTTCTTTCCTTCCTCCCCTCCCCCGATTTGGGCCTGACGCGGCCCAATTTCCTTCTTTCTTTTCTTTTCCTGCCGCGGCCCAGTTCCATTCTTCTCCTTCGGCAGATTTCACGCTGCGTTTCGTCCATTTTCACCCTGGAACTCTTCGTTTTATTTAATGCCACCTCCGTCGCGTTGAACCGGCCCGGTCTGCCTCTCTTCTTCTCTTTCTTTTTCTTTCCCTGCCGCCCGGTCTAGCGCCCCTCCCATCTTCTTCCTTCTTCGTCCCCGAGCCACCGTCGACCTGCACCTGTAACCTTCGCCGCCTGTCCGAGATTTTCGCCGGCAGTCTCACCCGTTTTAACCGGCCGATCTCATCCCTTTCTCTTCCCCTTGATTCGGCGACTGAATAAACCCAATCAACTCCCCTTTTCGTGTGATTTTTCCTCTCTCTCTCATGCGCATTTCCCTACCCGAATTTTGACTCCCTCCGGCTGACGACGCCACCGGTGACCGAAGCCCTACCTTCCCTATCTACTAGCCGACCCAAAGAACCCTACCCTATCTTATTTTCCCTATAAATACTCCCGTAAGCAGCTCTGTATCGAGCTCTTGATCCTCCAACCCAGAAATCATCTCCCTTCGCCGCCTACCCTTTAGACGTCTCTTCCGCCGCCTCCGGCCAACTACGCCGCCTTCTCTAGAAACCCGTGCACTCCTTGCACCGCCCTTTAGCTAACCAAACCTCCCTCATCCCTCGATTCTTTCTGAAAAAGTCTCCCCGACGGTGCAAACTTCCCTTCCTGATCAACCCTTTCTTCCACCTCCGCCGCCTTTCGAACCACCTCTTCCGCCGCTTCTGCCGCCTATTTCTTCTCCCATTCTCTTCTTCAGAACCTCCTCTATCTCCCCATACCTTTAGTTTCCTCTTTCTTCCTCTCCTCCTCTCTCTCTCTCCTTCTCCTCCATTTGGCCACCACCCACCGCCGCCGTACGCCGCCACCTTTGGCTGCGCCACCACCTCTATTCTGTCCCTATCCTTCTGGGGAACTCAAAACACCCCAGCTCCCATTTTAATTCTTCCTATCTTATTCCCAGCATGCAACTTTCTCTTCTTTCCTCTCTTTTTCCGGCCACCGCCGTGCGCCACCGCCGGTGCCGCCTATCCCCACCAACATTTGGTTGAACCCTAGACCCTCTCAGCTATTTTCCCTATTTTTATAACCCTTAAATTATTTTATTTCAATTATTTACATATAAATACTATTATTATTATTCTTAATATTTATATTTTAATGTGCATTATTATTATTATTATTAGTATTAATATTTTTATTATTATTTATGTTGAGGGCTGAAGCCTAATATATTTTAATTCGATTTTATTATTATTCTTCTTATTATTTCTATATTTACTATTATTAATATTAAAATGCTATAAGTATAATAATAATTATTATTATTTTCTATTTCGAATTTCCATTATTCTTATTTATTATTATTAATACAAATATTTTAACATTAGTGTTTTTAATAATGTTACTATTATTATATTTATTATTATCATCATCATCATTATTATTATTGTTATTATTATCATCATCATTATTATTATTATTATTATTATTATTATTATTTCTGAATTGGGTTATTTAATTTACAAATAATATTTTTAGTATTATTTTGGTAAAGGGTCTGAATCCCTTATTTCACTTTATTTTTAAATAATGCCTTTTTATTATTATTTCTACTATTTTTATTATTGTTATTAATATTAATATTGACATTATTTTTTTACTTTTTTTATTATTAGTTTATCAAAAGCCTAGTCTTATATTACGTTAGTTTTTAATATTATTTTGATAGGAGAGAGTCTAATTTTAGCTTTTCTCTCAAAATCGGTAAAACCAGTCAAAACCCTAAGGAGGCGTAGGAGCGTGCTCCAAGACCGGTGTCGTTTTAGGTAAGGAGTGCAAAGGCCTTTTATGTGCTTATGTGTTTCGCATGTTATGTATCTAATGTTTATTATAATTAAATATTTTATATGTGGTATGACTTGGAGTTGAAGTATGTTGTGCATGGTATGTGTATTAATTATGTATGATGATATGTGTTGTGTATGTGAGGAAGTCGATGTGGTTTGTGTGAGAGCAAGGATGAAAATGGAGGATGGGGAAAGAAGTTGACTAAGGGAAGTGAGTTGACCTAAATTTTATGGTTTTATAAGGAATAATCTAGTTTATGATGCTATTTGGGAGAATTTAATTTATGATATTATATGGGAGAATTTAATTTATGATTGATTGGGAGAATTAAATTATGGTTTGTTTGGGAGAATTTAGTTTATGATGTTATTTGGGAGAATGTAATTTATAATATTATATGGGAGAATTTAAGTTATGATTTGATTGGGAGAGTTAATTTATAATTTGTTTGGGAGAATTTATTTTATGATGTTATTTGGGAGAATGTAATTTATAATATTATATGGGAGAATTTAAGTTATGATTTGACTGGGAGAGTTAACTTATAATTTGTTTGGAAGAATCTAATCCATGATGTTATTTGGGAAAATGTAATTTATGATATTATATGGGAGAATCTAATTTATGATTTGCTTGGGGGAATTCAATTTATAGTTTTCCTTGGGAGATTCTAATTTATGATTTTATGTGGAAGAATCTTTATGGCTTGAATTTAGGGTTTGGTATGGAAGAATCTTTATGGTTTGAATTTAGGGTTTGGTATGGGTGAATCTTTGGTTTTGGTTGGATTGAATTTATGGTTTTGTATGACGGAATCTAGGGTTTAGTGAGTCTTTGGTTTTGGTTGGATTGAATTTATGGTTTTGTGTGACGGAATCTAGGGTTTACCTGGTGGTATTAATGGATGTATGTTGGTATTAGGGTTTGTGTGATGATATTAAGGTTTGTATGGTGGTAATCATAGTTGTATGGTGGTATTAAGGTTTGCATGATTGAATTTAGGGTTTCACGTGGAATTTTAGGGTTTGCATGAAAAAGGTTCGAAGGGTTGCATGGGGAGATTAATGTCTACATGGGTATTAAATTTACGTGTGAAAAGTTGATTTGGGATGTAAGGGAGGAAGTAGAAGAGTTATTTGGGTGTTTGAATATTTTGGGTGAAAAATAATACGTAATACATTATAAGGGTATGGAGGTGACTGAATTAGGGTTTGGAGTGATTGACTATGGTTGTGGGGGTCAATTAGGGTATGTGGTGTTTGATTAGGGTCTTTGTGTTATCATGTGTATGTGGTGATAAAGTGTAATTATAATGGTGGAAATTATGATTTATGATTCGTGCATGTCTATGGTGAAAGCCTTTGAATAAGATACTTAAGACATTAATCACGTAAAGTGAAAGATGTTGAGCCGGGCCCAGACCGATCCACAGGCATAATAGTGGCAGGGAATATTTCCCTCGCGACTGATCCACCGGCTATAATAGTGGCAGGGCATGTACCCTCGCGACCGATCCACCGGCAATAATAGTGGGGGATCCCGAGCTCAACAAAATCAAACCCTACAGTTGCTAAGACATGGGAAAGATACTAATTACTTATAGTGGAACACCGTGCGAGAAGGGGCCAGACCGATCCACCGGCATATAATAGTGGCAGGGTATGTTACCCTCGAGACCGATCTACCGGCTAAAATAGTGGCAGGGTATATTACCCTTGCAACCGATCCACCGACTAAAATAGTGGGGTTCCCGTACTCGTATGGACTTGATAAAAAGTATGGTGTGAAATGAGTTCTGATCAGAGATTAATTTTAAAAACTAATCCAGTCTACAATCGGGCCTTGTACTCTTACTTGGATGGTCATAAGTACCTTATGTCATTGTGTTGGTAATTATGCTCTTTTATGTTCTACACGATTTATGTGTTTGTGTGTTGGCCTTAGTGATCAAGTCACCTTACTCAGTACTGGACCCGTACTGATACTACCATGGTTGATGGGTCCTGTGATGATCCACTAATGGTGGGGAGCAGACCTCTTTTGCAGGTTTAAGATCAGAGACTGTTTTGGGGTGGCAGGCCTGACTTGAGTGAGTAGGCAATCCGGAATTTGACCCATCGGGTTTTATCTTGTTTAAATGTATTTCTATTTGGAAGTTACAAGTGTTAATAAACGTTTATGCGTACTCTGATTTTGTTGTATGATCTTTCGAATTCTTTTATGAATTGTTAATTTGAATTTAACGTAAATCTTTCCTTTAGCCTTAGCACTTGGTACTGGAACAGTTGGAGAGAACCGGTCTGGTACTAAGTGTGGCGGTAACATTCCCAGAATTCACAGGTTTTAAGTATTTCTATTTTAATTGCTTTCGCTTTTCAAAAAAAAAAAGTAGTGAATTTTGGGGTGTTACATCTCTCTACACTTATTTAAACCATAGTAGAATATTCTAGATTATTAAGGGACTTTGTGGAACCTCAATGCAAGTCTCTCTATGTCATCCGCCTCCACCAAAATAATTGTCGTCCTCGGCGATCATAGAAGATAAGTAACTCTGGATAACATCTTGAAATTACCACAAACCTTTTACCTTTTTCTAGTTGTTCTGACTCTCGGGAATTCCGTTCTACCTGATGAAGTACTCTTTATAATCTAGCATCCCTGTTCTCTTGATTACCCGATTGGCGAAAATCTCTTCAACTTCATGGTTGAAAGATGTCACATTTGTAGGCGGTGCACGCTTGCTTTCTCCTCCTGTCAGGTCATCCTTATCTTTATGGTAAGGCTTGAGCAAACTCATAAGGAAGACAGGATGAATCTTCAACTTTAATTGTATCTCCACCCAGTAGTACACCTTTTCTACTTTCTTCAAAATCCAGTATGACCCATCATATCTTTTCACTTAAGCCTTGAATTCTTGAGGCGATAAATTAACTATGACCACATCCCCTTCACTAAACTCTAAAGGTGTTCGGTTTGCATCTATCGATTTCTTCATCTTCTTTGAATCTTCTTGTAGATGTGCTTTGGATAGCAAATGAATGTGTTGTAGGAATACTCCCTTTATAGCACTATTGCACTGTGTGTGAAGTGAGGGGTTGATTTCCCATTACAAACTCAAAAGGACTGTGACCTATGGCTTCACTTTGTTACAAGTTGTATGATAATTGAGCCACCTCCATCAACTTTTCCTAGTCTATTTGATTTTCACTCACAAAGTACCTCAAATACATCTCTACTAAGACATTCACCCTCTCCGTCTGTCCATTTGTTTGTGGGTGAAAGCGAACAGAGAAGTGTAGCTCGGCCCCGTCAACTTGAATAGCTCCCTCCGAAATTTTGTAGTGAAGTGGGGATCTCTGTCACTAACGATGCTCTTTGATAATCACGAATACTTCACTACATTCTTGAAGAAGAACTGAGCACATTGATTTGCTGTACAATCTCTTGGGGAAGGGATGAATGTTCCATATTTGCTCAGCCTATCTACCACCATCATAATCGATCCTTTTTGGGAATGCTGAGATAAATTTCATAGAGACAACCTCCGAAGCTCTTTTAGGAATCGGTAAGGGTTCTAGCAAACCTATAGGACTCTTTTGTTTATTCTTTTTCATGTTGGAATACAAGTTAAGTCCTCACATATCCTTCAACATTATCCTGCATCTGTGGTTAGTAGTAAGCATCTCTAATAAGAGCAAGGGTGCATGTCATACCTGAATGTCCGACCCATTTAGAATCATGGCATTCCTTCATTAGGTCCCTCCACAAGTTCCCCCATCTACTATGTAAATATGGTCCCCTATAGTTTAAAGTACTCCCTCTTATTCCCAGAATCTCCCAGTCTTCACTTCCTTTGCCATCTCTATCAAGCTCTTAGAAAAGGTATCATGCACCATCATTTGCTTGACTTGTTCTAGGACATTTCCTGTAGGACTGCTCATGATAGCAAGCATTTCCTTGCGGATTAGTGCATCAACTACCATGCTAGCGCTTCCAAGCTTGTAGTCAAACTCTATTAGGAAGTCTTGGGAACGAGTTTGCTTGGGACTCCTCTTCTTTTGGTTTTGGATGTAACTTGTTGCCACATTATCCATTTTGATTACAAACCTACTTCCAAGAAGATAGTGCATATATAATTGCAAGAAGTGGATGATGCAGTCATCTCCTTATCATGTACATGATACTGCCTCTCTATATCATTCAGCATGCGAATCTCAAAGGCGATCAGATGCTGCTCTTGCATAACTACTACCCTAATAGCAAATTTAGAGGCATTTGTGTGTACCTCAACTTCTTTGGAGTAATCGGGTAAGCATAGAACTGGCTCTTCCATAACATATTTCTTTAAATCATCAAAGGCCTTAACACACTCCTCATCCCAACTCCATGGGAACTTCTTCTTTAATATATTTTTGAGGGGTGCAACCCTTCACAAGTACCATTGAATGAATCTTCGATAGTAATTTACTAGGCTAAGGAAACTTCGGAGTTCAGACACAATCTTTGCGGCTTCCCTTTATTGAACAACCCGAATATTGGATGTACCTATCCCAATCTATCCATCCATAATATAGTGGCCTAGAAACTTTACTTCAATGAGAGCAAATGAGAACTTTCCCTTCTTCACATAAAGATCATTCTCCCTCAGGAGTTGGAATACCTTCCTCAAGTGTTCAACATGGTATCCCAAGGTCTCACCGTATACCACTATATCTTCCAAATATACCACCACAAACTTATCCAAGTAGGGATGGAATATCTTATTTATCAGAGTACAAAAATTTTTGAGGGCATCAGTAAGACAGGAAGGCATTACAAGGAATTCATAGGACCGATACCTTGTTACGTAAGCATTCTTAAGTTCATCTCCTTCAATAATTCTCACTTTCAAATATCCTGATTGTAGATTCATCTTAGTGAAATATCTTACCTTTCTTGAGTTGATCAAACAAGTAATCTATTGAGGAAAATGGATACTTGTTCTTCTCTGTTATCTTGTTAAGAACTTGATAGTCCACACATATTCGAAGAGAGCCATCTTGCTTCTTCTAGAATAACACAGGGGCACCATAACTAGCTTTTAAGGGATGAACTCACCCAACATTCTACCTTCCTTCTAGGTGGAATCTTCTTGGGTAGCTTTGTGGGCACCATGTCCTTGACCTCATAAATGCCATTTTTTTTTATCTCCTCAGGCACATCCATGGTTTGTGGGGACTCCTAGTAATACCCCAAAAATTTTAAAAACCTATAAGTTAATAAATAGCCTTTATTTAGGATAAATTAACTTTTAAATTTATTTAAGTTAATTATTTTATGAATTTTTGAGTATATAAAAATGGATTAGAATATTTAACAAATTAAAATAAATATTTTGTTTTTATCATAATCATTTTATTTAAATAATTTTTCAAACTAATATTTTACTAAAATTAACCTTTTTAAACCAATATATTAATTTATAATAAATTAAATTATTAAATTAATTTATCTATTAAAAATATTCAATTCCACTATTCTAAAAATAATTTATTTTATTCCTCCCCATTTTTTATTTTCCTTTTTCCTTTTTCTTTCTCCTCTTTCTCCTTTTTCTTCTTTTCCTTCTTTTTTCCTTTTTCTTCCCCTTTGGGCTTCCAGGCCATGACCCCCATTGCGCTGGGCAACCGACCCATTTACTTATCTTCTTCCCCTTTTCCAGCGCAACACCTTAGCCCACCTCCCTTCTTCCTTTTCTTTCCTTCCTTCCCTTATAGTCTGGGCCAACCCAGCTTTCCTTCTTATCCCTTCTCCCTCGTTCGCGAGTCGATCCGCTCCCCTTTCTTTCTCCCTGGCCCGACCGGCCTTCTCCTCCTTTCCTTTTCTTCTTCTTCTTCTTTCTCTCCTTCCCCGACTGTCTACCTTGAATGCCATAACTACCCCTCCTATAGCCTGTAATCGCCACCTTTGCTACCTGCCCTTTGTAGCCTACAACCTGCTCTCACTTTCCCTCTCTCTCCCCCATCCTTTTCTTCCCATTTTTGGACCAAACGCGAGCCTACAACCATCCCCACATGTCTTCCATTTTCGTCTTCCCTCTCCCTACAACTGCCACTTTACCACCTACCACCACAACCACCTAACCGGTGCCCTACCTCCCCACTTCTCCCTCTTTTTTCCTTCTTCTCTCCTACTTCATTTCTACCTTGTTAAAGCCCTCCTTCTTCCTCTACCAATCCCCCCATTCTCTCTTTTTCCTCCTCCTCTCCCCTTCCCCTATTTTTTCTCTGCCACCCTCAACCACCGCTGCCACCTCCCAAACGACTACCTACACCACCTCCTGCCACCCTCTACCGCCTCCTTGCACCACCAAGCCACCCCTACATGCCCCCTGCAGCCCTCATCCTTCTTCTTCTTTTCTTTCCCCCTTCTCAGCCTCCATCCTGCACTGCCACCATCTGTCGCCATCTCGCCTCTTTCGCCACCTCCAAAGCCACCAATCTACTCCCCAACACCTCCTCTACCACCCCACATACTCCATTTGGCTGAAAATTCCTCCATCACCCCTCATTTCTCTCCTTTTCCCTTCCTTCTTCTCCTCCGCCCAACCTTTGACCCAATTTTCCTAGCCTGCAGCCGCCACCAGTGTTGCCTTGAGCCGTTGATCATCCACCCTCGACCACCACCTACACCCCTACTACCTCCCAGCACTCAGCCACTACCCTAACTCCCTTCCACTTGCTCTCCACCTCACTCCCAAAACCCTTACCCAAAACTATAAAACTTTCAAATTTACTACTAAAAATTTTCATTTTACGAGGAAGCATATATTCAAATATTTGGGTGTCACCGCCATAATTGAAATAAGTTTAGCTTACCACACCATTCTTACATCAATCACAAGGAAAAACAATTATAAAATTTAAAACATGATTATAAAGAGACGATACAACTTTTTATAACATCAAATAAGTGTTTGGAGATTAACTTTAATTATAATATCAAAATATAATAAAAAAGGGATCCCTTAGAACTAAGAGTCCAAAAAGGTATCCAGGTAAAACTATCATCCAGATAACATGACTCTATGCTCAAACCCTGATATGAATGAATCACTCCTCCACATATATCGCATCAAAAGCTGTGAAATCATCCACCTTGTCCTCATCAACCTGCACATAAACATATGGGTCTTCTACTCGTTGGATTGAGCAACATCCATGAAACGAATGATCAGTATGCTACATACTGAGTAAGGTAACGGTACAGTCAAGCAGGGTTACACATAACACAAGAATTCCCATAAGCAATTTATACATCCATAAATAGAAGAAAGCCGGATAACTACTGATCCAAATCTTTCATTAGATATACCATATTTTAGTCTTTTATTTATGCTGAGTTTAGGGACCCCATTATTCTTAAACTGGTAGAGCGGTTTGAAACACCTCCCAGGGACAATACACCCAAGCCACTATTATTATCCAGTGGAATGGAGCCAACACCTCTTAGAGTAAAATACTCTTGAGCCACTATTTATTAAATCAGTGAAACGGTCTGAAGCACCTTTTGGGGACAACACACCCGAGCCACTATTATTATCCAGTGGAATGGACTAAACACCTCAGTCCTGACTCACGTAGTCTTTCACTTTAAATTAATAGTATATTTTCATTTATACTCTAACTCTTAATTATATTTTCATTCACACTGTGTATAGGCCTCCACTATTCTTAATCTGGTGGAATGGACTAAAGCACCTCTCGGGGACGACACACTAGAGCCACTATTATTATCCGGTGGAATGGAGCCATATAAACACCTCGGTTGACCTAAGTGATCTTTCACTTTACATGATTAATGGAAAATTAAATTGTGTGGTGGAGCTATGGTTAAAATTTGTTGGTGTTTGGACAAGATTTAGGGTGAAAATATGGTTTCACAGCTAAAATGGGAAGTTGCACGGCAAGATGGTGTAGGAGTTGCACTGTTATGTAGTAACAATGCACAACAGGTTGAAGGAAGAAAAGACACACGACTAGGCGGTGCAAGAATTGCATGTCTGTGCAGCATTAGGCCAAGAGGAAATGAGATGCATAACTAGACGGTGTAAGAGTTACACGACTGTGCAGTAGGGTATCTGAGCATTGCACGATAGTACATAGGCCGTGCACTCTGAAACTATGCAACAACCGGGGGAAAGAGAAGGAAAAAAAGGTGATGGTTGGGAGGGACGGATGACGACAGCAAGGGGGAAGGTCAGGGTACCTTGGTGGTCAGCCCACTAACCAAAGGGCGTTTAGTGGTGGCTTGGGTGGTGCTTAGTGGTGTCTTGGGTGGTGCGAATGCCAAAAATAGGGAAAGAATGAGGAAGAAGAAGGAAGGAGAAAGGCGAAGGAAGAAGAGAAGAAGGGTGGGAAGCTAATGGATGATAATAAAATGGAGGTTTGGAGGGGTATTTATACTAGTAAGGTGGCATGTCTTGGAGGAGAAAAATGGCAGGGTGATGACGACGACGATGATGATTACGTCGAGAAGAAGAAGAAAAAATAAAGAAAATAATAAGGGAGATGGTAATGGTTGAGAGGGACGGGAATCAATCAGAGGCACGAGGGAGATGATAATGAAGATGAAAACGTGCACGGGAGGAGAAGGTAGGGAGAAGAAGGAAGTAGAAGGTGGCAGGTTGGTAGGGTTATGAAAATAGAGCGGCAGTAGGTAGAGCAGAGGAAGAAGAAGAAGAAGAAGAATGGAACAAGAGATGGTAGGGCTAGGAAAGTGATGGTGAGAGGAGCATGAGGGAGGCAAGTGGCGGGATGTGTAGAAGAAGCAAAACTCTTTACGTTATAAAATCAACGTAGGAGAAGAAAGAAAAGAAAAGAAAAGAAAAAGGAAGAAAATGGAAGAAAAAGGAAAAAAGGAAGAAAAGAAAAGGAGAAATAATAGGAAAAGAGAGAAAGGTTAGGGAATTAAGATTAGATTAGGAATTTTGGAATTAGCCAAATAATTTAGATTAGCGAAAATTTTAGTGGGTTTTGGTTTATGAATTTTGATTTATCCGAATCAAGGTTTTAGTTTTGGTTAAAGTTTTAGGATTAAGAAATTTAGTTAAGGCTAACAATAATATTTCTTGAGATTAGATTCAAATTAGGATAATTACACGGGATTATATTAAGCAAATTTTTTGGGTATTACAGAAACAACCACCTCTCCCTTCTTCTATCCCTATTTGACCCCCTCCTTCCTTGCTATCTTGCATGTAGCTCACACTGCATGAGGAGCGTGAGTTTATTCCTTGACCTTGACTTGTTTGGCTAATAATCTTGAGGTGTAATGATGGTTAACAGTAGTATGTATTTACTTAAGTTTTGATAAAGGTTTATTCCTTTGATTTTTCTACTTATAATATGATAAATATTGATATTACTTTTAGGTATTGGTTTTGGTAATCAAAGCTTAAGACTTCAATGGTGTACCGGTAAGGTTTGATTTTTGCTAGAAATAAGGTAACCATTAAACTCTACTAAAATGTATGGATATACGTATGCTAGCACGTTAGGGTTTTTAATATGCTTATATGCAGGGTATATGTTGTTAAGTATAATGTATTTAGTGGCATGTGTTGATTGATAAAAAGAAAAGCATGTTAATTTATGTGTCATGTGTAGTAATAATGCTTAAGGAAGGAGCTTTGTTGTTGATAATAATGTTAAGTGCATATGTTATATGTTATGCTAATGTGGCTATTTTTTGCATAAATATTGTTATTATGGGCCCTAGGGGTATTTTAATAATATTTCTTGTGTAAGGGTATGGCCTAAATAAGTGTAGGTGCATAAATGAAGGGTATTTTGGTAATCTTGTAAGTAAAAAGGTAATTATGTAAAGTAAAAGGGTAAAATGGTAATTTGGTATAAAGGAAGGGTATTTTGGTATTATGTAATGTAAAAGGATAAAATGGTAATTTGGTACAAAGGAAGGGTATTTTGGTACTTATGTAAAGAAAAAGAGTAAAATGGTAATTTGGTATAAAGGAGGGGTATTTTGGTACTTATGTAAAGAAAAAGGGTAAAATGGTAATTTGGTATAAAGGAAGGGTATTTTGGTAATTATGTAAAGAAAAATGATAAAATGGTAATATGGTATCAAGGAAGGGGTATTTTGGTAATTTAATAAAGGAGAAAGGGTATTTTGGTAAATTGGCATAAAGAAAGGGTAAATTGGTAATTTTGTAAGTAAAAGGGGCAAAATGGTAATTATAATAATGAAGAAGGGCAATTTGATAAATTAGCCAACCAAAAGGGCGATTTGATGAATTTAATAAGTATGGAGGATAATTTGGTAATCTAACACATGCAAGGGGCATTTTGGTAATTATGCAATATGATAGTTTGGCAATTAAAAAGGGATAACTTGGTAATTTTACAGATAAGGGGTATTTCATTAATTTTGTAAGGATGATAGAGGTAAATCGGTAACTTGTTTTTAACATGTAATTGGATTAAAGAAATTTTATAATAAGACATTAAATAATAAGATAAGGGTATTTGATAAGTTAGTGAGTATCACAAGAACTTGGCATGACTTAGGGTTGGATGGATAATTAAGGGGGTGATGTGGTGTTATATCATAATTATGCAAGGGGTGCGTGGTTAGTAAGTGTGGATGGAAATGTGTATTAGATATGTTTAAAGTACGTGTTAGGATTTTGTATATGCAATGATCATTGATATCGAATGCTTAATTCTATAGCTAGTATATCTTTGTGTCTCTAGATTTGTGACATTTCCCCTTCCCTCGAATTGAATAAATGGATATTTAAATAAGACATGAATAAAGTACTAATTACGTAAAGTGAAAGAGTATTGAGCCGGGCCTAGACCGGTCCATCGGTGAATAATAGTGACCAGGTGTAAGATGCTTTGGAGACCAATTCACCGGCAAATCATAGTGGTTAGATGCATTCTACCGTGTATATTTTTGGTCCATCGGCTATAATAGTGGGGGATCTCAAGTTCAATAAATCAAACATTGGATATTTATAAATTATGGGATGGCACTAATCACTTACAATGGAATGCCATGTGAGTCAGGGTTAGACCGGTCAACCAGTGAATAATAGTAGCCAAGTGCAAGGAGCCATAGAGACCAATCCACTAGCAAATAATAGTGGTAAGGTGCATTCTGCCCTGTATGTTTCCGGTCCATTGGTTATAATAGTGAGGTTCCCACACTCACATGATATAATTTGAGAGATGATGATTGAATAATGATTAATTAATGGCCTAAGGCTTAAAGTATTGATTTTCCATTATGATTTATTGATATTACATGAGTTTGGCTTTAGTGCTTGTCCCTACTTGGGTATGTGATGGACTTGTTAAGTACGTGGATATTGTGTTATGTATTTCTTAGTGTATGCGTGGTGTTGAATGGTGTATTAGTGAGTATGTTATCATTTTATACTATTTATGCATGATGTGTTGCATGCGGGTAGGGTTGTAAATAAGCTTAGCCAGATCGGTATTCGGCTCAGCTTGGCTTGTTAAAAGCTTGGTTCGGCTAGTTCGTTTAGTTTAACAAGTAGAGCCCAAGCCTCACTTTTAGGCTCGTTTATTAAACGAGCCAAGCCCGAGCTTGAAAATGTTGGCTCGGTTCGGCTTGTTAAAAGCTTGGTTCAGCTTGTTCATTTAGTTAAATGAGCGTAGCCCAAACATCATTTTAGGCTCATTTAGTTAAATGAGCCGAGCCCAAGCCTAGGGGTATTCGACTCGGTTCGGCTTGGCTCGTTTACAGCCCTACATGTGGGCCTACCCTTTAGTTTGGTTTGAAGGGGTTACTCAGTACCATGGTACTGAAGGGTTCCATTCATGGGCCCATGCTTATTCAATGGGTAGCATTCCTTGTAGGTCCATTATAAGTGCTATTCAAGTGGTTAATGGGAAATAGCGTAAACATTATCCGGGAACCTCTAGGGTTTCACTCTTTCACCTTTTAATTCCTGGTTTAGACGTAATCTTTATTCTTGAAACTACCATTGGTGGATTCTATTCTTATAACGAATCTATTTGTGCTACTCTAATTTACATGAAGTTTGAATTCGAGAAAATTATATTTTATTCTTTTAGCCTTAGCACTTGGTACTGGAATGGTAGGAAAAGACCAGTCTGGTACTAAGTGTGGCGGTAATATCCCCAAAATTCACGGGTTTTGATTTTTGATGCTTCTAAATTTTAAATAAAACGAAATTTTTTAGTAGTGAATTTTGGGGGTATTACACCCCTCATCAACAATCAAAGCCTAGTAGCAGACTTCACCCTTCTTGAATCCCTTCGAGAATTGCATAGTTGAAAGTAAAAGAGACTCCACCTTTGCTCATACCAAGGGAACAACATGACACTACCGTCTCTTCCCCAAATACATGATGCTATCTCCTAGAATGGTGAGTAGAGATACTACATCCATGAACTTAATGCCAAACACCATGTTGTAATCATCCATCCAGGTCACCGTAAAATTTAATCTTCCTTGCCATGATCCAAGGGCGATCAGGACTCCATAAGATACCCTGAGGATAGGCTAGAATTGGAGTTCACTGACTTGCGTTCACCAAAACTGAGATACTGGCTATTGAAAGGCACTCTTTTATCCATCCTCTCCAAACATTACCGAAGCCCATTATCCTCAAAATTTTATCTACAAAGTCCCATTTGATGTTGCCATAAGCCTTCTTGAAATCCAGCTTAATCATCAAGCCTCTCGATCCCTTCTTCTTCTTAAACCATTAAACGATCTTGTTGGTGACTAGAGCTCCATCCATAATACTTTAGTCCTTAATGAAAGTTGTTTGAGAGTCGCTAACCAAACTATCTACTACATGTTTCAACATGTTCGCCAAAATATTTGAGACAACCTTACAAATACCTTCTCCCATATCTTCAACTTTGGGAATCAAGGTGATCAAAATAGTATTGAGCGCATGCAGTAAGCGACTAGATCTGAAAAACTCTAGAATAGAGTCTATAAACTCTTCCCCTAGGACGCCCCCATCTTACGGATGAAACCTAAATGATAATCATCATAACCTAATGTTTTTAGAGGCTCACACACCCATACCACCTTCTAAACTTCCCCTCTCTATGGTAGGCTTTCTAATGACTGTCTTTGCTCTATCGTGAGCTTGTGGAATCCCTCAGTTGAAATTATGATTTCTAGTGGATTGGGCTTCTTGTATATTCCTTTAAAATAAGAGATGATTAACTCCTTTATCCTCGCCAGATCCAAAATCACATGGTCTTTCTCTATAAGCTTGTTGATTACAACTCTCTTCTTTCTCATGGCAACTACTATATGGAAGTGTTTGGTGTTCCTGTCTCTTTTCTTGAATCCCCTAACTCTTGAGATCCAGAGCCAATAAGCTTCTTTCCTCTTATACCACATCCATAGTTGCTTCTACAGGGCTACTCTCCTTGCCATTAACACTTCGTCGAATAACTCATCATCTCTAGGAAGATCCACCTTCTCCAGCTCAAGCTCAAGGGCCTTGATCTTCGAATCAATATCCCTCAAAACCTTCTTATTCCACTCTCTAAGTAAACTCTTGAGCTTCTTAAGCTTATTTTGGCAAGATACCTCCTCCATCTTTGTCCAATGCTCTGCCACGAAACTCGAAAATGCAAGTGAGAAAATAGCATATCCCAAGATCTAAATGGTTTTGGACACTCCCTACCTCCTTGTCACTGAGATAGATAGAAATATGATCAACTAGAGATTTCTAAAGACATATACAGGTAAGATCCGGGCATGAAAAACAAACAATAATAAGATAAATCACCATAAAATGTAAAACTCTTTATAGATTACACCAATCCAAGGAAAAACTTTTTACGATAGTTAAAAAGACATTTAATGGTGGTTTTTATTCATTGCCATAACCATTGGTATAAAGACCTCAAATACAACTATTATAGAAACAAACAGAAACTAAGGTGAAGAAAAACATCATCTTTGAAGTTTGATATACAGAAGTGGTATAAGATTAAACAAACATCATAATATAAACCATTATGGTGGGTAACTAAGTCATCTTTGATCTAGGTAACATACAACAAAAAAACGACCATAATAACCTAATATTCTATGGTGGTTCTTATTTCGCTATAAAACTATGTTGTACATTATAATACACCATCATTCTAAAACCTATTTACCTTAGGTAACTAGACTTGTGATTCATTTCAAAAAAATTATTATCGAATTTCATATTTTTCATATTAAAATCAAACTTTTGTTCATTTTATTTGCTATTGAAAATGAAAATTTTCACGATTCTTTTGATTATGTTGTTTTACATATTTATTCCTCATTAAAAAAAATTAGGATCCTTAAATATATTCTAAGCCTACCCACACCTTTCATTTATGTATCATTCGTCTTTTCTTTCTAAATCGTAAAATCACAAAAAATATATTTATGCAACTAAAAGAGTTTAATTATTCTTATCCATTTTGATTAGTTTATGATGTAAACTAATTCCTAGGCCACCTATTTTATTCTTGGTTTTCGAAAATAATTTTGCATCATTATATACATTTGTGAACCATGTCTTATTCATTTTGCACAATTTAAAAAAAAGAGCATGTTTTTATCTATTTTTGTTATTTTCATTCATTTTTCATCTATTAAGTTTCAAACCAACTATGATACCTAATATCTTTATATTTGGGTTCCTAATATTTTTTTTTTCTGTTCCTTTCTATAAATTTTCATAATTTTTAGAATTTATTTACTATTTTATTATAATAAATCCCTATTTTCTAACTATTATACCTATTTAATTACCCTAAAATTACAAAACACACATCCTACCCTTCTCCTAGTTGGCGTGTGACCCTCACTTGTTGGATAATTATATTTTCCTGTTTGTTTGTACTCAATCAACCAAAAACACTCTCATAATCTAATGTCACCCAATCTACCAACTCTCTTACTTTTCTTTTCTTTCCTTTAATGTAGTTGACCAATAAAGCCCTACTACCCTTTATAAATGCACGTTAGATTTGGCTGAGAGAGGGTGAGAATTGCAGGTATTATTCACTTATGCATGCATCACATGCCCACTTATTTCATTTACATAATTTCCATGTGTTAAGACTCCACTCTCTTCCTTTTTCTTCATGCAACACTTGTACCTATTATTGTTGCTGCCTAGCGTGTTGGGTAAATACAAGAAAACTATTTAGATTTGGGTTTGGGTATTTTACTCTAATATATTATTTACTTTGGAGCTAATTTCTCCACTTGTTTTTAACCGCCCATGTTCTTCATTTTTTTTTCAATAATAAACCACTCTCTCCAATTTTAAGTGACCACCACTATTTCTATATTTCCACGAAATGACCTATGTTCTCCACCCTTTCACTACTTGTCGATGGGGGAGTGGGGTGTGTGGTATGAGTAAGGTTACTTCAAAAAATTCCTATAGTAGCTTGGACTTGGAAGATATCGAACTCTATCCTCACAAGCCACATTCCTCTCTTGGAAAGTTGTGTAAACCCTTGGAAAGTGAATGACCTTGAATGATTGTACTATAATCAGGCCTATTTTTCTTTCATGGTAGGGATCATTTCATAACACAACAAATTTATCTTCTAGTCTTAGTTATTTATTATAAGTACCACCTCTAATCTAAAAGAGGATTAAAGTATAGAATGATGTCTCAACTAATTAACTACATAGAAAAGAAGGAAGATGATGCCGCTTGAATAAAATACCATAGGTTCAGCAACTATGTTAGAGGACACTTGCTTACATATACACCAAACATTGTTGAAAATAAAAATATTATTATTGCTGTTGTTGTGGATGCTAACTTGGAGGAAAACAAGATGGATTGGATGCTATACATCAGTGCCTATAGGCACGTCTATGCCAACAAGGATTTTTCCATCAATTTGAGGATTTAGGAGATGACAAGTGCATATTGATGGGAAATTCTACTACTGTTAGAGTTCTCGGCAAAGGAAAGGTTTTTCCTAAACTTACTTTTGGCAAAACTTTAGATTTAAATGATTTACGTGATGTACACTCCCTATGTGGGAATATTATATATGGAGGTTTACTTAACAAAGATAGCATGAAATCTACGATTGAATAAAAAAAAGTTATGATCACTAATAATTGGATGTTTGTAGGGAAATATTGTGAGGGTAATGGTTTATATGTACCGACCTCTATTTCTAAGTCTATTAATGTAAGTGGTTCTAGTGTTTTTTCTTATGTGGTTGAGTTTATTGATCTATTTTATAGTAGGCTAGGTCACATAAGCATGGCGTCAATATGAAGACTAAGAAACTTGAGACTTATTAACGTAGGATATGATGAAAATGTTTCTAAGTGCTCAATTTGTGTGTATTCCAACTATTAAAAAATCCCTTTAAATTGTCTCACATAGAAGCACTAAATTGCTTGAACTTATTCCCTCCTAAAAAGCATTGACCTTCGTGGTATTCTAGGAGACTTTCTAGAAGATGAGCTAAAATTGGTGGACTCATCTCCTACACCATTTTGTAACACACCTAAAATTAACTATTGAAAATTCTCATTTTTAAAAGTTATAAGCATAATCTAAGACAATAAATTTTGGGGTACTACCACCACACTTAGTACCAAACCAATTTTCCTCCACTGCTCTAATACAAAGTGCAAAGGCTAAAACATTACATTACTTAAATTCCAAGAATATAATTATAAAATAGAGTAGCACAATAGTTAGGAAAGTTAACTCACCTTTTAAAGAAAATCCACTAACTGTGGTTACCAAAAGAATGTCAGTGGAAAAGAAATACAAAAGAGTATAAGGAAAAATTACAAAAGAACTCTTGCTCAAACACCAGTCATAATCCTAGATAACCCTACACTCTTAACCCTAAGAATATTCCTTAAAAAGAGCTTACACGCTAACTTGTAGAAACCACTGCCCATTGAATAAGCAGGAATCCAAGAAGTGAACCTTTCACTACTATGGTACTAATTAACCCATTATACGAGACTAATATATAAGGCTCCCATGCAATATATTAGATGCACCACATCAATCATATGAACATGGAATTATGCATATATTAACTGAAATTCAAAAATCAATCTTATAATCATATGCTTAAAGATCACATACTACAAATACTCACACACTTGGAAATAACTAAAACATACCGGCAGAATATCCAAGTGATGCTCTTTATAGTATAATTATAAATCCACATCACCATCAACAATACACAACCAACTTAATCCACAGGTAAACCCATAGGCCCATCAATACAATACAATAAACAATCAATCATGGTAGGCACAAAGGCTGTTATCAAATCACATGTAGGCTCAAAGGTTGTTGCTAAAACATATGTAGGCTCAAAGGCTGCTATTGGAACTCAGGTAGGCTCAAAGGTTGCCACCAATACACATGTAAGCTCAAAGGTTGCTACTGATACATAGGTAGAATCAAAGGCAGCTACTAAAACTCAGGTAGGCTCAAAGGCTACTACCGAAATATCCCAATAATCATTTCCATTTAATTATAGCATAATTATATTTTTTTATTTAATCGAGGGGGAGATCACGAACCTAGAGATACTAAGGTAACCCAATCATACTAGCATATAAGGGAATCACAGTATCCTATTGACTATCAACCCAAGGACGCAAAGGTATCCTGGTCGCACTGGTATACAAAGTCATATAGTACCCTACCGATAAGAACACTTAATCTATAAGTATGCATCCCCCTACTTAGGTTCGTAGAGCTAAATAGAGTAAGATGTAGGGCCAAGATAGGATACTAAGGCACACCAGCAAAATCCAAAATAATCATGGACTAAACCATATCTTTAGGATAGTGACCCTTAAAGAGTCACCATTCCTGATTTCGAGATCTTTCATTTTAAGTATTAGTATTTTAATTAGGGTGACCACAAAAAACACACATTAATTAAATATTTAAATATTTTTACATGTTTCCAACATTACGAAGTAGCCTGAATCAGGACCATTGTCAATGCCAACATAAGTTGTCCACTAAGGCCATCCTTGGCTAAAATGCTCACACTTAGGTACTTTAGGTCAAAATGACTAAAATACCCCTAAGGCTAAGGCTTCCTCTTTACCATCTATCTCCATAAAAATTTCCATTTCAATTTTATCAACATGCCATAAAAGGATAACCCACCACAAATAAACTATTGATCATGAAGTTAAGTTATCCGACACACCAACTAACCATTTTACATACAATACCCTAGCATGCGCTTCTAGAACAACTAAGCATACATCCTTATGCTTAATCAACAATTAATGTACTTCATACATGTTTATGAGAGTAACATCATAACATACTCCAATTTACTAAAGTACCTTTAAACACGCCATAGTAATAATTATGCTGAATATGCATATCTAACATAGCAAGACCCTATACTCATGCTTTGATAATGAATATCACATATTATACATATTCATTAGCATATTCATCAAGGAACACTCCAAATTACCAAAATACCCCTATACCCTATAATATTCATAATCATGTTGGAATTGATGAAACTAAGACGCTAGACTCCTATTTTCATAGTTTATAACAATTAATACTTATCATGCATGTTTTTAGACTAATCACCTTAGCATATGCAAAATTACCAAAATACCTCTAGACAATACAATATTGATTATCGTGCTCAATGAAGTGATACTAAGATAGTAAACCCCTATTTTCATATTTAACATTAACTAACACTTATTATACATGTCTATTTGATTAATCCCCATAGTTCATGCAAAATTACCAAAATACCCCTAGGTCATATAATATTACTATTTATGCCCAAACATATGCTACTAATACTATAATCCCTATTTTCATACTTAGTACTAATATTTACCTATCATGCATATTTATTTGGATAACCACCATTGTACATGTGAAATTACCATAATGTCCCTAGGTTATATAATATTATTATTCATATCCAAACATATGTTACTAACACCACAAATCCTTATTTTCATACTTAGTACCAATTATTACTTATCGTTTATATTTGTTAGGATAACCACCATTGACATGTAAAATTACCAAAATGCCCCTATTTTATATAATATTAATATTCATGATGGAACATGTATTTTTTAATGCCACAACCCCTATTCTCACTTTCAACACCACATAACACTTAGCAACAATATTGATTAGAATGCTCACCACCATACATTAAAATTACTAAAAATAATCCTAGGCCATAAAATATTGATATTCCTACTAACACATGTATTTATAATACACCAAACTCCTATCTCCATTCGTAGCAACATTTATAACACATTAGGCATCCCAATTAGGGTTAAATATCATGATGTTTCCAAATAACCAAATTGCCCCTAGACCTCATAGTGGTAATATTTTTTACTACAAGTGTCCATACTTACTCCACTTAGCATTTTATATACACATCACATCCACCATCAAACATTAGACCCCTTCTTAATCACCCTTTCACACACCTCACATCATACACAATATCATATGCATTCTTTTTCCATTTTCCAATATAACATTAATAATCATGGGATGATCTGTAACACATCACATCTACACAAAATATGTCAAAAATCTTAATTTGCTAACATACGATAATCCAAACATTTCAATGGGGTATAATGGTTACCTTATTTCTAGCAAAAAATAACTTTATTAGTATCTAGTTACAATGCTTAGGCTCCATTTAATAAAATTTTGAACATAAATATAATATCACAAATACAATATTAATTAGATAAATAAAATAATAATTTTTATTAAAAATATTTATCAAATATAAGATTACCAAACTACAATTATACCTTAATATTATTCAAAAATATCTAAAAAGTATATAGTATAAGTCATGTTGCATGTGCAGCGTGAGTCCTGCAAGGATGGTCAAATGGCATAGAAGGGGGGATGGGAAATGGTGGCTCGATTGAGGGTTGGTAGAAGGAATAGCCTATGCTGGAGGTGGGGCAAGAGTGGGATGGTGGTTGGAGGTCATGGTGTAGGTGGTTTGAAGGTGGAAAAGGTGGTGTCATAGGCTGCAAGAAGGGGGTAAAGAAGATGCACAAAAATCAACTTATATATCTGTAAGATGTGTCAAGCACAACACGGACAAAAAACCTAGAATGTGAGAACACTTATCATAAACTTCATCACCACTAGGCCTTATTCCTCAAATAGAAAGCAAAAATTCATTGGATGAATGTTGGGGATGCAAACAACAAGCACTTCTTTTCCTATGTAAAGGGGCAACAAAATAGAAATGTCATGTCTAAACTGGAGTTGGATGATGGACACATAGTGGCAAATAAGGAAGATATTGGGCAAACCTTCCTTAAATTTTACAAGGACTTTCTTGGCAATAAAATGGAAGCCACTAAGTATGTTGAAGAACAATTGATGGCCTAGGGTCATCTTCTGTTAGAAGACCATCAACATGCTCTTTTGACCTCAGTTACTTATCAAGAAGTGAAGCAAGTTGTCTTCTCAATTGGAGACAACAAGGCTCCTGGGGTAGAGAGTATTTGAGCTTTATTCTTTAATAAAGCTTGGAACATTGTGGATAATGATGTTGCTACTAATGTCGTCCAATTCTTTTTCACAGGTAACCTACCTAAGAAAGTTAACATTAGATCTCTCACTCTTATCCCAAAGAAGGAGAATGCTGCCAAAGTGGTAGACTACAAGTCAATAGCTTGTTGTAGTATTCTTTATAAGATCATCTAAAAAATTCTAACTAATAGGCGTAAGCCTATTATGCCATATTTGATTGATCAGTCCCAAGCTATTTTTGTTAGTGGAAGAAAGATTGGTGATAATATCCTCTTAGCAGCAGTGAAGAAGTATACTCAGAAACACATCTCTCCCAGGTGTATACTCAAATTAGTTATTAAGAAAGCTTATGATACAGTTAATTGGGACTTTCTATAACAAACATTGCATGCTCTTGTCTTTCCCCTACATTTTGGTTTGGCCGATCCTTACTTGTGTGGAATTAACTTCATTTTATTTACTCCTTAATGGAGAGCATACCTTGCCATTCAAAGGAAGAAGAGGCTTAAGACAAGGTGATCCACTCTCCCCTTATCTTTTTGTCCTGGTTACATAATTTATAACTAGGCAACTTAGATACCTTTGGACCGATCCTACCTTCAAAGGTCGTCCTAGATGCGAAAAATTGAAGATCATCTACTTAGCTTTTTTTGATGATATGATCCTATTCTATCGGGGTGATTTAAGATCTATCCAATAAATTATGACAGTCATCAAGGATTTTTCTAATAGATTTGGACTAAACATAAACCCCCCTAAATGTTCTATATATTTTTGAGGTGTTGAAAGACAACTTAAGTCCTATATTCTTCAGATGCTCAATTTCCATGAAGGGACCTTCCCTTTTACTTAATTGGAGGTTCACCTCTCCGTTTCCCATTTGACTAATGCTCAAATGCATGATTTAGTAGCAAAAATAACCAAGAGAATCTAATGTTGTCATACTTAGCTCCTATCATATGTTGGACATGCATAGTTAATCCAATTAGTAACTTCTAACATGCGACTATATGGAGTCAAATGTTTATTCTCCCCTAAAAATTAATACACCAAATTAACAACCTATGTAGGATGTTCCCAAGGACTTTGAAGGTAGATAGCTCAAGGAAAGAAATGGTAGCATGGAGGATTGTGTGCCTGCCAAAATAAGAAGGTATATTGGGCATGATAGATATGTGGACTTGGAACAAAGGTGCAATGGGGAAAATGCTTTGGGATATATGGAAAAAGAAGGATACCCTGTGGGTAAAATGGGTGCATACCATCTACTTACATGTGACTAATTTGTGGACATACACCAGGCTAAAGAGATGCTTATGGAACCTGAACCAAATTCTCCAACTTAGGCCTTTATTTGTTAACATTTTCCGGTGTGCCTTGCCTCATCACCTTGACATTTTAGAAAATCAATACAGTATACACAAGACTTATGAGGAATTAAGGCACAAAGCAAAACAAAATTTTGGTTGTTCTCCCTAGTGTGGTGCAACATTGCTGCACCTAAACACAAATTCCTTATGTGGCCCGCTATCCAAGGTAGATTATTTACAAAAGATAGAATGCAACATATGGGGATCAACAGGGATATGGAATGTGTCCTTTGTTCTAATGGAGATGAAAACCATGCATACCTATTTTTTGAATTCCCTTACAACAAGGAAACTTAGAGCAAGATTAGCAAAATATTTGATAAAAGGGATCCGGTTGCAACTTGGAGTAGAGAAATAAAGATACTTGCAAAAAAGACTTGGCAATCTAAGGAAAAGAAGAGTTTACTGAGTGCTTGTTATGTTACTTCCATTATTACTATTTAGGGTGAGAGAAATGCTAGGATCTCCAAGAACTGCTCGAGATCCACCGTAGGAATAATTACTAGTGGTACTACCAATTTGTTCTTTCTATGCTTCGTCATCAAGAAATTGGTAGGGTAGCGGTAACTTTTTCCAGGCGGTTATGCGTTTGGAAAAAGACATTTTAGTTAGGAATCATAACTTTTTTTATATAAAAAAAATTACAATAACAATAAAACTAACATCTTTTTCACATAAAAACTAGTGGTAACAATTTATTTGATACTTAATAATCATGAGAAAACTAGTATTGAAAAAAATTAGTAGGATAGTACTGGTTCCACACGGATTTTCTGCGCGAGTTTACTAGTACTAGAACCATTTTTTTTTCTATAATTTATTTGGAGATAGTTTTTTCTATACTTAATCAGGAAGAAATTGGGTTAAATTTTAAAAATGTACATTTTAGAGTATGTTTATAAGACATAGCAGTTCAAATTTCTGAATAAGAACCAAATACTTTTGATTCCACTATAGGACTTGTAGGAATATTTCTATGCTTAGAACATATTTATTTCTACATCACAACTTTTTAACAATAATATTTTAAAAATAAATAAATTACAATAGTAATAAAAAAAACTTTGGAAACTAAAAACTAGTGGTACCGGTTTATTTGATACTTAATAATCATGAAAATGCAGTATTGAAAAATTTAATTGGGTAGTGGCAATTACACATGGATTTTCCACGTAAGATTACTTGTAGTCATACCAATTTGTTGTATAGTTTTGTTTTGAGAGACAATTTGTTCTATACTTAATGAGGAAGAAATTGAGTTAGTTTGGAAATATACTTTTTACAATAGGTTTATAAGATATAGTATTTGAGAATTGTAGTTCTAATTTCTAGATAAAAACAAAATTTTTTGATTCCACTATAAGACTTCTAGGAATATTGATTAGTATTGTTAGGAAGAATTACTTGTGGAAGTATCAATTTGTTCTTTCTATGCTTAATCATGAAGAAATTGGTAGGGCAGTAGGAACTTATTCCATGTAGGTGTGTGCTTGAAAAAAACATTGTAGTTCTGAATCACAATTTTTTAACAACGTTTTCAAAAAAAAAAATTACATTAGCCAAACACGACCAACTATTTTAAATAAAAGCTAGTGGTACCAATTTGTTTGATGCTTACTGATCATGTAAATGTAGCATAGAAAAAGTTTAGTAGGGTACGGTAGTTGCAATTCCACACCGATTTTCCACGTGGATTTACTAATTGTAGTACCAATTCTTTTAAATGTTAGAGACAATAACTGCTATAATTAATCAGGAAGAAATTGAGTTAGATTTAGGAATGAATTTTTACAGTGTGGTTATAAGATAAGGTAAATGAGAAATGTTGTTTTCATTTCTAGATAAGAACTAAAAACTAATATTCTTAATCTTCACATCAAAAGCAATGATCAAAACTTAATCTACACAAAAACAAAAGCCCTGCTACTCTTTTTCATCCAACAACGATTACCACCTTATCGGTGGTGGTCACCAAAGTTTAGCTACTATCACTAACAGTCCACCAACTAGATCCACGTCATTGATTTTAACCAGTGGGATGAGAACAAAAATTTCCAATTTTCATTGAGAACTATGGTTCTCACCTAAAATGTTCTCTATAAACATGTCAATTTTATTTTAGCAAGAGTGGAAATTTTTTCATGAATTTACTTAGCTTTGGTAACGGTGTTATTTTTCTCAACTTAAAAAATATGGAAGCTAAAATAATGAATGAGGATAGTATCACAACATCTATGATTAAGAAAGGCACGCTTATCTACCTAACCTATGATAGATACAAGGTTGGGCATGAAAAACAAACAATAATAAGATAAATCACCATAAAAATGTAAAACTCTTTATAGATTACACCAATCCAAGACAAAACTTTTTACGGTGGTTAAAAAGACGTTCAATGGTGGTTTCTATTCATTGCCATAACCATTGGTATAAAGACCTCAAACACAACTACTATAGAAACAAACAAAAACTACTGTGAAAGGAAAACATCATCTTTGAAGTTTGGTATACAATAGCGGTATAAGATTAAACAAACATAAGAATATAAACCTTTATGGTGGGTAATTAAGTCATCTTTGATCTAGGTAACATACTACAAGACTAAGAGAACATTTGATAGAAGGGATTTAGTTACAACTTGGACTAGAGAAATGAGGATACTTGCAAAGAAGACTCGACAGTCTACGGAGAAGAAGAGTTTACTGAGTGCTTGCTATGTTACTTACATTTCTACTGTTTAGGGTGAGAGAAATGCTAAGATCTTCAAGAGCTACCCGAGAACCACCTTTTATTTACTAAAGGAAATTGGTTTTACTATTGCTAGTAGGTGTTTCTCACTTAGTAATGAGTATAAGTTTCCCTTATGGAAATTTTATGCTGATGACCTGCTGAAGGTTTGAGGCTAGTTTCCTTGCTATTTTTATCATTTTTTGTTGCTCTTTGGTGGTTGTAACTACTCTTTTGGTAGTATATAATACTTCATTATGTACCAAAAAATACCATTATCTTTATCTGCATACAATATAACATTTATCTAAACATGTAGTAGATACACTATCATGCCCACCTACATTGATAGCCTTTTAATTAATGTGAATGCCATATTGTGTAAATTTTTCAAACTGTGATGTCCATTTTATGTTTTAAGTGGCCTAATTTGTGCAAATAAATATTATAAACCTAAATTGACATAAAACATAAAAAATGGCCTATATTACAATTTTCCCTAAAATATAATAATTCTAAAATTCATATTCTTACTAATTAATATTTCCTTTGTATAAAAAAATTTCTATCAATAAATTTTTGTTTTTAAAAAGAAAGTCATTTTAAAAAAGTCAAAACCTACTTTCTATTTGTGCCCTTATTTTTTCTAATTATATATATATATATATATTATAAATACTTTATTATTTTTCAATGAATGGTGTGAGTGTAATTTTAAGGCTACTTTTGTTACTTTTTAAAAAAGTGTGTAAATTGTTAAAATGAATTCTTTTTTTTTATATGAAAAGAATAATTAAAAATATATCATATAGTATTATGAAAACGTTGATAATGAAAAAAAATATATGAAAATTGCTCTCAAATATAGGCTCAATAGTTCCGAAAATTGGGAAGAAGGCAAAATAATAATAATAATAATAATAATAATAATAATAATAATAATAATAATAATAATAATAATAATAATAACTCTAACCATTGAATCTTCCTACCTTCCTCTTCCTATCCCTCTTTTCCACTCATATGTTCCAATGTCCAACGGTATAACAATTCTTGCATGAGTTGCATCCATGGTGAAATTCATATGAACGCAGCACCTACAATAAAACTTCCATATTTTATATGAGACGGTGTATTATGAGTCTAACTCATGCAAAAATTTGCCCCATTAGCATGCCTTCTCTGTCTTCGTCCACCACCACTAAACCGCGCGATCACAAGCTCTGTTAGGAGTCTATCGTTGAGTACAAAATTTGCCATTTCACTGTTGCTGTGTCTTTGTTCTGCTTTGTGCTAGTTTCCTCCCTTTTTATTTTAATATTAGTGCACAAAGCGTTTTAGATGTTGTAGTAGCTATTTTTGCTCACGTTTTCGTCCCAAAGCCCCAATCTCCTCGTCTATTCTCCCAACTTCAAACCCAAAATCCAAAATAGAACCACCACAATTTTCACCCAAAAACCCACCAAAATTTGGCTAGCCACCGAAATTGAGCATAGCTTTCGTGCTCGAGGAAGTGGGGAGGGATGCACCGGTGGCAGAGTTTTTCTTATTATCCCCATATGAGTGGATTTTCTGGTCCCTGTTTCAACATACATTTCAAACGCATTTGGAGTGTTGTCTTAACAAAGCGAGGAAGAAACAACAGGAACGCAGCAAAACGACTTTTGTTGTGCTGGTTTGTACTCAAACCTTGGTTTGAATCTGGAAGCCACTCTGTTCTAAGCTGTTCTCTATCTGAGTTAATCAAATGGGTGATCCCTCTCGCGCAAAAAAATAAAAAATTACTACCGAACAAATAGTTTGCAAATTCAATCTACATTCAAGCAAAACAATGCAACACATCCATTAGGCTATGGCAACATATTTAAGATAAAATAATCTGCTCAGCATAAAGTCCATTAAGTTATTACACATTTATATATTGTAATTGGCCTAAAATTATTTCAAACAAGCATAGGGGTCAACATGAATTCCCAACTAGTTCTGAGCAGAAACCATTATTTGAACTCAAACGCTAACAATTATATACTACGACCACTGAAACACCTCTCAGGATCCCTTTGGTCCTAATCCCTGTAAATTCCTTTATCTCTTCTAGTTTTCCCCATCTCCCCGTACCTCCGCTTTCTCCGTCTAAGTGCATATTCACTGATCATATACACCGCTCCGGCAGCAGCAGCAGCAGCTCCTGTAAATTCCTTTATCTTTCGTCTTCCCGCACTTCCGCTTTCTTGGTTGATGCGCATATTCACTGATCGTATACACCGCTACGGCAGCAGCAGCAGCTGCAGGCAGGGGCGGAGCCAGGGCTTCCGCATGGTGTCCCGGGACACCACGGAGCCCTGGCTGGAGTATAGGATTTTTACTAAATTTTTAGGTTTAATATATATAAAAGGTTTGTAGGACACCATACAAAAAATTAAAATGGCTGAGCGGTAAGCTGGGGTGGTTCCCGTGCATAACTTCCCGGATGTCACAGGTTCAAGTCCTGTGGTCCGTTGGTTTTGAGTTTTTTTTTTGCGACGTCGTTTTGATTCCCCCCCCAAAACCCTTACCCTCTCCAGCACACCAGACTAGTGGCGGTAGCTTTCGTTCGACCTTCGACGTTCGAGTTTCGACCCTCTGAAGCTCCTTCTCTCGACTCTCGCACGCCGCACGCCGACAACAAACACTGCCGGAGGACGGGACGGGAGGAGCTCGCCGCTTCTGCTCGCCGTTTCTGGCCGCCGCTTCCGAACTTTACCATTTCTTCTTCTTTCCAATTCCAAGTTCCAGCGCCTGCTGCCTGTGAGTGAGTGTGGCCAGTGGCCTGGTCTCGCATTTATTCTCTGAGTTCTCTCGAGTCTCGATCTAGTATTAGTATAAATTGTATAATACATTATGTATCCTGGCATCTTGCAGTTGCTTGGCTTCTCTGTTCTGCAACTTCTGCTGCTCGCCTGCTCCTGCTTCAGCTTGAGACTTGAGTGCTTGACTGCTTGCTTCAGTGCTGCGGCAGACTTGCCTGCAGCCTGCCTAAGCCTAACGCAAGGCTGCCTTGCCTTGCCTTCTTCAATTTCAAACCGATTGATTCGATCCTGATCCAGGCAGAGGCAGGAGGCAGCCAAGACTCAAGAGCCAGCCAGTCCAGTCCACAGCCCACAGGTAAGATTTTGTTTTGTAAAATTATTTATGTAATTAGGTAAAATTTAAATTAATTTTTAGTTTGTTAAATTATTTATAAATTTATGAAATTAGAATGCAGTATTAATTGATTATATTTATTGTATTAATTGATTATATTTATTAGTTTATAGAAATTATACAAATGTGAAATTTAAAGAATTTACACTTTAGCCTTAATCATGCAAGGATTGATTGAATAAAATGCAAAACAATTAATAATGTGCAAAACAATTATCAATTTTTTTAGATAGAATGTTCATGGAATTTACATAAGTGTTTGGTTACTCATAGTACAAAAAATGGATCATGAGTGATTATTTGGTACTCCAAAACCTTTGTTGCTAACCGTGTGGGAAAATACAACCATATAATTTACATATTCCATACAAACTATCTCAAAAAAATAAACTTACAAAATTACAACACATATGCACCCCCAACTTATTATTTGATAACAATATCAAAGATGTTATTGCATCATCATTATGATCATTGTGAAATTGGCCTTAATTTTACCAGTAGCAACAGCAAGCGTCGAACGAGTATTTTCTGCAATGAATTTCATCAAGACTGCATCAAGGAATAAAATGTGTGATCAATGGCTTCAAGATTGTTTAGTAACATTTATAGAGAGAGATGTATTTAATTCTATTAGCAATGATATTATTGTAGATCGATTTCAAAGTATAAAAACTCGACGAATAGTATTGTAAAATTATGTAAAATTTTATATTTAAGCGTAATATATTGATAATGTTAATGTTCTTGCTTGTCTGAAATATTTAGTGTGAGACGGTTTTGATCTTGGAAGTAAATACGTTTAACATGTCCGAGTCTAGCGAAGAGCTTTATTTTGGTGATATTCACGTGAATTACCAGGATTAATGATTTTATTTCTATTTAGTGGCTCGTTGATTATGAAATACCTTGGGGATAACCTATAATTATTGAAAATTGTCTTTGATGAGTATCTCAGTATACTTTGGTTGCAGGTGGTGTTATATAAGGGACACCATGAAATCGAAAGTCTGGCTCCGCCACTGGCTGCAGGTATCCTGACACCTAAATCTCTCATCCCGAGAGTATGTGTATGAGATGATGAATGACCGTCGTTCGGTGACCTTGCATTGTTAGGACCACTTTCCATCGTTGCTATGATCTGTGGAAGCACTTAGTTGTAACCTTATAAAACAACGGAGCGGAGGTACTCGTTAATACTGTAGCAATGGCATTATTAGTTGGAAGTATCAATGCGGTGGGGGAATGGATAGGTCAAATCTGTCGCTACAGGATGCCTTTCTCCATGGCCTGCATCTAGGCATGACTAAGACCAGTAGGACTAATCCTTAGTAGTAGTAGTATTTTGTTTTATACTCTCAGCTTAAGCATGAAGAAATTGGTAGGGCTGCAGGAATTTTCCGCGCGGGAGTGATGCTTTGCTATGTGCGTGTTTGACAAGATTAAAAGTTAGTTATGAGGTAGTTTTTAACTTATTCAAAATTATATATTTAATAAGTATAAAGAAGCTTTTGAAATCGGAACAGAATTTGATCTAATAGTAATTATAAATTTTTAAATATTAAAAGTCTCATGTTTGAATCTGCCTACTCCTTTTATCAGTTTGTAATACTTAAAAAAAAAGTTTACGGAAACACTATTCGATACTTAATAGTACAAACCCATAGGGTTGTAGGGACCTCCAACGCGGATTGGCTACGCATGTTTACTAATTAGTACTGGCAATTTATTCCATACTAAGGCCCTTTTCTCCTAAGCTCAATTTTAACGAAATCAGTACAATAATAATAATAATAATACATCTGTACGTATTGAATAAGATATGTTTACCAAAAATTAGTTAGACTTTTATATATTTTTATTGATTATTTTGTCCATACGTTAATTTTTTCCTTGACGGGAATTTGGTTTATTTTTTTCTTATAATCTTTACAAAAATTAAATTGAATAAAATTAATAATTCTCCAATTACAAAACATATAGAATTTATAGGTAATTATTCCACCTTATCAAGTGATTATCTAGTTTTGTTAATTAATTATCTTGTCCACTCAAGTAAAAATATATTATGTATATTTGTTCTTTTTATTTTATTTTATTTGAATCTAATATAGATTTCCTTGAAATAAGATTATAAGCAACTTTTCATGCATTAAGACAACTATAATAAAAGTAGAAGTATGATGACTTTAAGTAAATCAATTAATGCATTGTCAATTAATACATTGTGGCATGCTAAATATTGATTAATAAACTAATTAAATATTTACAATATTAATAATTAAAGTAGAAGAGTGTATGAGTTGGGACCGAGTGTTGTAATTATTGAAATTATTACCTGGTTTTATCGTTTATTTTTTATATATATTTAGGGATTATTCTGTCTATACAATTTTTTTCCTTGGCTGGAACATGGTTTTTTTTTTTGTAATTTACATAAATTAAGTTGAATAAAATTGATAAATTACCCAATTACAAAATATATATAATTCATAGGTGATCATCTAGCCCTATCAAGTAATTATCTTGCCATATGATTAGGTGATTTTGTATTTTGTGTATTTTGGTGTGACCCTGATCGACATGCAATTTAAACCCTTTTGTTGAAGATTATAATACTGGTAAATAAGGGTATCGTTCTATATAGAAGATTGAGAGGATTCACCTATGTTTGACTAGCTTAAAAAAATTAAAAAAAATATTAATGGGTGTTATAAAAATAGAACATAATAAAAGTAATAAATAAAATAAAATAATGAAAATAATGAATAACTACAGATATGATAAATATGCTATGAAAATTGAAATCCACCACAAGATTAGGTCAAAATATAATATTAATTTCTAAGTCATTATTTAATCATGAGAAAGAGATTGACCAAGTTGTACACTAAAAGAAGGTCCATACACCTTATATTACTTTCCTAATATAATTAATACAACAAAGTACCAATATTAACCCTATTAAATACTAGCAGCAAAACAGCAACAAGCGGCTCCTATATTTAACTAGATTTAATTCATTAACTATAATGGGAATGATGTTAATCTAAATACTCAAACTAGTAAACTAACTATAGCTAGCTATATTTTCCTTCTTTGACCCACACGTATCTAAATATTTTACTACTATGTTTAGAGTCACATAATTGTTAGGTAAATTGTTACACATATAAATTCTAGCATATTTATATGGCCACCTAGCAGGTAAATAATCCTTCATACTATCACTATAAGGAAACTCGAATAAGGCATACACCATATAAATTATACCTGACAGAAATATATATATAAAAGATAGCAATTAAAATAGAATTAAAGAATAACATCATAAAAAAAAAAGAAAAAAAATCATATTTTAAAATCTAATATAAGGTTTCAATCTATTTCCTAGTAATAAATAGTCAGCCAGTTATAATTATAGAAATAATTATAGAGAAATATGTATCCAAAATATAAATTAAAAATAGAAAAAGCAATAACTATAATTAATTATGGATGAAAGATCAAGAATTTATTTAGGTAAAAAATTAATTTCATCTAAAATAAATTCTACTAGTACAAAATTCTCTCTATTCATTTATCTTGTTTAGCAATGATTTCCGTGCTTTCTTTTTTTTTTTCTTTTTTTTTCGATGCAAAACTATATCCTATTCTCCTGGCTTGTGTCTCCTCGGTTCTTGTGCATTGTGGGTGTTGAAGGCTTCCTACTTTGTTACTCTTCTATACTTTTGTGCGTCGTGTCACTACATGAAATGTGGTTTTTAATGACCAAAAAAATTAATGATCATCAGTGGTCATTATTGCTCCCTCGCTAAAGGCTTTAACGACCAACTAAAATTTTTTGGCCACTAAAGTAATACCGACGACATATTATGTCGGTTACTAAAGCTGAAATATCCCCAAAACCCAAACTTAGAAAATTATGATAAAATAGGAATTTATTAGGAAAATTAATTAAATATATTATTTTATTAAAATAAAGGGAGTATTTAAGGCCAAAAAAGGAAAGTAATAAAGAATTTAATTAGTAAAGATTAGGGTATTTTGCTAATTAAAATAGAATTTAGGAAAAATTTACCAAAAATATCCTAAATTAATATAAAAAGGAATTTAATTATTATTTTACTAATTATTATTATTATTTTGAAATATTTAAAAATATCAAAATATTCTAAATACCCAACCATCCTATTTTTTCTTTTTTCCTTTTTCCTTTCCGCTTTTCCCTTCCTTTCTCCCTACCTCCCTCTCCTTCATCCTTCCTCCTTCTCCACCATCCTCGGTCACCACAACATCCACCACCTACGCCACCACACTTACTGCGCCGCCACCATCACTCCAATCCTCTCAACCCAAAGAGTCCACTACCACCACAACCACCATCTCTCTCCCTCTCTTTTAGCCCTAAAAGGCCACCTATCCAATCCCCACTTCCTCCATTGCCGCTGCCGCCTAGCTGCCACCATCACTAGGTTATGTCCTAACCTTCATAGCCCTTAAATATAATTAGTATAATTGTTATTTTATTTTATTTGTGTTATCATCATGATCATCATGATCATGATCATCATCATCATCATCATCATCATCATCATTATTATTATTATTATTGTTATTATTATTAACATTGACGTTACTAGCACTATTATTACTAGTAGTATTATTATTATGATTATTTAAAGTATCATCATCATCATCATCATCATCATCATCATCATTATCACTATTATTATTATTATTATTATTATTCAAATTGTTTTTATTATCACTATTATTATTATTATTATTATTAAAGTTATTATCTTTAGTATTGTCAGTATTGCTAACAATACTTTAACATGGACCAATATAACTACCTAAACCTATTTTGGCTAATAATGGCATGATTAACCATTTTAAGAATGATAACCTTATTTTTATTAATAAAGCTACTATTATTATTTATTTCCCTAATACTAGTTTATGATAAATGTAAAGTAAGAAATAATGATAATGTTGGTAAGAGGGAAGTTAACCCTAGTATTTTCCTCTTATAGATGAACCAAGTCCAAACCCTAATGAGGCGTAGGAGCGTAATCCAAGCTTGGTGCCGTTTTAGGTAAGGATATGGTTAAGGCTAAATGTGTGTGAAAAATGTATTATGTGTGTTGATTTGATGTGTGTGCCTTATATATTATGGATTATGCTCTTGTAGTGTAGCTTGCTAAGCATGGAGCTAAGGTAAGTTGCATGTGTTATGACATGTGTAATGTGGTATTATTACTTGTACTTGGAATGTGCTTATGTAATATTGCCCCTCATGACATGCATGATAGGAAGCCTTGAATAGTATGATATGGTTGTGAAAGAAATGAAAAAGAGTGAGGAAAGTGAGTTGACTAGAGGATAGCCAAAATATCTTATGACCTATGGGTGGACAAAAGGAGGAATAAAGGGAATAAATTAAGTGAATGGACCAAAACATGCATGGGGAGTCTAGGGTTGCATAGGATGGTTAGCCTTTGCATAGGGATGACCTTTACGTGGAAAAAGTTGACTTGAGGGTTAAGTGAGGTAAGGAACTAATTGTTAGGGTGATTGGAGTCCATATGGAAAAAAATAGTACGTGGGTTAGTGTAAGGATGCATGGGATTTTGGGTTATCTCATCGCTACCCCCTATTATAATTTAAGGCCACCAATACCCTCAAACACTTGCTCACTTCCCTTCTTATGAACATGAGATATGTTCACTACTTAAACTCATTAGAGCCAAGGTGATATCACTATTGGTATTAGTTGGTCAAATCGATCACCCTAAGCCATCCCATTCTACTCTAATGATTGATGATGCACTGCTATAATTAATACCCACTATACATTTGTAATATGATTTTTTTAAGCATTTGTTCCAATATTTCTGAGGTTGGGATTAGACTCAGGATCACAATAGACCACCACCTAAGAACTCTAAAGATCTAAAAAAATCCACCATGGTATGATAATGACAATGTGATTGATATATTGGAGGTGTCATAACTTAGTTAATCACCCATAGAATACGAGACAAATCTAGTTCCTCCTTTATCTTTTTTTTTTTGTGAAGAGAAACTTATAGATAATTACACCGAGATCCCACCGGTAGTAATTACCACCCACCATTCTGTCCAACTTGTTTCATCATTTGCATATTATTCCCTAGGATAGGTAAGTTTGCTAGATAAAGGATAGTTTGTTAACCTAAAATCATGTTTTTGTGCCAAGGTATATAAACACTTCCTACTAGATGTTTCTTATGACATTATAGTTGGAATCAACTTGGTTGAATGCACGAATGATTCTATGGCTAGCTTATATGATCAATTAGATACTCTTAAACCATCATATGTCAAATTGTGGTAATATAAACAACCAACTTGATCAAGATAAAGAAATGAAGGACTATATATGTCGATGATGGACTATGAATTGAAAAACTCTAATACCCCATTTTTAGAAATGTTAATTATAAACTAATAATCGTATGATTAGTTATAATTATTATTTTATAAGATTTAATATCAAAAGTTCTATTATTATTTGTATTATTACGATGGTTTATATATAAAAATAATCAGATTAAAAGTTTTTAGAAACTGACTATTTATTTTAATCCTAGTTTTTATTCGTAAATCTTATCCGAATTATTTTATTAATAACTGCGACCCGTAACCCGAAATAAATTCCTAAAATTTATTCCTGATTATTTTTCTATTTTTTTATTTTATTTAAATCTACCTTAGATTGGATTATTTTTCTATCCGATATTTTAATTTATCCGGACTAAATTTAAAATTATATATATATATATATATATATATATATATATATATATATAATATTTATCTTCTCTCTCTCTCTCTCTCTCTCTCTATCTCTCTCTCTCCCTCTACCATTTGCTATCCCATCCCTGTAAATACTCTCCTGTCTCCCTCACTTTCTTACTTTACTCCATCTCCAGCATTTATACACAAATACACATGATACTCTTGAAATGCCCCAAAAAATTTAATTTTAAAAATTATAGCTAAATAAGATTTTATTAGAAAAATTATTTCAATAAATTATTTTACTAAAATAAAAGGAAATTTATTAGGGCAAATCAAGAAGAAATTTATAAATAATTTAATTGAAGTAAATTTGGGTATTTTAGCTAATTAAAGATTTTATTATAGAAATTAATTAAATTCATTATTTTATTTAAAATAAAAAGGAGAAAATAGTTTCAAATTAATATTAATTTTATAAATAATTTAATTAAATAAA